>VWPW01032638.1:0-50033 GCA_013389825.1 Crypturellus undulatus | reverse complement strand
GTTGATAGAGTAGCATCTTTTTCCTTCTTCCATGAGATATGTAGACAAAAGAGAAGTAGATTTCATCTGAGAATGAAGAAATATTTTACTGTCTTAGGTCTTTACATTTTTTTGTTCTCTTATCAAAATGGTGCTTGTAGAAAAATGGCAGGATAGTTTTTTTAGCTCTCTAGAACCTTATCGGTAGTTTATTCCATGCATCTGTTCGGAATGTAAGTGACAACAGATTATTTGCATAGCCCTCCTTTTCCCACCATCACAGGGGAAAAGAGGGCAATATGCAGTATGGTATCTACCTAGAGAAGTCCTGCATGTGTCATGAGCATGTTGTTTGCTTGATTGACTCAAAATCTGAGGCAAGGTTTATCTTTTATGAAAGACATTTTGCAGGTGAAATACAAAATATTGTATAGCCGCCAGTCACAGTATCTTAAGAAATTGGCAGAAGTAATTAGTTGTTTTATTTATGGTTTTCCTGTTATGAACTGCTGGCTATGTAGAGTTTTTTAACACATTTTTTTTCTTATTCTTTGATGTCATGTAAATATTTTATTTTTTCTTGCTTTGGCTACCCATTCTAGCCATACATTCAAAAAAACTAGAATTTAAAGTTAATTTTTGTTTTCTTAAAGGGAAATAAATGAAAGGGCACAGGAAGAACAGTTGTGAGAGGTATAGAGGAGAGAGGAAGTATATTAAAGGTTTTGCAGGAGAAGGATGTGGAGATTTTGTTTTTAGATACATAAGCATTAAAGCTATCTACTTCAACTACTGAGAGAGGTGACAGAGCCAATATGATAGAAAGTTAAGAGTTAAGTTTGGTTAAGCTTAATTTTTCTCATCTGAAACTAAAGGTTTGCCCAAAGCACTTTACTTCAGTGATGTGTTCTTTCCTAAGACTGTGGGGACAATAGACAGGAAAGATTTCTGTGTTGTTGAGATTTGTCCATAGGGAAAAGTTTTTCCTCTTCTGTTTCTCTGAAGTTTACTTTCTCTTCCAAAATAAGCCTCCCAGTATAAAGTGCTGCCATTATATCTNCCTTTATATCTCAGGGAAAAAAAATAGAAATCCTTGTTTATCAATATCTGAATTCAATCTTATTTGAAACCCCACAGACAGCCTGCTCTTTTTCCAAGGCCTGGGATTGAAAATATACTGAGGAAAATCAATTTTCACTCTAAGACAGTTGGTAACATTAATCGGAGCCATAATCAACTCAACAATATGTTTAATGAATCTTCTACAAGATAGATTCCAAGAACTGATCTGCAGAGTCCAATTAGTTTGGACTCCTCCAGAGATTACCATTCACCTATTCTTGAAACTGCTGAGTCCTTGTCATCGTGTCCCTCTGTAACGTGCAAGACTCATTTTGTGTCCTTTGTAGTTGATTGAGATCTGCTTTCCTCAATCAAGGAGCCTAGTTAACAAAACAAATATTTTTCAAAAGATTATTTGTTTTCTCTGTAGTTTTTGTCTGTTTAAGAATATGTACCAAAAAAACCTTTAATTAGTAAATCTAGCTGTAAATTTGATGGTAAACACATTGCGATGACTGGGAGTAATCCCAAGAAATAGAAGCTAAGCCAAAATGAAGGCAGGTTCATACCAGTGTACTGAAACCGCAAGGTGTATATAAAACATATAGGTATAGACCTCCCATGATAATGTACTGTGGAAATGGAATTATGAGTGTTGAGGAAAGTGTCTTCTAGTCAAGAAGCAGCTAATATGTGATGGTAATGCCTTCAGAGCTGAATCTTACTGATGTCAGTTTATCTGAGGACAAGAGAATGCATTTGCAGGCATCAATGTGAACCTTGAAAATGGAGGGGCATTTAAGGCACTGCCTTAAAAAGTAGGCAAAAAGATAAGGAAGAAAAAAATATGGGCAAAACTTTTCACTTATTTAATAGATGCTTTCTTTCTAATATATACAGTTTGGTAAATCAGTTTCTATATGCACTTCCATACTTGCACTGAACCTGACAGATCACCAGACTAACCAAATCACCAGACTAACCAAATCACAGAAATATTGATCTGTGAAAACTGAGGAACTCCAGTCCCTTTTCTGTCTGTTACCAGTCTTCTTTCACTGAGGGAGATGAATATACATTTCGACCTATCAGAGTCTTCTAGATTGTGAAAGTGAGCACTTGTGTTTCCTTAAAAGTCAGAAAATTATAGAAACAGTGGTTGAATGATATTACTATCGCTATTTAATTCTCACTAAGACTTTCCATTACAAAAAACATTGTAACAGCTCAGCATTTTGCAACCAAAAATTTATCAGTGGGATCATTCCGGAATTTATGAAGTTTCCTTTCATTGCATTCAAGAAAATATTTGGATTGGTCTAAGCTGAAAGCTACCAACAAGCACTACCTTTTGGCTCTTCTTGCCAAAAGCTCTGCAGGATTGACAGAGTTGCTTCTCAATGCCAATTCAGGGAAAGGTGGTACCTTAGATGGGAACCAGGACAGTTATAAACATTATAAAAGTGCCAGTTTTGCTACAACTATTGACCACTGCTGTTAAGTCAGTGCCCCACATTGCCCTTTGTCCCACATGTCCCTACACCCACATGGGCAACATCTGGGAACAGTATGATTTCTCAGAAAGAATATACCAAAAGCTTTATCCTGCTCTTTATAAAATGAGGTATTCATGTACACGTAGTAGACCACTGCTAGTGACATTAAGCAGTAGTTCCTGGAGTGCCTGGTCTATGGAGGAGGAGTTTTGAAGCCAATTTCTATTGTACCTCTGCATTTGTATTCCTGTGTTTCAATTCTGATGATGATGATATTCAACATAACAATGTTGAAGGTCAAAATTGTAAAAACTTATGATATAATGAAAGGGAGGTGGTATACTAGTGTATAACTGTTACCTACACCTTTCAAAGAAAATGGTTTAAAATGTTTGAAAATTAAATTTATGAAGTCAAGAAAACAGGTTTATGTGGATTTAGGAATTGTCTCGATTTCATCTACTAGTGTGTATTACAAAATAACTTCTGATTTCATAGCTAGATTCTTTTGTCTACAAAAGACCATGTCTCCTTTCAGTACATAGGATAGGCAATCCTCTGGAAATAAAAGTGTTATATGGTAATTGCAACTGCTGCATAGAGTAACTGAGTGTGCTTCTGCTTTGCTTGCTGCAAAACCTACAGGAAGAGAAAGAAGAATAGTTTTATGATATAAGGCTATTAAATGCCAAATAGAAGAACCAAAACAAATCTTAAAAGTTGACTTTGTATCGGGCTGATATAGTGAGATGCTGGGTCTAATGCAGCTCCGTAGCTGGGATATCTGGATGATCAGCATATCTGACAATAAGTTACTTTCCTAGAAAGGGGGTTTCAGGAAAGGGTAGTGGTTAAGAACTGGAGTGCTGGACTGGATCTTAGAAAAAAAGTGCAGTTCTTTCCAAAGTTATCTATGTTTTTCCTTTACCCAAGGTAAGCGATTTCATTTCTATTTGTTCTTGTTTCTCCACCTATAAAAAGGAAGTTCAAAAGGGAAAAACTTTTAGAAGATAACGAATTGCTTGGGCCATAGTTCCATGAGGACAAGAGGACTATATGCAATTTTGAAATTCTCATCTACCATAATCTTGCTTCTGGTCAGAGTCTTGGAAAGAGATCTTCATTTGCTACTTTTCTTCTCTTAACCACATTCATTATATTGAGGACTTATGCATGACCTAGGCTTCATCACTGTCATTAGACTCCCTAGATAATATGAAAAAATGTGTTTACGTTTGGATTTAAACATTAGGGGTTGCATATAAAGTCAGCAGGCAAAGTTTTGTATAAGGCTGTTAATAAAACCATACAAGATGAGGTAAACTGATCCCTTTCTGATCAAAAGAGCTTAGGTCATACAATTCAATGAGGCTCTGATTTTACTAACCTTTTTTTTTTTCTGGTTTTTGGTCTGAAGATGGTGTTTCTCCCAAGATTTAATTCTGTACAATACAGAAGTAGTACTTTTTAAAGTTCTTTAAGATACAGACATAAGAAAATCCTCAAGTATTAAGCACTAGCCTGACTCTATTCATCCTGGAGACAGAGAGATCTGAAGAAATTCATGCTTACTTATCACGATATGGTAGGAAGGTGGTAAGCATGAGAAGGGTTAATTTCATGGGATTTTATTTGTCTTTAATTATTTTTCAAGAAGCTGAATATGAAAATCTGTGTTTTAGGCTAGTGGAAGCCATTGTCTTTCTCCAAGTTAGGGACAATTTTTACTGCTGAAAAGCTGACCTAAATTGCTTGATTTTGCAGTCAATTTTTTAAATGCATATTTAATTAAACCCCAGTTATCTTCACCTCTTTTATTACTTGGTTGACCAAAACATTGCCATGTCTGCATCTGTATAAAAGAACCTTTCTTTTTTTAAAGGCACTCAGGCAGATAACAACATTGAGTTTGTACTTAACTCACCTGGGAGACACTGCCGAGGAGTTAACTCATTGAGTGCCAATTGAGATTTGTTTGAAATTCACAGCTCACTTTTCTAGTTTGGTTAAGTAACATTAAATCCTACATTTGACTACACATTTTAAATGTGTGAGTAAAAGGGTTTTTTTAATTTATTACTGTTTCTTAGCAAATTTCTGAATATTTGTTTTAGTTCAGCTTATCACTAATTCTTAAACAGCTTATATAATCTAAAGAAATTGTTATATAGTTTGTTTCATTCACTGATTGCGATAATCAGAAATACTTCGATAGACATGGGAAAATGTGTTGACAGCATGTTTGAAATACAAATGTTACATATTGCTCTTATATAAAGCCCCCCCACCAAAAAAAGGAGAAAAAAAAACCTCAACCCACCAAAGGAATATATGGCTGTCATGCCATCTAGTGGCACGTGTACATTCTCAGACTAATTCAATCCATATTATACTGATGTATTATTCTTAGCCTTGCTGTGCTTTAGTAGGGCTGCTCTAGGACAGCATTCTTACAACAAAGCAGGTGAGCAAAAAGAACTTTTCCAATTCTCTTCCTGCCTAGCATTACTGTTGCCTATAAAAAAAATGAGTTTAAGTAGCATTTAGGAATTGAAAATAACCAAAATAGATTAGTGAATTAGAAATCAATAACAACATGCACTGCTTTGCATTTTAAAACAGAAAAAAATGAAGTATTTATATAAAAAAGAAGATGTTTCTGTAAGCTTCTGTGGAAAAATAGAAGATGTCTGTTCCTTTTTAAAATCATTGCTCAGTGCAGACACCTTTGCATCTCTTCTGCTTCCAAGGCAGCTGGGAGGGAAACCAGCTACAGGTATGCTCAGTCCTGGCAGTCACTTCATCCAGCTCACACGTGCAGGGCTCCTAGAAGCTCTTCTGCTGGGTATGTGGTCTTCTCTGTCAGCCCCTCTGGTATTCATAGAGCTTCCTCCCAGCCTGTTAATTTCAACTGGCATCCAGCAGTAAGGATAAATCTTCTCATGGCCCTCTAAAACCATTTTGGAGTCACTCTGTTGTTTCTGTGATTTGTCTGGTGAGGGGTCATTATTTGTGCAAGGAATAAGAAAGCCTAATTTTGGTAGCTAAGTGATATGGCTAAAGTTGAAAGATACAGGCTCTAAAGTGTGTATTTACAGTGGTTTTGAAAATATTTTGCTTCTTTTTAAACTGCTTTAAACTGTTTCAACTATTGCTTTCCTTTAATCCTCATGCAGTTTCCTGGTTTTTGTGGGTATTACCATTTTTTATCTCCATCTGATTTTTCTTTACAGTAACCACACGTAGTTTAACAATGGCAGCATCCTGCTTAGTTGCTTATCTTTCATTCCTGGTCTTATGTTTTCCCCACTTTCACGGTGTTGTCTGTCTGCTTACCCTTCCTGAGAACAATTACAAACTTGTTCACAGGAAATAATTTATGGGTGGTAGTTGGGAAATCTATATTCTTCTTGATGCAAAACCTGCAGTCTGTCTTCTTTGGGTAAAGATTGAAAGAATAATCTGGTTTATCTGTCAGCTCTGAATCATGGAAATTTCAAGTTCCTATTCCTAGTAAAATTTACTCACAATATAGATAAAGCTATATTTGATGCAGAAAGGCCATCATTTTTGCTTAGGAAAGTAGGAACATTATGTCCTCATTCAAACTGTAAAGATAAAGTCTTAAGTGCCCTTTGCAAAATCAAATAGCTACTGTGCTATATACCTTTTGCTAAAATATAAATACACAAGTCATTAAAAATGAACTGACTGCAGAACTAGTCACACCTACAGGTAGGCCAGATCTCAACCTGTGGGGCAAATGAGTCAGGTACAAGTGCAAAAAGTAAAGCCTTGAGGAATCAGATCCTGGGAAGAGCTGAGAGAGGAAAGTCCCAGACATTTTGAAAAGCATCATGGATTGTTAAATGTTACGGTAAGCAAATGAAAGATCATCAAATCTAATACAAATATAGCTTCTAGGTAAAGCTAGCAGCTTTGGTAGGCCTTGAAAAGCTTTGAAAATATGAAAGTGGATTTTGAAGAGGATTTATTTTCCCCACTGTCTATATAATTAATGCAAGTAAGGAGAAATTTATTGTACCTCTAGAATTGTTTGTAAATGCATCCACCCCAGTATTGCAGACCTGCATGCGCTGCACTTGAGTCATAATAATATTATTATATTTGTATGTGTAATTCTTTGCAGAATTGGGGTCTGTGCAGCTTTGCTCTTGCCAGTATTGCATTATAATTTAAAACACTTTAATAATTAATTTGACTTTTTGGACTAAGTGGGAAGTGTTAGCATCTAAAGAGATCTGTAGGTAGTTTGTGTTTGTGCATTGTTTTTTCTTTCATTTTCTCTAAATAACAGAAATAAAGTCAACTTTAAAAAGATAAAGGTGTCTGACATCTGCTGGCTTTGATAATTCTATCCTGCAGTTGTGGTAATGGTTTTGCTGCTCGTAACTGTTAGAGCAAATTAAAAGTGCTCAGCTTGAGTAACTAAATAAGCTTTGAGCCCACACTTCCCCCGCCTCCCCTTCCACCCGCCCCAGCTCCAGCAGCTGCTGCTGCCTGGGGATTAGAGCGAAGGCGAGGGAAGAGAGGTGGCATTGAGGATAAATCATGGATATCCAGGGGATCCGCTCTCCCCCTTCCCAACCCTAGCCAGAAAATCCATTTGCCATTTGTGGTGCACTGCCCATGCACCCAGGCTGGCCTTATCGTTAACTTCTGGAGTGCCCTGAAAAGCAGTGGGAGCGGATGTCATTTATGTAGGTTTCCTTCAGTTGAGGTTAATTCAGTTCCTGGCATAGCTTGACTGTTGGTCTTTACAGGAGCCACAACTGCTTGGGATTTAAACTAAAATTTTGGAGGAAAATGATACCTTTAGCCTCCCAATAATGTATTTATTAAATATAACAGCAGTAATTATTTTTAACAAAACCTTGTCTGTCATTTCCCAAGTTATTCTGAAAGATTAATCATAAGTCATAGTGAGGAAAGACTAGAAGGGCTGCTAAATTTGAGAAAATATTTTCTCCTACTTAGTGTGCTGTGATTAAAATGTCTGAATTGTAAAAATATGGGTTTTTTTTTTAATTTAAGGGTGATACTTCCTGACCTTTCAGTTTTAGCTTTAATAAGGCTTGGAGAAATTAGTTCTGTTTTCTATAAAATTTGAAATTAATAATTTCAATTTTTATTTTTATTAACCTAGTTTAAATTACATATATTTCACAGCCACTTTCAATTTGTGCTGCTTTTCAAATCTCTTTTAAATATCATGTGCATAATTTAGCCTCTTTCTCTCCCACTTGCTAAATCTTCGTGAGCATGAGGTAATGGTATTTCCTATAAAGCAACGCAGATTCAGTAACAGTACAATTCCTAAAGATCATGTATCAGCCAGAAGAGTGTTACAAACTTTCTCACAGTTCTGGAGAAGTAGCCTGGCTAACAGGAAGATGTTGCTTGTTAAAATCATAGAGGGATGTTTAGCTAGGGTCAGAAGGATTTTTGACAGAGGGGCTTTTTTTGGAGATACTGCTTTTCATTTCTGTATGGAGGGTATACACGATATACCCTTCCTTGCAGGAGTATGTTCATAGTCTTGAGGTGAGAGGTAAAGAATTAATTTTAATTGGAGGGACAGTGTTGCTTTTGGAATCTTAAATGGTGGCAACATATATGTCTGTGGAAGGCTTCTCCTTTATTTATTTATTTATTTACTTATTTTATTTTGCTCTACACTCTGAATTAAATAAAACCTCTTAGACTTTCCATTTACAGGTTGCCAGACCACACCAGGCAGCTCTTAGCAAACCGTAAATATGGAAATTATTTTTATGGGCATCTTCAGCTGAAGTGCAATGAAGTACTTGTTCATGAGACTAGATTTGGTCATCAGGAAGGGCCAGCATAAGGAGGAGTGCTTTGCTTCTCTGTACTGAGAATCTAACACAAACAATTTTGTGTGAAATAGTGCAGATGAGAAACAGACCACTTGGTTTACTTGTAGAATACAAGACATACAAGTCAAATGTTTGGTAAGATATAAAACAAAGATGTCTAAGATCCTTAGCAGCGTTTTGATGAAGGAGGACAAGAGGGCTTATATAATTAACAGTGAAATGCAGTTGAATAGAAAAGCTTAATTTTTGTTAAGCATTGATGATAGCCTGAGCTTCACAGAAGATAAGTTACATGTTTGTGCTTATCAGCAAACTGTGCCAGCACAAGTGTGTCATTTTGAGAGCTAAATTAGTTTAGTGATGGTTAGAATTAAAATGTGTTAATCAAGAGTTTCTTATAGACTGCAGTGACCAGGATTGCTGATGGAGTTGTCCACAGAAAAGAGAGGAAACTAAATAAATGAAAATACATGAATTATAAATACTTGAGTAAATTGAGTTCACACATTTTATGGTTCATCAAGGTACTCCTTAAGATCAAAAAAATATATATTTCATGGCTAATGGAAGCACTTACGCTAATGGTAGTTGTCAAGCATCTCTAAATTATTTTATAAAATATAGAAGTCTTAAGGAGACATATTAAAATGTTGCTTTCTAATATTTTTTCAGTACAGATATCATAATGAGAAAATGAATTAAAATGATCAAGTAAGCATTTCTTATCATTTGGACTGCAAATAGTTAAATAATGTCAATCATTTTAACTAGGAATAGAGTTTGAAAAAAAAAAAAGAGCATGAGTCATTTTCAGGGGCAGAGTATATAAGGTGGCAATTTATTTTTCTTTTCTTTTCCTGGAGAAGAGAAGAACAAAGATTTTTGTTTTGTGATTCTTTTATCTAAGCTGTATGCCATTCACCCAGAACTTGAAGTGAATAAGTGGAGAGTTTTGCTGTTTATGAAGATTGATCTCTGACTTACAACTTACATGGTAGTAAATTGTTCCCCCTGCAGCATCCTGCTTAGCAAACAGCAGCACGATTCATTTAAAATACTATGTCACAAGGTGAAGACTAGTTAGGGTTGTGGTCCCATTTTACAACTTCTGGTGATAAATAGTATTTAGATTTCATTCATTCTCATCTGGGGGGCCTCAATCATACAAACCAATTAGAACTATTGGGGTCCTCGTCCCTGCTGAGTGCTAAAGCTGTGCTTCAGCCTGGATTATTTAGTTTGTTGTATGCTCTGTCATTTCCTCAAGAGACATTCTTTGGGTAGGAATATCCTCAACCTTTCAAAGTGGCTACGTGTACAATGCAAAAAGATTACTATAAATTTGGTGGTGCATTTGCAAAGAGAGTATGCTAAAGAGCAGTTAGCATTTGTTGTTGTTTTCTTTAAAAACCTGAATTCAAAAGTGGTTTGGGGCAGCCTGTGGTGCCCAGTCTGATATAAAGCAGCCCTGGAGGCAGACGCCTCTTGCCCTGGGCGGCTACAGAGCCTCCATCCAGGCACTGGAGCCTCCATCTCCCAGTGCTGACGCTGCCTCTCGTGTCATGCCACAAGGGTCAGTGCCTATGGTGTTGTGGTGAAGCAGAGGAAAATCCAAATCCCGTCCTTTTCTCATGCCCTCTGTGGAAACATTGACTTCCAGCCAACCAGTACGGCCACTGGGAGACATGAGCTGGGTGCGCAACACCTGAAATGGCCTGACTTTACAGAGGGAATGTACATCAAATTCTACACAGATTCCTACACCCCTCCTGTCTGCTGCTAAGAAAGTGACTGTAGCACAAGCCAGTTGGCCCCTGAACTCATCTTCTGAGCGGCTGAGGCTGTTTGAAGCCCTGCTCTTCTGACTGCACTGGCTGAAATGCTTTTAGTTAAGACAGGTCAGCAATGCACTTTAAAAACATACCTGTTATCTGGTTTTGACCACACATCTGTATTTTCATTGGAGTTAAAATAAACCTCTTAATAGAGCTGACTAGGAAGATGATAATGTGAATGTAGATGAATGTTGTTATTTTAAGCTACCTGAGTGAAAATGTATTTTTTTCATACAGTGCTGACAGGCTCTCCATTTTATTCTCCTCAGGAAAGCAATCCAAGTTCTATTCTCTCTCATTTTGTCTCTTGGTGATTTTCTGCTAGCAGATATGTGCCACCTCACCACTACTCAGGCCCAGTAACTCTCATAATTCTTTTTAAGTTAAGTTAGATGTTATCCTGGTTTGCTGGTTACATGAAGCTTTCCTGTCTGAGTTAACAGATAAGGAGAGATCATGTAATATATAGATACTGGGATAGGCTCAGATATTTACTTCAGTCTTTCTTATTGATCAAGAAATAGGAAATCAAGTGTGAGCAATATTCAAGGTTACTTATTTGAATGTGGATTATTTAAAAAAAAAATGCAATTCATGTGGAAAATAAGGGAGTAAGTAAGTGTGTAAGTAAAATAAAAGTTCAAAATGTCAATCCAAAAAGATAGTTCAGTTGTATTTGGAAGCAACCCCTTTACATTCCCAACTTTTAGAAAGAAATAAGCTCAAGGAAATAATACGTTTCTTGAAATTTATAACTTACTGAAGTACCATATTTAAAACTCACTTATTCTCCCTGTGCTATGTAGGAGAAAACTAAAACACATTGTATTCCAGAGTAGCCAAAACAACTAAAAGAAGACCGAATAAAATTTACTCAACTAGCAGAGAAATGGGCTGCAATCCATGTGTTTATGTCTTCAGCTTCCTGGTGGACATTTTTGTGTGTGCGTGTTTGTGTGTGATCTCATTTTTATATTTTATCTGAACACCATGTTTCTTGAATATCAGAGCTTTTTTAATATTTTACCATAATAGGATATGATTAGAGCAGGAGCTAACTTAATTTAACACCTCACATCTTGAGTTTGTTTTTATGTAATATCATTTCTTTAATATCTTATTTGCTGTAAAATGATGAATATATATATTTTCTGTGGTAATTGTATGACAGTTTTTCCTATCCCACTTCTTTTTCTCCTAGTTTAATAGAAACCACTTTTATTCCTTTAGTGTCAGCTGCATGACAGCAACTTTCAAGATACTATTTGTGAAACCACGTTATTGAATTTTCTACCTAGCAGCAGTAATTACAATATACTAGAGTTTGCAGATGTCTGCAAACTTTGGGTGTTGCTGCAACTTCTGACTCACATGTTTTTAAGTGTTGGTGGCATCTCCACCTAGAGATGTGTTTTCAACTGTGCCTTAGATAAGGCATACGGAGCTACATCTTTCATTTTCTTAATTTTCTTACTTGGTCTTGGTTTGTTGTTGTTTTTAGTTGGTTTGGTTTGGCTTTTCTTAATAGTGTAGTGAAGTTATGTGCCAGTTCCTGAATTGCATTTGAGGGCAATTTGTGCCCTAACTTAGGGTAGGGCACAAAATAACTACCTGTGCCTCCCCTTCCCAAGGAGTTCTGGAAGGCAGCGGTTGTTACCAGAAGCCCTTGAGGGCTGTTTCAGCATTTGGAAGTTACTGGGGAATGGAGCCACTCTGCTGATATTTCTCTTCTCAGTCAGATCTACTCCTTGAGAGATTGTATGCTCAAATACATAGCTCAAGATTTCCCTTAGACAAGATCTACCTAAGCAAGGTCCAGCTGTGAAGTGGCAGGTATATGTTGGCTGAAACCTAACATCCTAATACATAAAGGAAGTTCCAGGGAAGTATGTCCTTTGCCCCACTGTTGTCTTCAGACTTGAAAGGTGAAGCTATAACTGTATTATTAAATTGTGGTACATATATTCGGCATATTTTTCTATTTCATTTTTTTCTTTCTACTTTTACCTTTATTATTTTTTTTATGAGTTGCATATTTGTAATCCCTTCAGTATATATTGAGGAAGTTCTCTTTTAATCTATGCATTGCATATAGGCTCACTCACTACTCGCCAGAGAGGGTGAACAGGGAAGCATTTGATTCATTGATGCGGCACCTAACCAGTTCGCTTATTGAACCCTGGGACAAATAAGAAGGCTCTCTTGCTGTGAATTTAGTGTGGGCATCCATTAAAGGTTTTAGACTGTTAAGGTGCTGAATTCTAAACTGACGCAAGGCTGAGTTAGCAGAGAGAGATGTCTGACTGTCCTACAAAGAATTTATTTTTTTGGTCTTCAAAAGACAAGAGCTATATAGAGTGATTTAAAGTCTATGGTCACTGTTTTAAATTTACTACTGTTGTTTTGAACCTATTACTACTCCTGTTTTGAACCTATAACTTGTTGTAATATGTATGTTGCGGTATCTTTAAGACCAAAATTTTGCAAGAATTCAAGGGAAGAGGGTGCTGCTAACTGTCAGAAACAAAAGTCCACCATAGGTCCTCCATAAGCTATGCTTCTTCCCACTACTCTGTAGCACTTATGTAAAACTAGACAAGAGTCTGAATATCAGCTGTCAGTGAAGTGGTGAAATACTGTGCGTGATGAGTGCCACCTTCTTGGAATGGCCAAGGCTTCATAATGTCCCACATGTGTCAGGCTTGGGTGTGACAATGAAACTGGTCCTAATCACGTAACTAGCTGAAAAGCTGTTGATGTTGAATCCATTTTCATTAAACTATTTGACAGAATTTCTTTTGTGTCTTGGGAGGACTTTTAGGGGGACAAATACCATGTTGATGGTGGAAAGGGGGAAGCTGAATAAGTAACATGAAAATTAAAATATTAAGTTTTTCTTTTGATGATAGAAGTTTTGTGGTAACCTTGAATATCCTTGAATAAACAGGAACATATACACTAGCAATATGTATATTGCTTCCAAACAGCTAAAAATATTTTCGATCTGTCCTTTAATGTCACTCTTTTGCCTTTTTGTATAATGCTATATGGCACTTCAGTGATATTTTTGTATATATATATTATCTATATTATGTTGGATGCTTTGTTGGTATAATATGTATATTGGTCCTGTATATTCTTAGAAACATTGACTGTGATTCCCAGCTGTTAATATATTTTCTTGCCCACTTTGTAGGACTGTCAAGTGTTAATATCCACGGATCATCAAGAGCTGAAATTTAGCCATTAAGTTGTTCATCTCAGTTCCTCTTGGGTTGAATTGCTTAAAGAATGGGAGACGTTCTAAACATTTCCACAGATAAATTTAAGAGAAATATATAAATATTTAAAGGCTACTAATGTTATTCCATGCAAGGAACTAACAAAATGTTTGTACGGAAATAAACAGGAACATATACACTAGCTCTCAAATCAAAGTCTGCCTAAATGCATGCTTAAGAAACAATGCCTCCAAAGAAATTATTAGTAACTTGTTAGATCATGCCAGAAGAGTCCTACACTTACTCTGTATGCTTTTTATTAAATAGACTTAGTACGTTACTATATCCAGATCTACTCAGAAATCCAAAACTACTGCTGAAACTCAAAAAGTAGAGATTCTAATTGGTAGATATTGGAAAAGTTTTGAAAAGTAGAATTATGATTTTTGTTTGAACAACCTCTTGCTCTGGCTAATGCAGAAGGGGAAGGAATCTGTTCCAAAACATTGTGCCCCTTTATTTTCTGCAGCATTGGACATGAAAAACACTTTATATATTTCTGTTACTATTCAAACGTATGTTAAGATCACTTTTAGGATTTTTATAAAATGAATAGAATGATGAACCCATTGGGAGAAAGGGGGACATAATTAGATTAAAGGCGGTAAAATATTTCCATCTTGCTTGAAAGAAAATGTGAAGGTTGAAAGTGTAGACATTCTGTGAATAATGCACTAATGTATTACTAGTACTGTGTAATTGTATTACTAGTACTATGTAATGTGATACTGTGTTAAAATGTGCTTGACTTGACAGACTCTTTTGGGGTCTGTCTCTTGACAAACCCTGCTCTTTTTATGAGAGGTACAAGTATAAATGAATGCAAGGTCTTGTTTGCTGAACGTAGTAAACTAAATACACAGTATTCACTAGAGTGTGCTGCACTCCATACAAGCAGTTGACTGACCTTTAGGAAACTATTTTCTAGTTTCCTCCTACTTTTACTTTTTCATGAGCGCCTTTGTTTACAGCCTTTGCCACACATACACAACTCTTTTTTTCTCTTTCTTATAATAGAATCTCACCCTGATAGATATGCCTTCATGGATAGAGGACATGAAAAAGCCTCCTTCTTTTCTAACAAATAATTTCAAATGAGCTGTTTGCTTACACAGTCTTTTCATAAATGTCACTTAACATTTCTGATTTGTAAAGCCTCTGCATTTTAAGTTTTACTTAAAATCTTACTTTCTGGGGTCTCTTTAAAGCATGTGTTTCTGTAGCAGGTTATTTTTAAAAGTTTTGTCTTATTCTGAGAAACGGAAGTTAATTTTTTTCTGCAGATCACCCAAAAAGAAAAGTTATTAATTATTAGTGACATGGTTATAACTGTGTTACTAAGTATTACTAATAACCTTACATGTCTTGCTAATAATGATCATCACTGGCATTTTAGTTTAAAACACAAATACAACTGGTAGCCCAAATATGCCATTCATTTCTGAAAGAGTGATGTCAGCCACAGAGTTTGTCAGCTGTCTGTGGCTGTTAGCTATAGCAGACCACATGGTTTCCAAGAAAATTTTGCAAAAGACGTATTTCTTTTCCAAGAGACCACAAAGACTGTATTTGTGCAATAGCTTATTTCTCATTCCGCTGTAGAATTTCCATGGGAACATCCTTTCTTTTATATTTCTCACTTTTCCTATCACTTCTTGGGCAGCATCATGAGCAGAAGTGAGCTTCTGTTTCATAATATATAGTAGCATTTTTGTTTGACCAGTGCCTTACAATTTAAACACAGGAGAGAAGATGCTAGTATATTAGTAGGAGGTTTGAGAGGAAACCTCATGGAAGGATTTTTTTTTTTCCTTCTACTCTTATAAGAACCTTAGGTGTTTTTTTTTTTTTTAATCTCTGTATTCACAGTCAAAGCATACTTTTAGCTCTTCGTTTTCTTCTGGAGTTATAGGTACATTTGCTTGCCAAAATAATCCTCTTCATCATCTGTCTAGTCAGATGTTTGTGCCTTTTTTCCTTATGGATCTCAAACTTGCTACCAATCTCCCTGCTCCTCACTCTCGGAGGTGGAACAAGTGAAAATTTTAAATTTATTTGCTGATCCCACATTCATTTATTTCTGGTTTTAAAGTGAGGGTCTGACCTTGTTGTTAGGCTACAACAAACTAGTGTAGTATAAGTGAGAGCCACTGGAACACAAATAGTGCATCATAGAGATCAGGATGGGATGACAGAATTGAGGAGATGCTTGACTTTGAGAGAGAAAGAGTTTTACTGAGCGTGGAGCATGAGAATGAAGGGATGATAGGGATACAACATTGACAACATTGAGTTAATATAGGTCGTAAAAACCACCAAAGTTCTAGATATTTATGACATAAACTTGAAATGTTTGGTTTCACAGGTATTCTTGTATTGTACTTTTACTACATGAATATGAAAAAGTGAAGTGAAAGTATTTGCAAATTAGTATGCTGTTATTTACTTCTTGACCCTTTCAAGAACAATTTTATTTCATATTCCAGGGTTCTTTACCATTAATTCAGTGAAAAGATTAGATGTGTGATTTTTATTATGTGAATAGTTTATTATTCTTCATAGATCATAGACTAATTTGTTTATATTCTGCTTTCACAACTGGTGCAGCAAAAATTTAAATAATGTATCTTCATAGCTACATTCAGTAAGCATCTTTAAATTTATTTAGTTCTGCTAAATACTGCAAAATAATGTACTCAGCGCTCTGTGAGAATATGTAAGCTGGAATCCTGAGATGTGAGCAAGACACAAGCCATATGCCCAGTGACTCAATACCATTTTTACAGGCTAATTTGAATTATTCAGCAGTGTTTCTTTTTTTATAGCCTTTCATGTCCCCTCGGTACCCTGGAGGTCCAAGGCCACCTTTAAGAATACCCAATCAGGTAAGAACGTGTCTCTAATGTGCATTTGTGTCCCAGGGACACGGGCAGTGTTGAAAACAGGATATTCTCTTGTTGACTCTAGCATACATTTTTCTCTAACATACAGAACTAGCTTAGTTTCTCTCCACCTTATTTCATTTAAACACTGTGTGTATTTTCGTACAGTGCATGATAGATAACCCCTTCCAGTCCCAGCTCGTGCTTATGCCTAATTGATGCCTACACCTCAGATTTTATTGTGCGTTAAGCTTGTTTGCAGAGGGAGAATATTGCTGCCTTGTGCATGGCTCTGCTAAGCTCGGACGGCTGATGCTCTGTCCTCTGAGAAGATGGTGTAAAGTCTGCATAGTTGCTATATTCTGCCAACTTCCCTAACCACACTGAGCAGTTAACTCTGAGAGTTCTTTTAGCGATTTCTACGTAAAATACATCACTCCCTCCTATTGCTTCTTAGATGTGTAAAGTATTTTTGCTTCACAGTTATGGAGATCATCGGTGAGGTACAACTGTCTTAAAGCACACGGGTGCCTCTTACAGGCACTCTGAGGAGTTTGTGAAAGCATCAAATTCCCAGTTTTTCTCATCTCCATTAAAGGACATGCATGCTTGTGTAACAAGAATGAGTAATGAGCTGCTGTTCATCAGCAGAGACCTTTATTGGTCCATCTGTGAAAAGATGATTCTGGAAGCAGATAACATTTGTATTTTTAAGTTCTGAACTCCTTAAGTATAGATAGGGGAGGAGAAAGCAGTTGTCAGCAGATGAAAAGTTCGAGATAAGCAGACAGAAAAATATCAGCTGAATTCTGAAAAAGAAACTGGGTCATTTGTAAGATTGGAAAATGTTGATAGGATAGTGGAATCTACCTTGTGTGTGTGTGTGTGTGTGCGCACACGTGCAATTTAGCCTTCCAGAACTATCTTTCTTGTGGCTGCAGCTTGATGACGAAACTCCTCTGCTCTAACTTCAGCTGTGACTATTTTTTTTGTTTTGTGTGTGTGTGTGTGTATGTGTGTATATATATATATGTATGTTATGACACAGTGTCAATAAACTGGTCTTGAGCACTGCACATTGTTGCCAGAAAGTTGAAATTTTATATATATATATACATATATATATATAAAAGTAAGTATATATGTATGTAGCTAGAAGCTTTAGGTTGAAAGACTTTTTCAAATGTTCCCATTGAT
This sequence comes from Crypturellus undulatus, assembly GCA_013389825.1. NCBI lineage: Eukaryota > Metazoa > Chordata > Aves > Tinamiformes > Tinamidae > Crypturellus > Crypturellus undulatus. The sequence continues at coordinate 32,440 of VWPW01032638.1, read as the reverse complement.
GTTAAAGGTTAAGTTACATACAGCATAGCTACTTTTGCAAAAGGGAAAATGATAACATAATTAATATTCTTGAAGTGATCATCAAGGGACAATGTAAAAGTGTGATTTAATTAGTGCTTTAGTTAAATATTTGTTATAGGTATATTGTAACTTTGTACAAAACACCTTCCTCCTTTTTTTTCACCTTTTGATAATATGTTTGTCAAAAATACACCAGCATTTTACTTTCACTTGTTCTTTTATTTCTCTTTCTGCATTTCCAAATTCTATAAATACTGGCAGGTAAAACTGGATGTGGTGAATGCCATAAAAGTGCTGCCAACCTGCAGTTTTAGTTTCAAAAGCTATTTTTGTTTGAACATTCCATTATTTCTAGTTTAGAGCTGTAGCATAATCTTAGTGAATTACAACTCTTGTGATTCATTTGCGTTATGCTTCATTCATGAATTACTGCTTTTGGCAATGCTGCCATACTGTAAGTTACAATATATATGGACTGTATGTGGGAGTAATAAACTATTGTAATGCAGCTTTAAGACTGAACCTTTGATTACGTGAAAGTCAGTAAAAATCACGGTTAAAATTCCCATTGTAACTATAATTCTATCCATCAGTACATTGCGGCAGGAACTGTATTTCAGGGAAAGGCAAGGAAGTGTTAACACAGAGCCTTGCACTACGTGTAGGGATACATGAGCCGGGTGTAGGCTTGTTAGCAGGGAAGATCAGCAAATGCTGGGTGACACACTGGTGTGCCTGAGATCCTGCTTGTACACGAACATCTCATTCTCATACATGAACGTCTGCTCTGGGCAGTGCACTGTGCTGTGCAGATATGCATCCAAATAGCGTGGCAGGATAGGCTGGAAAGGACCTGCAGGCCCTTATGTAACTATCCACACTTGGAGCAGGGGTTGCTGCCTAAGTTGTGTGCTCAGACAGTGTGCTTAGAACAGCTCCATCCTCCTCTTCTGTATTTTCCACCTGGCATCTCTGACAGAAGTGACCTGTTCTGCCTAGCTAGGATTTGACATTTCTCTGTATAGTTCACATGTTGTTCTTGCATATCATTGTGACTTTAAGAGGCTGAAGTAAGTGTAAAGCTCTGATTTGAATGATGTAATCTCAGATTATGTATATTCCATAAATCTTAAAACAGAGTCTCTTTTGATTAGGTGTTAAATGAGGTAACAATGTATATCTTAGTTTAAAATTTCATACCTCTTGCGAAAATAAATCTTAAAATATATGCAGATTAGTTCACCTTTGAGGGTTTCCCTGACTACCTCAGTATTTCCAAGTCAAGAGTACCTGCTGCTTTCCCTCAGTATGCAACACCTATATTGCCATAGTACATCACTTCCATCATATCAGATTTATTCACTGCAAATATTTTTTTTCTGAAAATACGTTGCTGTCTTGAAATATTAAATAGCTCTTTGTGGACGGATTACAAAGATCTACCAACAAAGATCAATTTATAACAACATTTTCCTGGCTAACGAAACCTTAGGTAAGAGACTAGGGAAATTAGCCTTAAATCTAAACCACTTACTGTAAACGCAATGGGCAGATAAAAATTTAGGGAATTAAAATAATAGGTTTGCTTTGGACTAGAGGTGATAGAACAACATAGTGTATCTCCATGCTTGAAGGCAAGATTTAGGAGTGAGCTTTGTGACTCCTCCATCTTCTGTAGATGGATAAATGGCTTATACTGGTGTTAATGCCCTTACAACAGAGTGGAAGCTAAAATATCTGCCACATCACGGCGGCTCAGTTGGCTCAGTTATGGCTCGCTCTCAGGAAAGGTCACAGCCTCCGCATTGTGGCCCCTTAAGGAAAGGTGTTAGAATGATCGTTAAGAGGGAAAACTCAATAAAAAATTAATCTTAGGATAAACTGCCAGATAACTGCAAAGTAGGTGTTTGGGAGTTGGAAAATGGTAAAGTGAAGGAAGAACTTTGGGGGATGGAGGGGAAAAATTAGGCAAAGAACACTACTGGAAACTTATTTATCCCTAATTCCTTGCATGGACGCCATACAAGTTTGTGTGTGCAAAACCGTAGTCAGAATCCTAGTCATTTAGATTAACTAACTCTTATATATATTTCTCTTTACTTAGAAGAATCATCTTAGAATTAAAAACAAAATAAGTGTATTTGATTCTAACATAAATTACAGTGGAAAGTTTTAGAACAACTTTGTCTGTCTGCAGGCACTCGGAGGTGTCCCAGGAAGTCAGCCATTATTGCCTAGTGGGATGGACCCAACACGGCAGCAAGGTAAAGTACGTTTATAGAATAACTATCTTGAAAGCTCGAATATACTATGATCTCAGACTTCAGTGTTTCTGTGTTTAAAAGTTTACCACAGTTTTCTAAGCTCGTCATTAAAGTAAGAGTGATTTGTTAAAACTTTTTCCAAATATGTTTCTAAATTACATGGTTGTTCAGAATACTTAATTTTTGTTTTAGGGCATCCAAACATGGGTGGGCCAATGCAGAGAATGACTCCTCCAAGAGGAATGGTTCCTTTAGGACCACAGGTACCTTCCACAGATATATCTGTTTATTTTGACAGGATCTATCACTATAGTGTTTTTGGAGTTGAAGACTGAGTGTTCTAGAAACTGCTTGTCTAATTCCATTTTAAAATAAATTTTATCTCTTTTAAAAAAGTTATTTCAGAGTTGTAGTTCTACAGAATCTCAATTTCAAAAAATCAGTTATTTTAATTAGCAGTTAAATTTATAAGTTGCTTCAGAAAAGTTATGTTTATGCCACAGTCTGTGTATGTTGTAATCAAAAGCTAAAATTTGTAAAGGAGCAAGTCCCTCTCAGTCTTATTAATGTAAGTGTTTGAGAGGGAAAAATACATCTCATAATAAACTAAATTAGGGAAACCCCTTGTAGCAAAAAAAATCCCCCAAAATTCTTGCAAAGATTTTTATTCATCTGCTGAAATTCCAGTGAGTCCCAGAGATCTTTTGCTGAAATTTAAAGTTCATGCTGCCATTTCTCCTCCTTATCAATCATAAGTATAGCTCTGTTTTCAAGGAGTGAAGCAACCTTGAAATGCACAAATCAGCTTTCCCCCCTAGTGCTGACCTGTTTGTAGTTGAATATGGGTTTTTTTTCTTTGAAAGTGTAAAAATATCAATGGATATATCGGTGCTACAGTTTAATAATAAATTAAGATTAAAAAGTAAATTAACACTGATCTATACTTGAAAAAGTTAATTCAAAAGACTTTTTTTTTTTTGTTAATTCTCTCAATGAAATACTACTTTGGTCTTTTTACAGATCTTGCAGGTATTTTGTTCTCCAGTGTGCTCATTGTGGCCACATTTCAATTTTTATTTCCCCATTTCAGAAAATGTCTCTAGTAACTTCTTTGTTCCTTGGAATAGCAGCTGAATTTTAAATTACTAAATAGATTTGCCTTTATATCGGTTCATAACTGCCTTTACAGTTTTAGGTCTTCTTGATAGAAACTATTTGTGCAGTTCTACACAACATCTGTTGTGTGACCAACAAACTGTTATTAAATACATTTGTTAGTTTTTTCTGTAACATTGAAGTATATTTATCACTTACTTTTTGGAGGTAGAAAGCAAAGCTTTGCAGTGCTGCCATATGAGGTTGAGCTGATACTTTATGCAGCACCATTAGTCACACAGCAGGCAAATCTCATGCCTTTTTTTTACAAGGATGATTTTTCTATTTTTGCTGTCTCTTAAAATCCTAGTTTTTTCGGTAAGGTTTTTTTTTCTTTTGCTGAACAGCATCTTAAGATGGGGAAAAAATACAGCCAATCTTCCACAAATTTAAGTTCCCAAATTAATCTTTTCTATAGATGAATCGCCATCTATCCTTGTACCTTGCTGCTAGGAACTTTTCTGAAAGCTTTTGAAAAGAAAAATCCCCTAAAGTGATAAGATAGGGTTTTTCACACTTATTTTCACGTCCTTGTTAGTAGGTGTTAAGTGGGAAGCCCTGCTCCCTTGCTGCCTAAGCAGAAAAAAAAAATGGGAAACTCCTAGTATGTGGATAGAAAAAGGATTACGCGAAATCCAGTGTGTATTTGTTTGCTTCCCAGCTGATACAAACCTCTACCAGTGGGAACTTTTCAATACCTATATAATGTGTCTGTGCTATATACTTACAGCACTAAAAATCAGGACAGTAAACAATTTCTTTCATTATAAAGCCCTACCTTATGTAGTGTGACTGAAAGGAAGAATTACCTTTTTTTTTTTTTTTTTTAGGGCTAAACTTTCTCACACTAAGCAACATGGAGCAAAAAAAAAAAAGCAGTATAGAGTCATAAATGAATCTGTATGAGTCTGTCAACACTTCCAAAGGATGTGGTTCAGGCTTTTTCACCAGCAGTTATGCTATCTGAACAGGCTGCTCTCAGATATGTGTCTGGCTATTGATTCTCCATCTCTCATATTAGCTGGTGAACTAATGTATTATAGTCAAAAATAACTGGGTTATCTTAAATATTTAAAAAATAAATATTGATTGATCTGGTTTATTTTGACCACCAGATTTTTAGATGACACTCTTGTAAACAACTCAACCACAAGATAAGCAGTGGTGATGAGACTACAAGTAAATAACTGTAGGAGCAATTATGGCAATAATCTGTGCAGGGAACATAGCTGGAACATAGCTGCAACTGTGTGTCAGTGATCATAATGAAAATGCTCTTACTTCAGGAGCAAGAAGCTTTTCCAGTCCTGTAGGATTCGGTAAAGAACTTTAGCTGCACAAATGAACTAAAATTAAGAGAGGAGAAATCTGACAGATCAAATAAGGAGAAAAATTTAGTCCTCCAAATCAAGATGGAAAAAAAAAGAAGGAAAAAAAAAGTCCTAGTTTGTTATAGTAAGTCTGTGTCCTCTTCCAGATCCAGTAGTGGTGGCAGTGAAGCTGTTACTCTGCCCAGCTACTCTTTGCTACCCACAACTCACCACCTTGCAGTTATGACTTAGGAGCTGTTAGTGTGAGCATCCTCTAATCCACAGCAGGCAAAATTATCTAGGATAACTCAGGTTAAGTGCTTTGAGTTAACCTGACTTTTGCCTGAGTGTGCACATCAATCAGTTTGCCGGCTGTACAAGAAAAGGCAAAAATGAGTAGTGGTTGATGGCCAGCAACGATTGACTGATGTTATCCTCAGGTGATACTGTTGGATTTGGCAGAAGACATCTGTTTGCAACCTTTGCACCTATTTTTGCAAACAATGTAACTATGAGACACTTTGAGGACTGCCTGCTAAGGAAGCAGAACCTTGTCCCATGGTTCTGGATCAGCTGTAGATCTAGGTAAATGTTATGGCTTGCATCACTCAATGTATATGCAGCACCAGACCAAAGCTCATGATCCCATTTCTCTCAGAGATTCATGACTTCATGTTAACATGTACTTGTGAATCTCACAAGTGTAGAGAAAACCCATAAATTTGAGTCATATAGTTTATGCAGTTGATAGCTTGGATCTTGGAGTTTGTAGGATAACTATTACTGTTTTATTATTGAAAAACAGCAGCAATGGATTAGAAATTTTTTTAAGTGAATAATTTTAATAATAAAATTAAATAAAAATAATTTTAATATAATAATAATTTCTTGCCCTCTTTCCAAGTGCCCCACTGGTAATTTTAGAACACGTACATTCTCTAAAGGAATTATTCCTTTGGAACATCAGAAAAAAATATAGCAGGATTAACCAAAATTACCATGTGAATTAATGTTGTGAGATGAGGCAGATTATTCAGCTTGCATTCATTTAAATAAAAAAGAATTTTTTTTTGTAAATAGTAGAATTCCTAGGCTTTTCTCATAATATCATCAAAGCATGAGCTCTGATTCTATAGACCTTGGGCAATTCATTTATTGGCATTGTTATGACCTCTAATACCATGTTAAATAATTTTCATACTAGTTACCTTATAGTGATGAGGATTGGTTTGTTAGAAGTGATATTTAGTGGTTATTTTGTATGTTATAAAAGTGATATCATATATTGTAATTTTGTAGAGCCATTTATTCATGGCTCATGGTTGGTTTATTAATAGAATCTAATTAAAAATATTTGAAATAATTTAAATTCTGTAATGTTGAAATCTCAGAGAAGTCCATATTTCTGATTTTGAATGAACTGAATATATATATATAAAACCTGCCCCACAGTGACCTTTGTATATGTAAGTAACTCCTCCTGAAATAACGGGCTCTTTAAGTATTCTTAGCATGTTCCTATTGTTTGAGTAGAACATAGAATTCTTTTTCCTTGGGGATAACAATATTACCTTTTTAAGTCAAGAATGGAAACTCCTGAAACAATGAATTACATTGGCCTATCCATTCAGCACTTGTGTAGGGATATCATTAACCTGCTGTCCTTTCTTTTCCCCTCCTCTTTGGTTTTGTTTTTTTGTTTTGTGGTAGTCTGACCCTTGGTTATCATTGCAGAACTATGGAGGTGCAATGAGACCCCCACTGAATGCTTTAGGTGGCCCGGGGATGCCTGGAATGAACATGTAAGCACAATAAAATCTTCTAATCTTTAGAAAATCCATTATTTCATTGTAGAAGTAACATTTGTGATGCATAAGACAAGGGAGGACATGTTTTGCGTAGTAACATGGTGGGGTTTTTTTTTTGCTAATAACTGTAATTAAAAAGAGGTAAACCTACAGCAGTTTTGTTCTTCTTCATACATTTCTTACAGACTCCTTTGCTTTCCCTACTAGTTTGTAGAAAGAGGTCAAAGTTCAAATATTGGGACTATCTTAAAGCCGTAGTCACCAATATTCACTTGTACATGTTCTTCTAAATTACGTTGTTTATTCTCTTGTTTTGCTGATCAAATATTTTGCAATGAGTGGTACAAGTGTGCTTCCTTTCTGCAAGATAATTTGTCACTGCAGCATATTATTATTTTTTCTCCTGTAGACCCAACCTTTCTAAGCACATAGAAAATTTCAGATGTAAAGTTACGATATCTAAAGTAGAGTAGATTTAAGCTCAAGCTCAAGCTTTAGTGTAACAAATGGCCCAAGATGAAGAATCTTCCATGAGTCTTTTTTTAATCCTTCAGTGACTCAAAGGTGTTTCTATGGTTAGCAAGCCTTGAAAAAAGAAAATCAAGATATTTATGTATCTTGGCCCTACCTCCATGTAAATTACTTCTGTGTTTCTTAACCAGCATTTTGCAGCTGTTGGTTGGATAACAGAAGGCAGCAAAACAGTCAGGGTAGCAAGATGCTAAAATGTTATTACAGTCTAAAGCAGAGACACTTTTGTTTCTTACTCCTTTTATACCTTAGCATTTTAAGAATGAGTTTGCACTCAGTTTTTTTACAAGCTTGTTATCATAGATAACTCTTTTTACTCCCTATTTTTATAGGAAATGTAAGCAATAGATGATAATTTTCATTTCAAATAAAGGCACCAACCCGAAGCAGTTAAAGAGGTATTGAGTTAGATAATACTTTCAGAAAAAAAAATCTAATCCGGCATATCCTTAATTTCTCCTGATTTCTAGACATACCTTGAATTCTTGAAGCAAATAAAATAAAATCTAAAGTTGGGTGTTACTCTATCATAGACATCATATATTGGACTCAAGACAATTCTAGGAGTCTTCCCAAGGGTAGGCATTTCTTCTTTTAAATAAAATTTATAGGGCAAGTATAATATAAGCAGTACATAGATTTCCATCGGAGGAGATATAATGATAAGAAAACATAACATTCTAAAATACAGTGTTCTGGATTCAAGATAGGTAAGATATTTTGAGGGCATTTATCCACATAAGTGAGAATTTACATATAAAAAATAAGGAGCTTTGTGGATATACATATTTAAAAAAAAAAAAAAGCTGCTCATCTTCCAGAAGGCAGGGAAGAATATGCTTCTGGGTTGGAATAGTAGTATTTCCACACTGCAGCCTTAGATAAGCACATCTTGTGCTTAGTGCTTAGTAAACATATATAGATGGTGCTTTTTACTTCAGTGATGTGGAAGTGCATTTTCCTTTGAACTTCTCTGTTTTGCTGAAGTAGGTGCCCCGAACTGTAGTCTCTTGCTTGGGGAATTTGTGAGCTTTGATACAGGGTATGAGTTCTTCTAGAGAGCCATCGGATGTAAAATAGTAATTACCAAGTAGTTGACCAGAGCTATCTGCATGTCTGTTCAGCATATGCTGCACTCCTTTACCTTTCTTGCAAACTGATCATTACTTCAGTTCAGCTACAAGCAGGGACATGAAGTTGTTTCCTGGTCCTGAACATGGTTCCTGTGCCATGTAATGCACTTTAAACGCTTAACTAGTACAAGAGCACTGTGCTGTAGCATGTACGGAGCTGTGTTATGTGCCCTGTCACATATGTTTTCAGAACATATTTTTTACCGTCAAATTGATTATTTTTTTCCTCTGGCATATAAAGTAGCATATACTTATCAAAAGGAGAATAAAGGTTTAATAGTGGTTTTGCAGCATAAGCCTTTTGCTTTTTAAACATCAACTTGGCTTCTTTCTTTAATTTAGTGCTGTCAATTTGCATGAAATCTGATAGTAGTAAGTTCTCCCACTGTGGGATCTTGTTCAAAACTGTCTGGGCCGTTCCAACCTTCAGAATGAGTCAAGGTGCACCTCAGAAAAGTACATGACAGTAGGAATAAATGGGCCTAAATGTATTAGAATTCATTCTTTATTTTATCCCTTGTGATTTGTGTAAGATACAATACTAAGAAATACCAAGAATGTAAGTCATTTGCTGTACTACATTTCTGTGGAAAATGATTAACTTCCCTCTTGCATATGTTATGTATCGTACATATTAGCTTACATATGTCTTCACATAGACTTTTTTCTTCTTACATTTTCCTGTGTTGTACTCTATGATTTTGGATTTCTGTAAAATATAAAAATATGTATGCTCTACAAAACCAGTTGCCATTTTAAAATCCTACCTTTTCTCCTGGGAAGACTCACAAGGAAGCAGTTTTGTTTAAGAGGAAAATATCTGCCAAATATCATCTTACATTTTTCTGGATGAAAAAGTGTGCTCTATTGTCAAAAATGGCTACAACCAGCCGGAGAGCTCGTAGGTGTTTTTTCCAGTCTCAGAGCACTTACTTCTTAAATATGTCATTGATAAATAACTACTTGTTCCACCCTAGCTAATATGTATCCAATCATTGTTTAAAAGACTTGATATATTTCCTGTGTCTTTTTTTAAAATAACTTTATTTTAGCTCTAAGATTTTAAGCTGAACTTTGGTGTGGCAATTGTTAGTAGGATGTTATTTCCTTGTGGAAAATGCCCTCTTTGGGAACAAAACAGTAAATTTCAGGGAGCTGTGTTAAATTTCACTGGCACTTTTTAATGGCCTGTATGACCTGCAGTGCTGTGTAAAGCACTAAGAATATCTCACTCATGCCTGGAAAGAAAGAAAAAAAAGAAAAGTGACTGTGTTTTGACTTCAGTTCACAAACTTGTGTCTGGATGTTTAATTTCCTGGTAGAATATTTTTGCCTGTTTGGAAACTGAAATACGTTATTTTTTTTTTTTCCAAATACTGCTATTAACAGTATAGAACTTACTTAGAGGGTGGAATGCAGCTCTAACTAGTTGTAGCCATGGATCCTCTGCAAATTACTCTATTTGGAATTGATGCATTCATAGTAGTGTTTTATGACTCTGTTGATGCGTCCAAAATAAACTTTTAAAAAGGAAAAAACATTGCTTGCATTGCTTTGAAAAAAAAAAAGTGTGGATAGCTTTTTTTCGTATGTGTGTGCTTTAAAAGCCAACATTCAGCTCCATATAAACCATATGGCTTTCAAGCAGAATCTGCTGCAGAGTTTTCTAAGTCTATACTTAGAGCTGCCCATGACTTCCAGTAAATTTGCAAATTCCAACAGCTTTTTCTGCTGAAGGGTGAGCTTCCTCTTAGGAGAGTCTGCAGTGCAACCTGCAGGAAAAAACAGGCTTTACGCCAGTTCAACTCTAACCACAGCCTGCATGCTTACCAGAAGCACTATAAAGTCGACAGGAATTTGAGTTGCAGTCTCCTCATGGACCCTGTCTGCATTTCGATGTTGCAGTGGCTGAGCTTGGGAATCTGAGTTAGTCTTCTCATATCTCTTTACTTCCAGTAAACTGCCTTACAGTCACAGCATTATCTGGTCTGATGCTTTTTACCAGGTAGGTTTGTGTTACTTAATATCACACAGACAACTGCAGAGTTTGGGGAGGAAACGAACCTTCCAGTATCTTCCATGTATATTCTTGATTTTACAGAAGAAAGAAGAACTGATAGGTCAAATATTGTACAGGACAGAAAAAAAGAATCAAATATCTCACCTTAATTTCTAGCGGCAGAGAAATTGCTGAATTTTTGTCCTGAGCATCATGTCTGCAAAAATTACTTGCGCTTGACATGTTTTGTATGAGTCTGAGTGTGTTTCCCTGCTTTATCGCCCACCTCTCCCACAACTGGATAAGGTAGCTGCCACTCAGTTTTCAAATCCTTCATGGACATATCTTCCAACAAGAGTGTATCCCATGCAGAGCTAGAAATGGTAGGGTTTTGGCCTTCATGGAAGAACTATTTAAGCTGCCAAGGAACAGGTTTGGGGTTCACTCAAGAATGTTTGTCTCTTCCAACAGGATGAGAGTTTTAGAAAAAGGCTCTTTCCCACATTCCTGCCTCTCCAACCTTGCAAAAATAATTTATCAACATAAATGAAATGTTCCATTGAATTTTCACTTTATTTCTTTCAGTTGATTGTTTTAGCCAACTTCTTTGTAGTTTTATCAATAATGTAATAAAAGATAAGAAAGATTCAACCCTAAGGCAACATACCCATGTAGTAGGTTTTAGTTTCTCAAAACTCTGTATAGGAAGCTGCCTGGAGTCTTTTCATAAAGTGTGCTTTTCTTTCAGTATTTAAATCACTCTGCCATGCTGGGGATGCAGTGGTGGGTAATGTAGCTTTGCTAAAGCCAGTAAGGCCAAAATTCCATTTTAAGAGCAAAAGTTTTGTCATCTACTCTGTCTTTACATTGTCAAGGCCTTCAAAAAGTGATTTCTTCTTATTTATAAATAGTTGGGAATGCCTAATGCTACCAGGATTAATTATAGTTGTTCATATGTTATGACTATGAACACTGAGATTTTTACCTTCCATATGGTTTAGTTGCCTCAAGACTGTTAAATGAAGAAGCCCAGCCACTAAACTATTCTACTGAGCTCAGTTAAAACTGAGAAAACTGGGATAACAGACGGAGTTGTGAGAAAAGGAGTGCTCTGTTGGGAAAGTTTTTCCTTTTCCATTTTATTCTCCCTTCTGCTTTTAGGATCTGTCTGGTGTTTAGTCTGATTAAGCTTTATCAAAGACTTCTTTTGCCTGTTCTCCTCCTGTTCCTGCTGCCAGGATACTGCTACTTAAACAAAAAGATCCCGTTTAGTCCAGGTGGAACCAAAGGAGGCTGGACGTTTGAAAGCTCCTTTTTGCTGGATGTAGGGTCCATGTCACAGGGCTCTGATTTCTGTGGAGATAATGTAGCTCTAGCCAAGCAGCAAATTATTCTTGGGTGCCTATCTCTATGTCAGAAACTGTGTATAAAAAGACATATTTTGAATTTTTAATGTATAAAATATGTAAACTCATGTATAATTGCTATATTTCTTAGGTACAGACTGTAGCAACATGTTTTCTACTGCAAATGGCTTGTTTTTCTAAAAAGGGTTTAAGTCAAAACAAAAGGAACTAACATTACCTTTACTATTGAAACCTTTTTCTACCACAAGTGGTAGAATCAATAAATGTTTTTTGCAATCCTTCAGGAAGGTATTTTAATTATGTAAGCAATAATACAGTTTCTGCAAACTGAAACTGCATTTAGTATCTTTCTGCTTTGATCCATACTGTAAGCAAACTTTTGCAAAACATGTGATATTTCCTCCAAATATTTTAATAAGTGCAAAGTGCAAAGGAAAACATTCCTCATGAGAAAAAAAATGGAACTTGTTTTTTCACACTGTTTAAACCTCCTATGCCAAAATGAAATGTCACATCTGTATAACATGGAATTAAGTTCTCCCTGGACAAGAGGAAAACACACAATAGGAGACAAATATGCAGTGGCTTTCAAGTCATTCTACAGAGAACACGATAAGAGCAGGTCTGATCCTTCCTAAACCTTCAAGTGCTCTGAGACAAATGCAACACACTCCCCTAAAGGGGCTCTGCAGACGGTTGGCTTGATCTGATACACTTCTAGCAGGTAGTGTCCTGAAAATACAGAAGTCCACAGAATGAGTTAGGATCTGAGATATCTTAAATATAAATGACAGGGTTGTAAAAATAAATGCAATATCTTTAATCATCTTATAAGCTGTTAAATGAAGAAGCTAGTGCTAGCTAATTTTGCCGTAATATTATCATAGAATCATAGAAAGCTTAATGTTGGAAGGGACCTCTAGAGGTCATCTCGTCCAACCCCCGTGCACACGCAGGGCCACCTAGAGCACGTGGCACAGGGCTGCATCCAAGCGGGTCTGGAAGATCTCCAGGGAAGGAGACTCCACAACCTCTCTGGGCAGCCTGTGCCAGGGCTCTGTCACCCTCACTGTCAAGAAGTTCTTCCTTAAGTTCCTGTGGAACTTTTTATGCTTCAGTTTGTGTCCATTTCCTCTGGTTCTGTCAGTGGCCACCACTGAAAAGAGACCAGCCCCATCCTCCTCACTGCCTCCCTTGAGGTACTTGTACACACTGATCAGGTCCCCTCTCAGCCTTCTCTTCTCCAGGCTGAACAAGCCCAGCTCCCTCAGCCTCTCCTCATAGGGCAGATGTTCCAGGCCCCTGATCATCCTCGTGGCCCTGCGCTGGACTCTCTCCAGCAGCTCCACATCCCTCTTGTACTGCGGGGCCCAGAACTGGACACAGTGCTCCAGATGTGGCCTCAGCAGGGCTGAGTAGAGGGGCAGGATCCCCTCCCTCGACCTGCTGGAGATGCTCCTCTTAATGCACCCCAGGACCCCGTTGGCCTTCTTGGCCATGAGAGCACACTGCTGCCTCATGGTCAACCTGTCCTCCAATTATGACTTGTGTAGTTACACTTTTTGATCACACTTCATTGCAATTATAACGAAAGCTGTCTCCTAACTTAATTTGGGAATGGATTACTTTTTGAAGCATTTACTTCCTCAGATTCTGTCAGAATTGGCAGGGGAGTTGTCTGTCCTGTCCTGTTTTGTTCTGTTTTTTTAATTAAACTCTCATCTTCTGTTACAGGGGCCCAGGGGGAGGTAGACCTTGGCCAAACCCAACCAATGCCAATTCTGTAAGTAAACATTTATATATATTAGATACTGTCTTTTATTCAAGGAGTTATTTCTCACCTGTGCAGAAAAACACCAAAAAAATCCAGTTTGCTCAACAAATAGCATAGGTGCATTAAGGACCACATTTTAACAGAAAATTAATTGACCATTCTTTTCATACATATTCAGCTCTGTCATTCTTTTGCATCTCTACAGCATTTCCAAACTTCCTTAACAAAAAAGTCATCCTGGATTATATTTAAAATATATTCTTGCTTCCCTTAGTGTAAGGCAAAAAAGGTTAGGTCAATGGTATCTTATCAGTCAGCTCTACAGAAATCACAGCTTGCAAAGATACTCCCTAATGTGTGCTCGTATATTTTGCATAGACAAAATCACATTTGTTCTTGTTAACTAGGAAACATGGAATCAGAAAGTAAATACTTATGAGGCATTACACATTTAGATGTGCCTTTGGTAAAAATTAGTGCACTTTCTTGATTGTGTTCCAATGTATGTTCCAATAACTAAAAAGTCAGTTTTTTTAACAGCAACTTAAATAAAGAAGCAATCTGTAAAGCATATCACATAGACATTTTCCATGCTGCTTTTTCTTTAGAAAGCCTATAGGTTTTCATTTTACTTTAGTGGACATATATCATTAGTATTAAAATGTGTTCCTTTTTGGCATTTACAGTTGGGATGAGTCTGGCTTGCCAGAGGGTATACATTCTTTTTGTTGTTCTCAGTTATGAGAATAACATTCCCCTAATTCCAGTTAGGGGAAGAAATGCTGAAAGTCTTCCTCTTTATTCTTTTCTATATTTTCTAATCTGCTAAAATGGACAGATACTAGCATATTTTTAACTGATATTTGGAATGTTTTCATTCTATGAAGTCAACTAAGAAGTCTAGTACTAGATACCTTTGTAAAAAGTTAGTTGTCTGATAGATGGTCTGCTATCTTGTAAGATGTTTTTCAACAAAATAGTTTTGTAGTCTGTTAATTCAGTTTCTAAATTCTTTCACTGTCCTACCAAAATGCTATTGCTCCCTGCCCATCCAGAGGGAATCTTCATAAAGGCTACTGCATAAAGAAGAAAACTGGATTACTCACAGGCAACTGGATTTCTCCAAATATCCTCTGTAACAAATGCCACAATTGAATTTGAAATGAAATTAGGATGCCGTCCTTTTGTAAAAAGACAGAATAGTGCAAAGAGATAAAATGAGTATCTTCTTGCTGAAAGAATAGAGTGATTTTAGATTTTTATAAAGATTCAGTACATGCAGGAACAAATTTAGTTCCTGTTCCAGATGCCTTTGAAGCCCAGTGAGTAAAATGCAAGCATGCACTGCTGAAAAGTTAACACTTTATAAAGCATGTTACCTTAATAATCAATAATCTTTCTTCCAATAAATGTAGATATGAATTCCATCTTAGTGCAGAAGAAATTACTCTTTTGCTTTTGTTTATATTACAGATACCTTATTCTTCAGCATCTCCTGGGAACTATGTAGTAAGTACACTTGTATGTGTTTGCTCATTAGAGTAGATGTTATGTTTTATTTAGGCAAAGAAGTCGTTGTCCAGATGTTAAGAAGAACCCTCATGTTTGGGTTGAGTACTGAACAGCTGATCTACAGTTACTTGTTTTGTCCACCACTGATGGTGCATATGTTGATGATCATTACTAGAATCATTATCAGCCAGATCAAAGTTCCTCTAAGTGCAGTATTTTACTTCACCATGTGTTTCTTTAACTAATACGATATCTTCTATCCAATAATAAAGGACAAAATTCCCCAGCTTTTTAGTGATATAATACTCTGTGCATATCTGAACTTCTTCAGGAAAGTATTTGAAAAAATAGATTTTCTCTTACCAAGGGTATATAAAAGAGTCCCCATACCTAACATTTTAGGAGATACTTTTGTTCTTTTTTTGAACAACTATCTTCTGGAGACATGAAAACTCATTTTTTCCTCGTGGTCTTTATTTCACAGTCATTGTTTTAGTGTATTACAGATTAATTGATATCATTATATTTACTTGATATCTACTGTAGAATGAAATAGTGTGAATGGAATGAAATAAATTTCAGAATAGTATCCCACACTGCTTTCCCATTCAGAAGAGCACAATATGCTAATAGTCTCCCTGAAATCTCAGAAACACATTTTACGTATCAACAAAATGCTTTCTGTTGGAGTACATATTGATGGGGGCAGGGTTGTGTGTATCCCAGGAGTTTAAGTTTTGTTTCTTCTTTCAGCATTTTTGGTGTTCGTTATTTTTGTACTTGAGTTATTTGTATTTCTGATATACTCTTTCTGAGGAATATTGTTTCGTCTTTGTATCACGTTTAGTACTGAAGTCAATGGGAGACAAATTTGTCTTCCCCTCTGAAAACATTTGACATTTTTGTTTGCTAGTTGCTGGATTCCAAACTCCTGTTTCTGGATCAGGTTGTACTAGTCTCTTCTCTTGCTATTTCATGTCTTATCACCTGAAGATTAGACAACTGCACTGTAAGGTTTAAGAAGGATGAAACTAGAACCTAAAGCTAGACCAGAAAGTAGCAGGCCTTTCATGAGGAGGGCAGTATACCAGTGGTATCTGGGGTATTTGCGGCTTTCTTTTAGTCTGCATTAAAGAAATGATGCTGTACTAACTACAGTATCTGAGTTGAAATAAAGTTTTCAAGGATGTCTTTTCGTATTTAAATAGCTTTTTTTTTATCTTTTATTCAGACTGATAGCTGCTAAGAGGGTTGGATTTCCCATAAGTTTCCATAGTTCTTGAAATTATTTGCTATATCTTTAGCAGAAACAGTCTAAATCTGCTGATCTTCAAACCAGTTATTTCAGAACTTTGAAAAGGTCTTCCTACTGAATGGAGAACATTCTTGGTTGGCTTTGCCATAGATGTTAGTGATCAGTTATTACTGCATATTTTTAAGATATTTCTTGCAATGTCTGACTTTTTTTTTTGTGAAGTATTAAGGCCTGAGAAATTAGAAAAATACACTATAGAAATTTATTTTAAAGAAGCAAACTTAAGCAAAATGTATTGTAGTGTAGGATTCTCTTCATTTTATTCACATCAAGCCAAAAGGCAGCAAGGATAAATGAATATAACAAAAAGGGCATTGACATATTTGAACGTAGAGGTACAGGAGGTAGAGTAAGAAAAAGGAAGTAATTTTACCTTTTCCAGAGACAATGATGAACATGACACTGGAAAACTGCATCTGACTGAAACTTTGCAAGGCAGCTATGAAAAACTGAACTATGAAAAAGAGACACACGAAAGATTCAAATTCCAAAGAAAATGTCTGAGCTTCTGAACATAAGTGCTCTGTGAGGGCCAGTTCCACAGGAGGAGAGAGGGAGGAATTTCTCTCTAATTTCTTATCCTCCCTCTTCTGAAGAAGTTTCCCACTTCAGCAGATCTGCTAGTAGAGTTGTCTGGACAAGTGACCTTCGTCATTCCAAAAAGCTGACACTGACATAAGCAGTTGCAGCGCTGACTCCTTGCTGAAGTGGTTTCCTTCAACTGCTCCAGGTTAGGGGACATTCACAGAGGCTGCTACAAGCAGAGGTGAAGCCCTTTAGCTGGGCATCGTGTTGGAGCAGCCCTGATGAGCTGGGGTTGAAAACTACTTTAGCCAGCAGAGGTGCTTGCACAGCACACAGCTTGTGTACCCTTGCACAGGGAGATGATCAGGTTTAAAGTAGAGTCACCACTTTGGGGGGAAATGGAAGACATGCAAGCATGTCTTGCAAACAGTTAAATAAGTGAAACTGAGGGGCAATGACTTCCAAAAGAGCAAGGGCTTGAGTGCAGGCCGTGCAAAGGGTAGCTCTAGGATGAGCTTTTAGTGAATGGATTCGTGATGTTGAGCTAGATGCTTAGAAGGTTTAATCTGATCAGTTTATCAAACAAGTTTTTGAGAAACTATTTATTTGCATATAAATACATTATCAGGGATAATAAACTTGATACCAAGGTGCTTAGTAAAGTCAATATAAAATTGAAAATTAGATGCCAATATTAATAATATGGATAATTAGACTTGAAATAAATCATCAGTTAATGTTTTGACATCTCTTGATATCCTTCTGGAGAAGGTTCTTCTAGGTTCTGTAAACCTAGAAATCTGAAGTTAGTAAGCCTAAGTACATGGATAAAATGTCACAGCCTGTGATACCTAAAAGGTCAGAATATGTAATCTAAAGGTCCCTTTTGAATTTAGAGTCTGTAAATCTACAATGGAGAATCTTTCCATTGCTGAGGGCTGAATCAGCTTTTCAAATGTTTTTGGCAAAACCCATCTTAACATGTTTATTATTATAACTTATTTCTGAGAAATTTGAAAAGGGAGAATCTGTGATCTTGCTTAGCTCGCAATACGGGGAAAGTACAAGATGAAGAACTGAAAGGTGGTGCTATGTGTAAGGACACAGAGGTGTATAGATGTTGATTGTTTGCTAGGGGGTGAAAGATTTCTTTTATCTGCAATTAACTCATCGTTAATGACTGACCTGGAGATGGTGGTGCTCCCCGCTGAAGTGCTGTATATTTTAGTTGCATGAACCTGGGGAGGAGTGCTATCAGTCAGAAAGCTGCTTCAACACTGATTTTAATTGTCTGATAATACCGTTCACTAGTGTATTACTGCTAAATGTTTTGTAAGTAATGCTATTTTTAGTAGGCCATTGAGAAACAGAGTCTGTAGTTTTAATTCTGTAAGTTCTTTGCCTCCTTCCAGAATATTTCAGTGAATATGTGTCATGGAAAAATCTCAGCAAATCTCTTTTAAACATACAGGAATAATCAAACCTTTATGTTCTGTGCTATTGGAAAAAAATCTCTGTTTGAAATACTAAATCTTATTTTGACATAAAACAAAGCCATAAGATGTAATAAAACTTATATAGCAATGAAAATCTTCTTTTGTAAGTAAACTGCATAATTTCTATTATGAAAAACAGGGGGTCAATTTATTTATTGACATTAGAGTAGTTTTATCAAGCTATATGATGATAGTAGTTCCTGTTACTTAAAAATATTAATGTATCTGTAGATATATTTGAGGAGGAAGATATATAATGGAGGAAGCAAGAAGTTATGATTCAGTGATTCAGTTCTTACTAAACTATTAGCATGTTTAGAGTAACATTATTTGAGGCATTCTTAAAGAATCTTAAAAAGCTTGCTTAACAATAGAACAGTCTGTGTACATGAATAGATTTGCAACACAGAAATACCTGAAACTAAGAAAATTGATGTTCCATGTTTTTTTGGGTTTTTTTTGGGGGGGGGAGTTATTTTTTTGTCGTTATCATTTTCTATGATTTAGTAATGTTGGCAAGTGAAATGAGTATGTCCCAATATGGCAGCTGGCAGCATCCTGACACTTTTTTATTTCTTTGTCATTAATTTGTGAATGAATTATATCTATGGATATGAATCAAAAAATTGGATTATACAGAATGAAGTAAGATTGTTAGGGTGTACATACTGAGTCTGCCTAAAAGACAAATCTTTCTTTAGGTAACTAGTCACTTCTGTACCTAAAAGATATCTTATTTTATGCTTTGCCAGCACTGGTCTGCTGCCATCAATATGTGAACAGAGAGAAAAAACAGTGGCAACAAAAATGGGTTGAAAGAATTAAATACAGTTGTCTTATGACCTTATCAAGTGTCCTTTTCGTCTGACTCATGGCATGATTCAACGTTCCTGACTAATGGATCGTCTTGGATCCACAGTTCTTTATATACCAGAACTCTGTGCCAGACCAACAACATTGTCTCGGTCTTTTAATGGGTTGTTAGCTTATCAGAAAATGTGTGTGTTTTTGCTAGAATAACTCATGACTTCATGAGTTCACTTGTTTGTGTTTTTTAATTGTTTTCTTGTTGTTGTTTTTCCCTCTCACGCTAACTGGAATTTTCTATCCACTCTAGGGTCCTCCGGGAGGTGGAGGACCACCAGGAACACCCATCATGCCTAGTCCAGCAGGTATTGAAATATACTCAGAAAAAAATAAAAACAAGTTGTTAAGGGTTTTAGGAAGTACACAAATTCCTTTTTTCCAGATTTTTCTATGCTATTAATGCAGACAAATGGATAGATCCAATTTATGTACGTTTTTCAGCAAGGAGCAACTAATAAAAAGGTATTAGTTTTATGCTTTCTGTATCAGTTTTTCTTAATACTCTTTCACTCTCTTTCCCTCCACGCTATGTTACAGAGATAGAAAACATTGCACCGAATCTCTACAGTTCAAAGCAATTCATATCTCTGGCTCCTGAACCCGTCTTTTCTTGCATCATTTTAGCAATAGTGAGGAAAAAGAAAAAGAAGGGAAGGCAGAATATGTATTTGTTTTGTCTCATATCCTTTAGGGCAATTCCATCAGTTTGGAAATCAGGTAATTTCTGAATCCTGTGCAGATTTCCCTGTAGTATCCTGTGGGTAGACCTGATCGATGTATGGTCCTGAGCTCTGTATGAACCACAAGCTTCATTGCATTCTCGGGCTACCTCATCTGTCTGACAGCAGGGGAGTGCTGGATAGTGGTTCTGCTCTGTTCGGCATTGGAGGAGTAAAGCCCCAGAGGGACAATTGCCATGTTCTATTTGTGACCTATTCCTAGCACTTCACTGCTGCATTGTTTCTCCCGGCTGCATGATCTGTATCTTGAAATTCTGGCCACAGGGAGAACTTGGCCATCCAGAAGATTGGCCACCATTCCTATTCAAGTTTAAAGAATCAAAGACAAGAATGCGAGGATTCAAGGCTGCTAACTAGGTTCTCAAGGCTCAGAGTTGGTCGGCTAGATGCCAGTATCACCCTCCATCAGTGTTGTGCAACATATCTGACATGAAGGAGAAAGTGCAAGATTGGGAGAATGCTCTTCTCCCTTAGCATTAGAAATGTGTTGGAAAGAAAATAGTTAGATCTTTGATAACCCAATATTCATTAGCTATTTGGGCTCCTTTTGGAAAACGTCTGTCTCTGTAACACACTTTCACCAGCTAAAAGGGGCCATTTCACCTCATTTCACGTGATGCTCGAAGTCCTCAGTCCTACATATTCTTGCTGTTCTTTACAGCACAAGAGGATTAGGGGAAGTTTTCTAACTTCCTGTGAAAACTTCTTGTACCACTATAAAATCTTCATTATGTACAATTCCAGAACTTTAAAAAATGCAATTTGAGATAAAGAGTAGGACTTCCTTGTTCATATAAAGTGAAGAAGATAATTAATGTGAGCTGGTAGTTAAAAACTAAAATCTCTTTTAACATAGAAACAAACCAAAAGAGAGCCTGCACTTTTAAAAAGAATCAGCATTATGGTTATGACATGGGTAAGTTGTCTGTGTGTGTTCTGAATAAAGCCTCTGTTGGGGAATTGTTTCCATTTTCAACTGAAGAAACTCTATGGTGTTTTAAGGCTTCTCTTTTCCAAAGTATAAAGTTGACCACTTGGGAATTTTGAAAAGGTAATCATTCACCTCTGAGAAAAAAAAAATCCAGTTCCCATGGCCCAATCGAACCATATGTATTTTTTATAAAATCCAGTAGAGCAGCGATGCATTTCTCTCTGGAGGTTGTTTTTTCAAAGGGATCTGGTAGTCAAAGCACTTGTTCTCAATCTCCATGAACATTGTAAATAACTTTTTACATGCTGATTTTACTTTTTCTAACTTTAGGTAAAAAAAAATGGGGGTTCCCTTTTCTTGAAGGAGTATATTTGAATATTCTAGTGATGCGTATTTCTCCATATATAATTGAATTATTTATTCACCACAATTAAAGCTTAGAAAACTATATCAGAAAAGTAAAGTAAAGGAATAGTCTATGACCAGTATTTAGACTGTCCTGTGAATGCACAAATACACTCTTGCATGCGGTCAGACTGCATTCCCACCTCCAACACACTTCAATCTGATCTAGGCTTTCTGGCTTCCCTAGTTCTTGCTCAAAGTTCCCCTCTTCTTGTTTTGGAAAAAGATTTGCAGCTTGTGCTTTGTTAAGCTCAAAACTTATGGTTCAAAGAGGTGAAATGGTCCTTTGGAGGAAACAGGTATCGAGCTGCTTAGCTATTCTTTTACTCTTCTTGAAGCCATTGTAGAGATACTGTTTTTTCAGAGTTGCCTGGTTTTTTAAGATAGACAGTCCCCTTAGGGATTTATTTAGCTTTTTCTTAGGTCATTTTCTGCTCATTAAACTTTGTTGTTGCATGCCCTATCTCTTGCCTATTCCCTTGTGAAAGGTCTTTTGTCTAATTTGTATACTGATCTGCATTTTTTGCCTTTTCCTCCTTACAAAATGCTGATGAAGAATATTAAGACTGTGTGTGTGTTAGCAGTAGGCATAGGTTTCCTCTAAGTTCAACCAGAAGAGTTAAATGGATTGTGCTCTGTATGTCTTATTTGATCAGCCTTGCCTTTCAATGCTGGAGGCTCTCCAGTTTGAAAGTTCACATACACTGAGCGGAGGAAAAGGACACAGCTCTCCTCCAGTTCTGTAGGAGCTAATCCCAGGCCAGGAAGCAATAGGGCTCTGTCAGTGTCTGGTAGACAAGAGTAGAACTCTTGGCAGAGCTTACCAGGTTGGACATCACCCAGTGCCAACATGATTTTGTTGCTTTTGGACTCAGGCCAATCTTGAAACATTGCACCACCCTGTACCATGAGGATATATGAGCTAAAACTGTCCTTTGCACATTATTCCACTGAATATTTAGATATATCCAAAATATAGTAGACTGACACAGATGAGAACAAAAGATTTTCATTGGCTATACAGTTGTGAAGTCTATATAATGAGCTATTTATGGATTATTACAGATGGAAAACAAAATTCAGGGAATATTTATGAGAAAGAAACTCCTGTTTAATAGAGAATACTGAAGATGAGTGAAGTAATTTAGAACTTCAGGAAAAAAGGTTTAAGGAATTAAATAGTTACACATACTTGTGATTTAAAAACCTTTTGACAGTCATGCATAAAACTAGAGTCTAGAAGTAGTCACCTAGGGACCATTACAATTATTTCTTTTCATAGTTCTGTTTTGTGGTAGAAATAGATAACAAGGGAATGGAATCTTCCATTATATTGCCACTGTGTACCAGTGATTCAGGCACAGAAATAATATGAACAAAATGACAAGAAATGTACTAGGTGAGTCTTTTTATTGAAAGGTATATATTAGCACTTAAAATAATCTCTTATTACAGATTCAACCAACTCTGGAGACAACATGTACACTTTAATGAATGCAGTACCACCTGGACCCAACAGACCTAATGTAAATATAAAACTAGTTATATTATTTTGAATTATACAGCCTCATTGTATCCAAACTACTACATTTCCATTACATATGATTAATATACTAAGTTTTCCATGATAACAGATGACACCTAAGTGTCATTTTCAGTGCTTTTAATGTTTTGCAAATCAGTCATGCTAATACATACAGAGTAATCATTGGGGCCTTTTAGTTTGGTAGTTTTTTTGTTTTCAAGGAAAAGACCTTTAAAATGTGTGCATGTGAATCTTGGAGATAACTTAGTTTGTCACGCTGCAGTTGCAGTAGACTTCTGTACAGTGCAACTACTCTAGGAGCTGCCATCAAACATCAATTTCTGCAGGATTTAAACTATCATTATAAAAAATCTCTGCTCCTGGAGAGGGAGCTGCAAACCACTGAAAGGGACCCAGTTGCCCTACTCCTCCATGAGAAGTGATAGATTTAGTATCTTAATAATAAGATAGTAAAGAAGAAATTAACTTGTTTATCTGAATAGGATGTTAAGAATGAAAACTAATGATAACATACAAATTTTCNTTCTGTACAGTGCAACCATTCTAGGAGCTGCCATCAAACATTAATTTCTGCAGGATTTAAACTGTCATTATAAAAAGTCTCTACTGGAGAGGGAGATGCAAACCACTGAAAGGGACCCAGTGTTATGTTGCCCTACCTCTCCATGAAAAGTGATAGATTTAGTATCTTAATAATAAGATAATTAAGAAGAAATTAACTTCCCTGTTTATCTGAATAAGGTGTTAAGAATGAAAAGTAATGATAATATACAAGTATTTACCTCCTTAACTCCTCTACTGTCTATGATTAACAATTCTAGAACTGACAAATATGGATTTGTAGAACTTGTTTTTTTTTCTCATCTCTTTCTGTGCCTTCAGTTTAGTTTAGTTGTATTTATCTGATTACTACAATATTTTGTCTATGTTGTGGGCCTTTTGAAAAAATGTCCAGTGGAACTTTAAGAATAAAGGTAGATATTGGAAAATCATTGAATTCAGCAAATGCACTATAATGAAAACGCATTGAATGTAAAGTTAATAGCTGAACACTGATAGAAATTATTCATATTGCAAAGGTGATGCAGAGTACTCCTGTAAGAATAAGCAAGATGGGATTTGAAAAACGTTAATCATAGAAGTGTCTAGTAAAACTGTCTTTAACTTCAAAGAGAACACAGTTATTAACATACTGGAAATTGACACACAAAGTATTAAAAGTATAACATAAATCATTTATAAGTCGTATGCCAGGCTATACAGATGAAATGATTGTCCAAAAATCATGAGAGTAGCATTAGAAAAAGTAAACAAAGGCAATAAAAAGCTGTGCAGTCTTTCACTGAAATTTCACATACAAAGATGGAGCTGTGCATTTTTCCTTTGTTATTTTTTCTGAGAAATATTTTGTTTTTATTAGATTATCTACAATAAATTTGTACAGTAACACCAGTTATTCATCTCTGATCCTTTTTTAGTTTCCAATGGGGCCAGGGTCAGATGGACCTATGAGTGGACTGGGTGGAATGGATTCACATCATATGAATGGATCATTAGGTAATGATAATAAATATTATGAACATTGTGAATTTTCACTGACTAGTGCCATTTTCTGTCATTAGTTCTCTGAATTATGTGTAAGACTGTATGTAGAAACCAAGCTGTATATATAACAAAACATTAAATACTAAGATACTTTTTAAGCATATGAATTGGCAGATGCAGTGCATCTCTGGAAAAAAATTACTGAATGTTATCTATATAACAGAGTATAATTTTGAACCTGTTGTCTATAGCTATTCTAAAGCTATGTCATCACAATAACATAGAAGTAATGGCATAAGAGCCTTTTCTCCTTACCTCTCTTCCTCTCTCAAACATTTGAGAAGATCTCTTTGTGACATGCTGGTGCCAGGTCTTACCAAGTACATGGAAGTAAGTTATTACATATATTGACCACGTGTTAAGCGGCTGTAATCCCAACAGCCCGATGCCTCTGTTCCAACATTAGCCCTCTGTCTCTTAAGTGCTAGTTTTATTATTCCCTCTCCATAAGCAGCTTCATGGGGGTCATTTAACACACCAAGAAAGAACATACGTTCTCATGTGGGTATGCAGAGGCAGGAAGAAGGCTGTACAGTTTGACCTTTGACACGGTGATTTTTGAAGGGTGCCTAGCTAAAGGAGAAAAGCTTTTCACGTGTCTACAAAAGATGTAGTGCTTTATCCTCTGGCTAGTCCAGTGAACATATTTTCTTACTTTGCTGGAAGGATGAATGCTGCTTGAAAGGGATTTGAGCAGCAAGCTGCAACTCAATAAATTGTATTTAAGCCTTCCTCTTCCTTACTGACAAGATAAATAAATCCTTTGTATGCTTATAGCATAACATCAGGCCAGTAACTTTGAATCTAGTTTGCCTCCATGTTCTGTTCTTTGCTTCTACTGAGGAGTGTAGGTCATGCAGGCAACGACAAGGGGAAACTCGGTCTGCAAAGACTTCACATCTCTTTCATCTTTTATCTCCATTTCCTACTAGCAAGGTTCTCTTTTACATCTGGGAGCTAGTCTTATGCATTCACAAGGCACCAGCAATACACCTAAATATCATTTTCCTTTATGATGAAAAGCCCAAGCAAGGTACATACATGACAGTCATGCACATGCCAAGCTATCACAATTCCCCCAGTTCTATCCATGAGGAAAAGCTCTGTCATCTTCCCAGCACAAACCAGCTTAAATTCCCTTCTACAGTTAACACCTTTTCATTCCATATTGCCATGGTGGATGAAAAGTTACCACAGATATAGCCAGAAACTGGAGATTATAAGAGAAGATCAAGATCAAGAAATTGGAAAAAGCTATGTATGACAAGAAAAGAAGAAAAGCTTTAACTGGAGACCATCAAACCTCCCTGAACAGACATTCTAAGCAATAGAACAGATTTCCTTCTGGGAAAGCAGATCTCTGAACTTCCTAGATTACCTTTCATAAGGCAATCTTGTGACCTTATAACTTTTTATATTGCATATTACAATCCTGAAACAAACTGCTTCTTTAATTAATAATGATGCACATTATTTTAAAGCAAATGAAAAACTTGGTAAAAGTTTTTTCTGCTTTTGTTTTTTTCTGCTTCTTTTGTTTCTTCTTATGGCTTGAAAATTATTTCTTAGCTAAATAAAAGTGACAGTCAAAATAGTTTCAGAAGGATTCTGTGTCTATCTAGCATTTGGTTAGTTATTTTCTGTAGCGAAAATAATTACATGGTTAGTCAAATTAGCTACAGCTGCCTTCTAAAGTTAATTTCATTTCTAGAATGAACCCTGAATTCTCTTAGGAGTGTAGGACTGGAAGAGGTCTCCTGCATTTCATTCCATGCTGCAGTAGGCAGCTCGGTCACATAATCATGAGCTTACAATTGTTAGACTCCATCTTGAACACTTCTAGATTCTTTGGTCACAATCCTGGTATTGGATATCTATTCCCAGTTTTTACAGTTGGAAAGAAATCCTTCTGTTATTTCCACCAAAATTTATCCACTTATCTATGATAAAATGACTCTTCCCAGAGTTTATATATCTGGAGTACTTGGAGTACTTAAGAGAGAGGAATCATATTCCTTCTCAGCCTTAATTTGCCTTGCTAAGTATACGTGCTATTTCAGTCTTCTGAAACTCCACACAACTCCACTCCTCCCACAACTCCATTTTCTTGATTGTTTTCCTCAGACACTCTTCCAGTTTGAATTTATTGATAAAGTGTATTTCCCTTATTCTTGACTTTAGCCAAAGGAAGCTACTACATCTGAGAAAAATTCTTTCTAATAATATTGCACACACGATACTGAGTTTTATTTAGTCTATATTACTCCATTGCTCCTTAGAATCACCTTCTTTTTTTCTGAAAGAAATTATTGTCATCAGTGTTTGTACTGCATCCAAAAAGATGATGTCATATCAGCCAATTTCACCTTCGGACTTAGGCTTTTTGGAGCAAAGACACTGATAAAATATCACTACACTCTGCTGATCCTGAAGATACTACTTTCACTAGCAGTTTTCTAGGGAATTTTGGATAGCTAAAATTCAGTAAAAATGGTGATCAATTTTTTCAAGACAGTTACTTTTATTAGTTATCCATGATTTTACTTCTCAAGCTGAAGAAATCTTTCCCTTGGATGCATGTCTTCCAAATGAGCTGCAATAGCTGTGCCCTACCATTGCTAAAGAGAACAGGGAGGTTGGACATACCCTTTCTTGCGCTGTGCCAGGCCGTCTCATCCTAAAGGATGTTGTTGAAGGAACTGATACAGATCAGAACTGTATCCTTCAGTCTTTTCCACTTTTTGTACTAGATGTGTATACAGAGAAGAACTAGCATCCTTAGTAACTGAGTGTAAACTTTCTCTGAGAGAGACAGAAGATTCAAGCATGGTTACGTTTTAACATTGCTGTTAATGTTGCTGTTAAACTCTTCTTTTAAATGTGGCAATATCACAGATTAATTTCTGTCCAAAACTAATTGAATAATGATTTGTTTTAATTTAAGGATCAGGAGACATGGACAGTATTTCCAAAGTGAGTATCTAATAAAATATTTGGAGTTCTTAGAATGATATTTCATGCTTAAAAACATATGCTAGACTTTGTTAATATTTTTGTTATGTATCTATATTTTTGACTGTCTATTCTTTGGAGGATGTGAAGAATTAGCATTAATTGAAAGTTTTAGAACAGTATCTTTAATCAATAGAGAGTATAAGCAAACCTATTTCCTATTGCGTAATGGCATGTGTTAGTTAATTTGATTAATATATATCCAGTTCACAATCTGGTTGGTCATATTATATTCTCCATGCTGGTAAGACAAACGAGTATCGGTCTAATAATCAATTCTAGTTAAACATAAATTTGCAAAATGTCATTAGGATGTTACTTTTATACACTGCATGATTGCATTTGTCACCTTTGTAAAGCAACGTTAATATCTTAGTCACTAAGTCCCTAAAAGTAAGATTAAAAGTAGTTGCAGAAGAAGCACAGTTTTGATAACACAACCATTAAGTAGTATATGTGAGTATTAAATAGCAATGTGAGTTGAACCTGCAGGGGGTCACATCTCCAAAAGCATATCATGCTTGAATGTGTTGTTTCTTCTGTAAAAATAAAAGCCTACTACATTTGTTTTTATTATTAATTTAGGAATTTATTCAAATAAGGAATTAATAAGCTTATTTCAGTGTTGATAAAATGGTAGAAGTCTGTCGCTGTAAAACACAGTTTTTTGTACTCAGCATCTGCAGGTGTAACTGATGGGAACTAGCAAAAACACCACTAAAACAATCTCCTACATTTCACTACTTTTGATCTATAAATGTAGACACTGAAGGAGTTGTTACAGTTAAAATTTCATAACTCATTCATTTGAAATTACTGTAACAAAATTCTGATCCATTTCCAAAAGAAAAACATGACATTTTGATTGGAATGAACAAACTACCTGCTGGTGGTGCTTGGGTGAACCAGGGCTAAGCAGCGCTGTGCTGTGGCTGACCGTCTCTCTGCCACTTCCAATCTGCCTAAGGCCCATCTTCACATCCTGTGGTCACACTAAGCATCCACAGGTGTCACTGTGGATATATCCAAGGCTCCCACCAAGACAGGGACACATACGTGTATATCCAAGGGGGGAAGAATCTGGAGAACCTTATGGTCTTCCCCAGCTTGGCAGGGAGATGGGAGGGAGGTGTAGTTTATAAAAATGCACTTGTCTACATGTGGAGTTAGGCTGTGTTGTTTACAATGAGTTTGCAGTCCCTGACAGTGCACAAGACATAAGCTGGCATCAGAAGAAATTCATCATAGAGCAATATAGTTCTTTTAATATTTGATAGGTGATTTATAGACTCAGAACAACCTTGCATGGCCTTCCCTGGAGAATAGGACCACAACAGTATATATGTTGGTACATGCGAAATTAATATGTGGCTGCCTTCCAGTTCTGTACAGTTACCAGGATTGTACTTGCTCTGTCTCCTTTTATACATTACCAACTGGCTTTTGCACAAGTAGATTTCCAGACTACTGATCAATGTGGCACAAATTGTTCTCTGCAAGTAACACAGTTTGGGGCATGTGGTGCTAGATGTTCAAGTGCAGGCACAGAATCTTGTTGGAATAAAATGCATGTTAGAGGAGCTGATCATCTATGATGATCATCTACCATGAAATACTGAAAACTAATCCAGTTTTGGTAGAATCAGAACAGTTCGCAGAATTCATAGTTACATTTTCCAGCAGAGAATTTAATTGGCACAATGGCAAAATGTGAAATTCTTGCAAAATAGATTGGAATGGGGGGAGTAAATGAATTTAAATTATACATATTAAATAAAGACTAATAATCACTGTTTCTTGCAGTGCCCATGAAATTGTGCACTCATCAAAGAAATACTTGCTCTTAAAAAAATCTCAGCTACTGCTAATAATGCTAGATCCCAAACTGACCATAAGCAGCCTGGGGGGAGTTGCTATAAAAGTGTTTATTTGGGGAATTTGAACCTTTGGGGTGCCACACTGTAGCAATTGCACAATTTCAAAGCTTAGCACTATATAGACCAAGATAAAATAGAGATAAATCACGAAGGAATGGAAAAAAAAAAAGGTGGGACCATCTTATAAAATAATCTTGACAAAGCCCTAGCAGTTTTTAAAGTCTAGTAGAGTTTTGTAGATTTTAAAGCCACAAGAGACTGAGGTGATTGTCTAGAATAAGTCCCTGCATAACATCCAGGAAACAGGACTTTTTAAATTTTTTTCTGCTTCAAGGACGATAACTGTGGTTGAATGAAAACAGTAGCAGTCAGTATTTGCCAAGTTGAGGATTCTAAATATTTGCTGTACTAACTTTGATGTATAGCAAACTTAAATGTCTGATTGTAGTTAACTAGTTAATTCTTTTAATTGCCTTTGATGGACCCCTCAGGTGTTCTCCAGTGATTCATGGAGATCTGAGGATCAAGGTTTAAAAACTGGTGATCTAGATTGTGAAGAAAACCAAAGGGCTAAGGCAAGCATATTGACCCCTTATATCTTACCTATAAGCTGTGTTTCAGGTGCTAATTAAAATCAGTTATGCTTGCATGGGGCTATGTAATTAATTTTATATTTGCTCAATGTGAAAATAAATACATCAAGCTGAATCCAGAAACCTATTTGCTAAGTCAAGTGAAAATGGTGGCCTTCCTTTGAAGGAATATGGTTGAAATTTAAGAGTAGCCTTTTAGTAATCATACAAAATTCTTCGAGTTTG
This sequence comes from Crypturellus undulatus, assembly GCA_013389825.1. Classification (NCBI taxonomy): domain Eukaryota; kingdom Metazoa; phylum Chordata; class Aves; order Tinamiformes; family Tinamidae; genus Crypturellus; species Crypturellus undulatus. The sequence goes on along the minus strand of VWPW01032638.1, from coordinate 2,429 downwards.
CCCTCTTGCAGTCTTAGTTGCACTAAATGAAGACAACATGCATTTATTTTCAAAGGGCAATACATTAAGAAGCTTCATTAATACTGTCTTAGCATTTTAATTGAGAAATAAAATAAGAAAGAGAAGAAAAAATGACTTATGGTTTTTACAGCTGTTATCATTTGATCTCTGTGATCAAAAGTATTACTTTGAGTTGCATTTCCTTAGCTTACCTATTGATGATACTGAGTTTTTGTTAAGTTTATTGTGACACATCAAACTTTAAGCCTGCTACATTTGTATATGTAAAACCTCAACAGCAATATTGTGTTTAAACTTTCTATATTTAAAAAATTCAAGGGAAGAACTGTGGTAGACGTAGGAAACATTTTCGGTGGAGTTCATGATTTCACTCCTCCTTTTCCCTATATTATACCTATAGTACGAGGAGTCTAGCACTGAGGGAATTATCTATGCTCCAGGCATGGCAGCATACCACAAATCAGTGTTATAAACACGCCTAACTGATTATAGTGTCTACAGTAATCATGTATTAGCTACTGACCCTGAGTATTTCATGGGACACTTACTTTATTTTGCTCTTTCTGTATCTAACTGAATTGTGAAAATATTTTCTGAACATTGTAGAGGTGGTGGTTCAGGAGCAGAAAAGAATTTTCTTCATAAGGCTTCTTATTGTCATTATTCATTAGCAATTAATATATCTCAACACTCAAATAGTAAATTAAGTAAGAGAGTAAATACTGCCTTATGCTCTGTGCAAGCCTATAGCAATAGCAAGCCTAGTCCAGTGGCTGGCTGCTATTTGGCTATCTTTTATCTTAAAATTCTGTTAACTCTTTTGAGTTAACATGAGTGCCTCATGGACAGGTTGACCATGAGGCAGCAGGGTGCCCTCGTGGCCAAGAAGGCCAATGGGGTCCTGGGGTGCATTAAGAGGAGCATCTCCAGCAGGTCGAGGGAGGTGATCCTGCCCCTCTACTCAGCCCTGCTGAGGCCACATCTGGAGCACTGTGTCCAGTTCTGGGCCCCCCAGTACAAGAGGGATGTGGAGCTGCTGGAGAGAGTCCAGCGCAGGGCCACGAGGATGATCAGGGGCCTGGAACATCTGCCCTATGAGGAGAGGCTGAGGGAGCTGGGCCTGTTCAGCCTGGAGAAGAGAAGGCTGAGAGGGGACCTGATCAGTGTGTACAAGTACCTCAAGGGAGGCAGTGAGGAGGATGGGGCTGGCCTCTTTTCAGTGGTGGCCACTGACAGAACCAGAGGAAATGGCCACAAATTGAAGCATAAAAAGTTCCACGGGAACTTAAGGAAGAACTTCCTGACAGTGAGGGTGACAGAGCACTGGAACAGGCTGTCCCAAAGGGGTTGTGGAGTCTCCTTCTCTGGAGATCTTCAAGACCCGCTTGGATGCAGCCCTGTGCCCCGTGCTCTAGGTGGCCCTGCGTGTGCAGGGGGGTTGGACTAGATGACCTCTAGAGGTCCCTTCCAACCTTAGGCATTCTGTGATTCTGTGAATCTATGATTCTATGAATTTTAAGATAAAAGATCTATAGATTCTGTATATAACTGCTTTTGGTGATTTAGCAACTCAAAATTTGAATTAGAAGCTATTTCAACAAACAAGACACCATGAAAAAATACTCCAAATGCAGCTCTTGATTTGTAAAGGTCTGTTCACTTGTCTACCTTGTCTCCTTTATAATCTGGAATCACATATGTCAAGACATGTGCTCATGTTCTTCACAGAATTTGCCTGTAGTGATTTAATGTAGTTAGAGAGCTAACCGTTATTCCTACAAAGCCACTTCTGATTTTTGCTGAATGCAGTAGAAGATGATTCTGGCTATCTGAAAACAAGAATTAAAGGTAAATCATTGTTATTTCACAAGAGAAAATACAGGTTAAAATTAGTAATCAAAGCTTACAGAACTCTGAAGAGGTTTATCTTTCATCTTCAGAAATCTCAGTGCATTATATGGACACACTCTAATGCTTTCGCACATGTAGTAAAACTGGGAAAAGAACTGAAATGTGTATTTTAAAATCTTGTTTAACAGAACTCTCCCAGTAATATGAGCATGAGTAATCAGCCTGGCACTCCCAGGGATGACGGTGAGATGGGTGGAAACTTCCTAAACCCTTTTCAGAGTGAGAGCGTAAGTCTTTCTTTAAGCACTTTTTTACTTGGCAAACCTTTAATCTCTGAAGATTTATTTTAAAAAATAATAATAACAAAAGAAAGAGTTTAGTAGTAACCAACGCAATGCTTTACCATATATGTTTTTTACTTGCTCCTAAAATTATATTATTGATTTATTAAAGAATTGTGCCAAATACTGTTAGAAGTTGAACTGTAATTGCGAAGTAGGAGAGGTGTACACTTGCTGCAGAAACTCTTTTTCTAGATTGAGAGGTCATTTTGTCAA
>VWPW01032634.1:663421-722879 GCA_013389825.1 Crypturellus undulatus | reverse complement strand
CTGTTAGGTTATATAAATACAGGTTGGGGTGGTGGACTTGCACAATACTTTTGAGTAGCACTAATAATTCATAGATTTCTCTTTTCATTTTTCAAACACATACATGTCTCTGCAGGAGCCTCCATCANTAAATAAGTGTCTGCAGAACCTAGGCTGGAATTCCAGCCCAGCAGCTCCAGAGGAGTCCCTGCTCTATCTGGACAGTGCTAGCAGATAATAGTAGCTCTCCCATTGTCAGTGTGAGTGTAGGCATTAGAGAACCCAAACCCGCACAGATGTTTAGGCACGTAGACATCCCCACTAGCAATCCTAACATTGGGGTCTTCATAAGGAGCAGGATCAGGCCCATCCCCATCTTTTAAATAAACAGGAAAAAAATTACATTATAGGCCAGCTGGTAGTAGGAGGCATGAGGAAGCAACCCCTTGTCCTAATGCACCGCAGCCTTGAATTGTGTTGGGCGTTGTAGGGTTTTACTGCTCTTCGGGTCCAGAAAGAACAGCAGCACCAAGTGCTGCAGACAAAAGGCTTTCAAATTACAGCTTTCCAAGAAAGTCACTCTTTCAGGTAGTTAAGATGTAAAAGCATCCCAGAACACGAACAGGGAAATTTGGCAAAAACTCTATTCAGCTGGAGGTAGAGACTGTGCATTTACTGCTTCCCTCTTGCCCAAGACTGGCTCACAGCAACAGGTACAAGTTCAGACAGCAGAAAGCGTCTCGAGCTCTCACCAAGGCCTGGCAGCGGGAAGGGAGCGAGAGCAGGGGGACACGTTCGCATGCAGAAGCCATGGACACGAGGTGCCCAGGAAGCAGCAATGAGGCATGGAGATGGCAGAACGAAAGGTTACGGGCACGACTGGTGTTAGTGCTTGGCTCCGGTGCCCGGAGCTGCCGGAGTTACAGGCTGCAGCCGGGCAGGGGGAGAAAGGCCGTGGATCTATCAGCAGCAGGACAAGTGCTGCGGCAGTGCAGGGACATGGACACACGTCACGGCACCCGGCTCGTAACTCACACGGGCAGTGCAGGGACGTCCCCGGCTCACAGCAACCTTTCGCAGATCAAGACGTTCAGCCACGTGGCTTTACTTGGCCAGGGCAAGGATAGAGGTGAAGGCCCAAACCTTCAACACGAGCCCTGTGCTGGAGCTGCAGGAGGCTGGCGTGGGTCCGACCGCAAAACAGAGCATCCTGCAGGGCTAACTCAACGCTCCATCTCGGCTGCCAAGTCCCCCCGCAAGAGGCTATTTTTGGAGCTGGAACAACAGATAGAGCCACGTCCTCCTGAGCCCAGACAACAACCTCTGCAGTTGTTAGTGAGGGCTTCCCAGCTGGGGAAAGGTTATGCAGCCCCTGCACCTGCTGCGGGTTCGCCAAAATATGACAAGACTTCTCCGGGTGTTGCTAGTGAATTTACCCCCTGGCAGAGCCACAGCACATGGATGCAGCCCTTGGGATCTGCATGTGAGCTTTACTGGTTAAACTATGCAGCAAAAGTATCCCTGCGCTGGGCACCCAGCTCTTACTGCATTAGCTTTATGGGTGGAGAAGCAGTGCGTTGCCTCTGGCGGGACTTGGAAATTCGGGGCTATTTGGTAGAGATGAGTATGGAAAGGGTCTAAATATGTAACAGCACATTTCAGAGCACACTGCAGTGGCTTTGGCTTGGGTCTGTGCTGAGTGTGCTGCTGGGAATGAGGCATTGCAGCCAGAAAACCCACCTCTTTCTCGCGTTTCCATGAATTCCAGATGCATTGGCAGCTCACCTCTGGCCTGCGAACAGAGAGCTGAGGTGGGAGAGCAGACTCGGTTGTTTTCTACCCATCTCTCCTTTCAGCAGCTTTTGGGTTTTTATTTTTTAAAGCTCCACACTACCCTAAGCTGAGATATATAAACATTGTTCATTAAAAAAAAAAGGTGGCTTCTTATGATACAGGTTTGTGTGACAAAGTTAATACTGTGGTTGTTAAAAAGAACAGAGTATTGATTTGCCCATGTTTTTTAAATGACTTGAAACTGTGATATAATTCTGCCTTAAAGCAAAAATTCAGCCTGTATTTCATCATTATAGAAAGGGAGGGAGGGAGAGAGAGAGAGATTCCTGCAGAGATTATTGTATTTGTGAGGCTGTTTTTTTTCCTCTCTGCACATGAACAGCCCATGTGAGACTAAGTACTTTCCATGTGACTAACTCATTCCCATGCTTGCTGTGTAACAGGGCATTTAAAGCATCAACAGGCAAGGTCAGAGCCTGTTTGTTGATGCTAATGTGAGAACAAACATTGCAGAAAAGATTAGGATTATAAAAAATACAGGTATGTCACCCCCAAGTCTGTTCCTTTTTGGGGGTGCCTTCCAGGCTTGCTGGAGACTCCCTTCATCTTTCTGTCTCTTGGTGCTCTCTAATATCATAGATAGGAGGAAACCCCAGAGCTGCAGGGATGGAAAAATGAGCTGTGGTGCAAAAGGGCACTGGATGGCACAGAGTAGCATAGGGCTGTCCTGCTCCCCCTGCAGAATTTCCTGCTTCCTTGAACAGCTCCAGCACGTCTCTGATTTATCATGCTGCTTTAATGCAGCCTGGTATCATCAGGAAGCAGAGAGCTTCTTGAACTATCATTTTAATATGCATTATTTAGATTATTTATATTTGTATTATGTGTTCAAATTACACTTGCCCTTTCTCCACCCAGTTCCTCCACACTGGATGGCAGTTCTGACACGGCATTAGCTGAGCCATCCCCATGCTGAGCCATCCCCAGGAGGAGAATTGGTTAGTGTCCCATCTCAAACAAAGATCTGCAACATTTAAGGACTTTTTTGATAGTTTTTCATGGATATAATGACAGTTGAAAAGAAAATAGCAAAGGTGTCTGGCTACCATATATATTTCAGGTTTATGAAGATAAGTATTGCCTTTTTAACCTGAACCATAGACATTTCAGTAGGAAATCTTATTTGGCTGCAAAAGCAGAACAGCAGAAATACCAGAGGCAGCCCCCAGAGATGGATCTGTTTGCATGAAGTTATGCAATTCCTTGGCCCAAATGGGAAGGAGATGCCTCAAAGCCTGGGCCAGCCAGCAGCCCGCTTCACACCCATGCAAAGCGCTGCTTAGTAGCGGTAAGAAACCCTGGCAGTGCCAAGCCGGGATTTCCAGCCTCTTTGTGCCCCGGTGGTAACATCTGCTGCGGGTGAGAGCGGGTAGGTGAGCAGCCAAGGGCTGGCGGGAGATGGATGTGCAGGATAAAACCCTGTTTCTCCATCAGGTTGGTCCACAGGGACCAAACGCAGCGTGCACAAGCTGTGCAGCTCGCACCATCCGAAGCCTCCCAGAAGGGTGAGCTGGCCTCAGGCACCCATTGGTTCTTGGCTTCAAGTCTGACATTGCCACGTTATCGATGTAATACCATTAAGCAGTCTTATTTTTAATGGCTAGTGAAATCTCCTTTTAAATTTTGTTCTAACCTTAGAAGAGTACAGAAAGCGACAGCACTGTAACTATTTGCAGCTCCTCCTGTCTGTTTATCGCTGACCAGGCAGAGACAAACCTCAGGGGCACTGTGACTTCTGCAGCCCAAGGGACAAGTCTTCACGTCTTCAGTTCTAGAGAACAGGGGAATGATGGGCAGCAGGCAGGGAGAGATCAACATCTATTGATTCATTGCTGGAAGTTCCTAGGCGTTTCACAGCATTATTGACAGTGAGGGGGCAACTTGATTGTTGATTAAAATGAAGTAAAAGACCAAGTAATTAAATATTCCCTAACAAAAAGCAGGGAACTCAGAGCTCACATGACAGATCCTGGTCTGTAGGATTTCTAATGTTTCATTAATCACTAGCCTAAGTTTATAATTAACACTGAGGAGACACAGCACAGAAGTCGCTCTTGAAAACTGTTCAAATCAAATCAGCTTCTTCCTGATCCCTGACTTACACTGCGAACAAGATCTAACCAACGTGCTGTCCTCCCCCTGATGCACAATCTCTCCTCCATACAGCCACACTGTCCTACAGGAACAACTGGCTTTTGCTACAGAGCAGCAATGTATGAACTATTGACACTCAAGTTGATGGAAATAGACAGTTATACCGACTTCAAAGCTACTAAACGACTTGATTTTGTACCAAACGATTCTTGCTTTTTAGCAAACAATTTGAAACAACTTTGGCTTAGGGTCAGGAAATAATTTTCCTGTGACTTAACAATTTCTTAGCAACTTTCTTCCATCTCAGTGCATCTAAAATCCTGGGAACAGAGACCAGGCTCCCTTTCACCTCTCATGCTTTTGATTCTCCATAATTCCTACAACAACAGGTTAAAACAAGAATTAATCTCTGCTATCAAAAGTGGCACTGACAGATTACCATCTCTTTTGCTTTTGTTTTGCTGGAGGATCAGCTATATAGATAGGTAGAAAAAGAGTGGACAGGATTTATTTACATCACACATTTCTGTTTTCAGCATTTTCTGCTTTCCACAAGGATGTCGAAAGTGATTTTAGCCCAGGAAGTAAAACTGAAACCAGTGAGGGGTTAAAATGCAGGACAGAGAAAGAACTGGATGTGAAATTAAGAAATGCTAACGCTGTCACCCTTGAACACAGTGACTGCAGCAAGGGAAAGGTGAAGTTACTTGGCAAGCACAGAGCAGAATGAGTGGCAGCTGAAAGGCAGGGTTTTGATAGGCACTAATTATTAAACTGCAATTAGCACAAGGATGCAGTGATCTGTTCAAGCCCCAGCTAGGCAAACAGGTAGAGGTTAAAGACAAAAGCAGCTGCAGAGCAGGACGTGCCAACCTCGGGGCTGCGGACGCTGCCGGGGCACCGCACGGGCAGCAGGGCCACGTCCACAGCTCCTGTCTTTTAAGTCACAGCATTCCGGACCTGCAGCCTATAACTTGATGCCATCGAGGGGAACAGAACAGGCAGTGGTTTTTTGAGGGGGAAAAAAATAGCGTGGTACACAGTGTGCTCAAGCGACAAGGACAAACACGAGGATGCTGAGGGACTGCTCGTCAAGGTTGAAAACCGTTCTCTCCAACATAATGGCAGTTTCAATCATGTTTACCCACCATGGAAGTGAGATGCTTGGGAAACTGAGCCTTGGTTAGCAGCAAAGCAAGGTTAGATGTGCTGTGCTATTGGAAAGTGCCACCTTCCCTCTCCTGCCAAGCCATTGGCCAAAGGAAACAACGGCCACAAGAGACCTGGGAACGTCCTTCTGCAGCTTGGAGGAGTAGTACCTGGCACTGAACCTAAGAATAGTCTCCAGAGTAGTGATGAACCTGGCTGCAGCAAGCAACAATGAATCAGAGACAAGAAAATGAAACCACACAAAGCTTTAGAGCATGTTTGACAGCAAGATCTGGGTTAGGAGCACCAGAACATCTTTTATTCCTAGTGAGTGACTGATGCTTTGTAAGGATCCTGCGTTCTCATTCAGTCTAGGCTGCCAGTCTTGTACCTACAGAATTCTGCTCAGCACTCTAGGGAGACCTTTCTCCTGAGATGGTAATTTATCTATTTTCTAATTTTTATTTATTTATTTTTTTAACAAACACATGATGGTTCTGCAGTACATAATCTGGAACTTCAGAGCTCACTCATTAGCCCTTGGTTATTTGGGTAGACCTAAAGAAAAGAAAGAAAGCATCTCTGAGGGCAACCCAGCCACAAAAAATATAAATATATACAAAAGTATAAAATCCCACTGAGCATAGTGAAATTCCAAGGAGAAAAAAAATGACAATATTCAAAACTAGAAAAAATATGATCTTATTGCCTCAAGATCATTACTAGAGTCTGTTTAAACTTCTGAGCTAACAGAGGTCAAAGTGCTCCTGTTCGTGGCACGGTTTCACCAGAGATCAAAGCACTCCTATGACTATAGGCAGCACGCAGAAGTGCAGAGCCAAGTGTGGATTCCTCTGCAAACATTCTTGTGTTACCAGGAGAAATCCAATTACAATAGGCATAGATACCTATAATCACATCAGCCTCACGATAGCTCTTACTCCTCTGTCTTAGCATCTAGCAATAAAACGACAATCAGTGCATGTAAACACCACATGATGGCTGATCTCAGTTATTGCGACCTTTTGGAGTGAGTAATCTCATCTGCCCTCACAAGTGAAGATAATTGGGGGATTTGATTAGCACTCACACACTCACTATCTTGCATATCTCATGAATATTTTTTCCAGTTGTACAGTACAGTAGGACAGGCTGGAAAAACCTTTCCACAACTCACATGTCAAGACCCCAAAAGGGGGGATGTGCAAAGGATGGAAGACTCCAAAGACTGCTGAGGCTGTAGGGAAGTGGAAATGCCGTCATCAGCAAAGAGGAGGTTGAACTCCTTACCTTAGCTCATCTGTGCATGCTTTACTGAGCCCTGTGGCTTAAACTGGAGCTATTTAACTAAAATTCAATAAACTGCAGAGTCTGAAGAAAAAGTTGACAACAAGAAAAAAAAATCCTGGAAAATCAAAAAAACCAGAACACCTCACTATTGCAGCACGGCCGGTCACACGAAGGAGACAACATGGTACATGCAGCTCTTTCAAACTCAGCTGGAGTGATAATGACCAAAGTGGGGACTCTGAGGAGGGCAAAGCACAGCCAGGTCACTAGCTGGCTTGGTGGTCAAGCTGAAAAACCCCTAACATGGAGGCTAACTGGAACTGCCTTCAGTCACAGGGACACTGAGCTGTTGTTAGACAGTGTCCACTTTTGGCTACTGCCAAAGCAGGTCATGCTCTCTAGGCAAATATATCCAGCACAAGCTCACACCAGCATTCGAACCTAAATTCAGACTTTAGCCATCGAGCTGGGTGACACTTTCTGCTTAAGCAAATGTTTTTAACATTATATGAGGAAAATCCTCACGCTCCATCACCATCAGCCCTGGCACTGCTGATACATGAAAGGCAGACAGACTGACCACCAACTCCTCCTCTCAAAATATGTTCTGCAAATATAGTTTTGCTCGTGCTCTTGATAAGGGCTGCCCTGGACAAGGCAGCCTTTCTGCAAAACACACTGTGCTCCTGCTGACAGAAGTTTGAACAGATGCGACGTAATTTTGTATTTCCTCTTATCCTGACTGATAGGATACTTTAAATTTGCCTAGGCAGTGGGAGCTAAGCAAAATAAAATAGTTGTGTTCATTTAGAAATCACTCGCTGTTTAATTCCAGAGGAAAAACTGTGAGACATAAAGGTGACCCAGCAAATTCCTAAATATATGCAGTAGCTCTGAGCAGAACAAATACACCAGCGGGATCGTGGAGCAGGGCCCCAGGGCCTAGCAGATGCAGTGCTCGTCGTGGTGGGATTCGCTCCAGCTCCCTGCGAACTGGAACTCTCTGTGCACTGGAACTGTCCTCTGCTGTCACCAGAACGCCAAGGCAGCAAAACACCTGGCACCACTTTGACGATAAACTGGTAACTAATTAACACAAACTGTATAAGCTTTTCTTTCCTCTTTTTTAGCAATTTATCCCCAGATCACAAACCAGTCTACCTGCAGCGAAGGAACTGGGCCTCGCAGCTGCCTGGAGATCATTAATATGCTCTGTGCACAGGGGGAAAGTTGAGGCACCAGAGATAAAACTTTGAGCTGATTCTATGCAATAGCTAAAAGATCTCCGGAATTCAGTGCAGCCAAGATTTCACCTCCGGAGTTTCAAATGACCTTCCCAAATAACACGGTGAATCTGTGACAACCAACAAGTTGTAGCTATAACTTCAGCAGTGCTGGTGTCACGTTGGATCACTCATGCTTTCCATCTGAGATATTAGCTGCTTCTTCAAGCAATATTCTGAAAATGTAAAGACACCCTGACACCCTAATCCAAGACACACTCTCAAAAGTCTGATATGGAAAACAAGGTGTCTCATGGCAAGGTCCTATTTCTTCCCATGTGCTAGGGGAATCCCACAAGGCAGGTTGGTAAATACTGCAGGAACACGAAGCGTGTCCCTTGCTTCAGAGCTCCCAGTGAGTTGGCATCTCTCAGACTTTCCCCGTGCCCTCTCCAGCTGCAGCATCCTGGGTCTGTGGCCCCTCTGAGCCTCGAGGGGCATCTCCCTGGCAGGTGACACTGGGCTCTGCTTTGCCCTCAGACAGAGCCCTGCAAGCTTTTAGAATACACAGAGATAAGAAGAAGCATTCAGTAGATTCCCCCTAAGAAATGGGTATGTCACAAATAATGTAAGAAAAGAGCTGGAAAAAAAATATTATAAAATATTGGTGTGTGGACTCCTTACAAAACTTGGTGGCAAATTCAATAAATACATTTATCACTTAGCAGCTGGAGAAGTCATTTGCTGACTACAGATGGGTGCTTGTTTTGCAGTACTGTAGGAGTTTGTTTAGAAAGAAGGGGATAGCTGGCCTTTATCTTAAAAAAAAAATGAAGATGAAGAGGAGAATACACCAGCCAAAGAAATGAACCTGCACTGCAAATAAATGAAGTCACAGAAGGAAGGAAATATTTGTTTAGCTCCCTTTCTCTTTATGTTACACCTGGCTGCCAAAGCCATTGCAAAACTTCTAACAATCTTACCAGGGCATTTGCATTTAAATCGCTTTTTCTGACATTATGTAAATCTCTTAGTAGAGATGATTTTTTCTAACTCTAGGGAGCTGCACTCAGTGGCTTGCTCTTGGTGTGACCCTGTTCTCTTCCTGCCATTCCGCTGGGTTTTATTCGCACCAGATGAAACTCTCCATGAGAACCCTGATCACACAGATTTTGTTTGGAGATTGCTCGAAGCTGATGGTATTCAGGGCTCTCAGATCCACATGACAAAATTGCATTACAAATCAATTGATGTGCGGGTCTAAAAAAGAACTTAAGCCTGGATCCAATGTTATCAGAATGCAGGTGGTATTTTCATCACAAACTATATGGGGATTCTGCTGTCTTGGATTGCATCAGGAGAGTGCTCTGCCACAGCTGGGGAACTGTGCGGATAATTTCTGAGTCCAGAGGGTTGCATTTTTCCCCTCTGAAGATTTCAGGGAGCTCAGAAAGGACTATGAGGTTTCCACCTCCACTTCCAGTATACAAATACAAATACAAAACTCCGTCCTCAAAACTTTGTCCAATAAAACTCCTAAAGTTAAGCAGTATTTGATTTCATGCTAAAATTTTGTAAATCTTGTTTGGAATGGAAGTTGAAAATAATAGCTTAACAGCAACGGAAGTCTAAAATTGCCAAGTAAAGGCAGGTAGAGGGCAAGGTTAGCTGTGCCTTTTCTAAAACCTTCAAATCAAGACAGCAGCCAAGCAGGAGCGACCAAGACCAGCAGAAAGCTCCACTCTGGACTTGCCTGGAGATCTCTCCGGTGCCCACCTCAAATTACCACAGCTCACAGGTTTTCCTGTATAATTTCTATAGGTTCTATAGACTGCAACCCAGACGAGACAGAGCACAGACAAGCTATAGTTCAAACTCTTTGGATACTGAATATTCAGGCACTCCTAGCATCCCTCATTGCCTAGATGGGGGCTTGCAACACAACACCATTTGCCAAGCTCACATTACACAGAGAATGCCCATGTGTCAGGGAAATTCCCAGCTGGTAGGTGGGATGGGCTACTTTCCATAGGAGCAGCACAGGAAAATGGGAACAAAGACTTGGATGGGAGCCAGGGCTCACACACATGACAAAAAAAAAAAAGGTCTCCAGATATTTGGGTGGGCACTGGCACCTTAACTTGGAAAATCAAAAATAAATGCTCATTATTGCATCCCATTACTATAATCATAAATGCAGAATATCTCAGTTTTAGCACCAGACATCTAACCAGAGACCATTACCTTATGTTTGTTAGTTGTATTATCATAATATTTTGCAGCATTCTCTAGCAGCTGCAATGTTCTTTTCATTGTGCTCTCTAGGTACTATCCACTGGATATACTCTAAGGTTTAGTCTCTCCCAAGCACATCACTAATTTTTGCCAAGTACTTTGAGATCCTCTGATGAAAGAGTCTACAGAGCCACAATCTATTATTTCTTAGTCAGAAAAACACATTTGCTGAACAGGAAGAACAAAAGAATGAGCTGTGGGCCCCCAATAAGCATTCAACACAAGTTAATTTGCTCAGCAGCTGTATTTTGCTCAGACAGATTGCATATTTTCATTGTTAAAATAAAAATGTCCACTGGGCTTGTATCCTTCATGCTTTACATTGCTGCCTGTTACATTCCGAGTCTAGTCCAGTGAACAAATTGAATTCCGTTAATAAATAAGAGATCCACTTGAATAATTTTGCTTTTGTCCAGGCAAAAATAATGAAGCCAGAAGACATACAAGGCTGTATAATCTTCTCCCTCATGGAAAAAAATAGTGGAAATCTGGCAACTAGCAAGGCAGGCTGGATGTGTGAACCGTGGCTGCCTGCCGACACTCCTGATCAGAGCAAGGCAGCAAGGACAATAATCCTGCGCCGCACCAAGTAACCTTCAAGCTTAGTCACAGTTTCACACAGCTAATGAGCAGAGGGAGCAATGGATCTTTGATTTATGATGCTCTATTCCAATAGATTTAGCCGGAAGACAACAGCATTTCCTTGCATCACAGACTTATCTTCCTTTTTTATGTCCTTTTACATATTGGTGAGGTTTTAAAAATCATAATCCAGTTCTTTAAACCCTGGTGGGTAAATTCTTACCATCAACTACTAGAGTAAAAAATCTTCAGTAATACTGAGTCTGTTGGATTTTGCTCCTCGTTGTTTTTCCCCTCTCCCTGTCTCTCCCGCATCAGGCTGTTTACACAGAATTATCAGTGCTGCCTTGTGATTCTCTAACTATGTGAGAGAAGATGCTTTGGCTCCAAACCCCTGTTTTCATGCATACTTCTGTAAATCACCCTAAAGTGCCTCCTGTTTTATTTTTAGCCTAAAGGTGAATCATTCAGGAAAATCTGATAAATGCTATTTAACCAGTTAAACTATAAAAACCTGAACTGCTCCTAGTTAACTTTTAAGGAGATTTACACATGTTTTATTTGAGGTCACATGATAAAAGTGAGTGCACATTTATTTTAACTGCCTCAGAGCAGCTCTAGACTTAGAACTCGTGGAAAACTAGGCCAGTCAGCATACCCCGTGTTACTGTATAGAGGTATAAATGAGTCAGAATTGGGAGGAAAATGTCACGAACAGCACCACATTTTTTGGGAAATTTCAAAGGAAAAATGTGCTCCGTTAATAACATCACCTCAAATGAAAGCAGTTGCTTCCTCTGGAAAGCAATTAATTAGGCTTATTTTGAGGACAGAAGCAGTGAGATGACAATAATATCCGTAGGGTGCCAGAAGCACAAGTTCAGCCTCCAGCCCAAATGTGCCTCATATGTGGATGCATTTGGACTTGCACCTTCCTGCTCCAGCCCACGTGGAGGACGAGGACAGCTCGGCTTTGGGGTGAGCGGGGCAGCAGGGTGGATATGGAGGCAGAAACCCTTCATGTTGTATCTCAAATTGTCTCCACCAACATTAGGCAGAGAAATCAGCCAGGCTCTTCTCTAGAAATACATGTGCTGTGAGGCTGAGGGGATACGGGGTGCTGAGGTTTGCCTGTGCACTCTGCAGGCATGCGAGCCACCTCCGACACGGTGCTGTTGCTCCAACCCTTCCTCCGAGAGGCAGGACCACAGAGCCCATTTTTGTGAAATAACCAAAAAATGGGAATATAAGAGAGTCCTCTGTGATCAACACCCAGGCTCTGCAGAATAAAGCTGTTCCAAGGGTGCTCTGCACACCAGATGTGACCTGGGGGACAATTCTGTCCAGCCTCCACCCACTTTAACATTTATACGACCCCAGAGTAAACTCCTTTTTATAATCCTGCTGCAAGCTGTCAAGTAAGGCAGCCCTAGTTTAGATTTTACTGCTGTTGGAGAAAGGGAAGAGCACATCTCATTTTATTAAAATACTCGAACAAGCCTGTCGTATCATAAAAATTTAAAAATAGTGCAGAGCGTTACCTTACGTAAAACACTGCCCTGAGCTGCCTTCTATTCATGGCATCACATCCCAAAATACACTGTAATCCCAGAACAAGCCACGGACCAATAAAGGGAGCTGATTGTTGACATTTTAGACACACAAACGCGTGCCTTTCACTTCAAGTCTGTACACAGAAACTAAAGAAAATGACCATTTTCTGTGCAATTAAGCAGTGTACCCAGCCTGCCACAACCATCTTTCATTCCACTCAATTCTCACTAACAAGCTTAATTTAATTAACTGCTTTTTTTTCAAAGGTGCCCAAGGGAATTATGTGCCCTTCAAGCATCAGTGGGACTCAGCTTCTCACTTGCCATCTGTGCTTTTTGAATAGTGTCCCCACAACATCCATGTGGGTGAAGTGGGACCTACAAATTCCTGGGGTGGGTAAGTGACCTCTCATGGCATCACTGGTGGCTTGCACCAGCCTCAGTGCTGCCATACGAGCAGGGTGAGCTCTGCCACGCTCTGCCCAGCGTGTGGCCTGGTGCTCTCAAAGACTTCGGTTTGACTTGATCCCAGTGATGATGCTTCCTTTTGAGGTCCCTCAGTGTCAGCATGGAACAAATGGCCACCCCTGCCAATAACCTGCCAGGCTGATTCAACAGCAGACACAACAGGGCATCTGTCCTACTTTTCCATTGCTTCTCCAGCAGCACATATCTACTAACTCCTTGTTGGCAGCAGAGGGAAAACTCTTGGTCTGTCCGCATGACACGGTTGTCACACAGATCTTCAGAACTGAACACTCAAATATCAGCTTCACTCAAAATATATTGCTTATGGAGTCTTGAATCCAGAAACAAGTCACACTGCACTCACGACCAATCTGAAACCAGTAGAGGGTTATTTCAGGCAGATTGGGGTCTGCCTGGATATGCAGCAGCTCTGCAGAAAAGGCCCTGGAGTCCTGCTGGATATCAAGTCAAACACAAATCAACACTGTGCCCCTGCAGCAACTAACCATACAGGGAGCTGTATTAGCAAAAGCATAGCCAGCCAGGTTCAAAAAAGTGATTATCCCCCAGTTCTCCATACTCATAAAGCTGCCTCTGGAGGACTGTGTCCAGTGTTGGACTCCCCAAGATATGGGAGATATCGTCACACAGTAGAGAGCAGAGCAGAAGGACACTAAGACATAAGGGAACATGAACACACGGTGTACAGGCCTGGGCTGAGGGGACTGAGCTTGTTGAACCTTCAGAAGTGGAGGCTACAGTATTTAACTGTAGCCTTCCACAGCCTGAATGGAGATAACAGAAAGGACTCAGACAGACTCTTCTCAGAGATGCACAGCAAAAAAGATAACAAGCAACGGACAAAAGCTGTAGTAAGGGAAATTCACACCAGATATAGGAAAAATAAAAATGATGAGGGAATTTAAACACTGCTGAGAGGATCTGTTCAATCTCCAGCCTCAGAGATATTCAACACTTGACTGGAGTGGCCTGAGTAACATGATCTAACTTCGAGGCTGACCCTGCGTAGAAGAGGAGGTTGGATGAGATAATTTCCAGAGGTCCCTTCCGATCTAAATTAATCTATGATTTTCTGGGAAAAAAAAGGTTAAGCTGCAGAAACTATCTTGAAAGCACCTCTCTCAAAAATTCATCTAAAAATGAGGAAGCTCTTGTGGGTCTAGCCACCCCGCCACGGTACCTGCTGTCCAGAGCTGACCTCTCAGGAGAGCAGCCGGTGGGACCACATACTGCTGCCCCATGTGAGGCTCAGCCCTTGCCCACCACTGAGTACTGAGCCCTACTGCCCGGCTGATCCGACTCAATCCAAGCACTGCTCCCCCAGCTCTTCTCTAGACAATAATTTTTTTTTAAGAGTTCGGTCTGCAGAGCTGTCACAACAGTGGTTCTTCCCCCTGTCACACTCACTTTCTGAAAGCCATAAGAAAAGAAGTGGAAAGATTCTGAAGGATATCCCTGCGCCCAAACGAGACCAAAGTAACCTGCGTCCACAACGCACTCTTCATAAGGCAGGAGTGGCTTCACCTGCATTCATGCCTTTCACAGTGAATACCTTCTGCCTTAATGTGAACCCAGTACTCCAAAAATAACTGTAATTATCTAAGAAGCAGAGAAGCCCATTTACAAGATTTAAAGGGAAAGAGAGAAGCAAAAAAATGTTCAATGCCTAGGCCTCCAAGTACAAAACTGCATTGAAAAATGGTAGTTCCCCGTTTTGTGAGAGGTCTTGCTTATTTGGCAGGGGACATTTGCTTGTATTTTGCTTGTGCCAACCAAAAGAAATTGCTCAAGTCAGACGGCAGTAAAATATTATGTGAAAACCAATTACTCCTCGTGACCACACTATCTGAAGCCGGGGGCTTTGGCAATAGATCTATGAAAGTTTTTAAGTCATGGCAGAACTTGGAAAAAGGGCATACAAAGGCTTAGGTATGCATACAAAAGAGTACTAGAAAATAATAATTTAGAATAATAAACTTGTTACAATAGCAGTAGTGATTGCTGTCTATCCAAGTCCTGAATAATTCAAAAGGTTCCTGTTTCACTTAGTATCTCGTGGTATTTTCAGACCTGCCAGAATTTTCTGCTGGTAAATAATGCATCTGCGGTATTTAAACACAAGGATCCCCAGTTAATACAAAAGACTTAACAGAGCTGATTTTGCAATAGGGGAAATAAGTCTGAAGAAGGTAAATGCCTATTGAACTGTCTAGGCCTTCTGTCTTTCCCATCTGCACCTTCACCTTCAGCAGGATGCTGATGCTGCCAGCCTCCCTTGTCACTTTTGCTTTGAGACTAGTGTAGCTGGTTAATTCAGTGTTAACCTCCAAAATAATTTGTAATAGGAGTCCAGGAAGAGGAGGAAAAAAAAATAAGAAAAACAGCAGAGGATTGATTTGTGGCATTTTGAGCTTTCATTCCTGCACTTTGGTTTCTCTGCTGTGATCTCCCGTTGCTAGCACAAATACCCCTAAGCCCCGTGTCCCGCCGCCACGCTGCGGCACCTCTGGTGACAACCGATTCGCCCCTCCATTCTCAACCCATCCATCTCCTGCTGCAGCGGGGTAACTGCAAGGACACAGGGAAGAGTTCTGAAGTGCGTATGATTTCCACAGCACATGTCTGCATTCAACACTTGGGCACCTTGGTCTGTTTTTTGCTGACGAAGATCAGCAGTAAAGGAAAGGCTAAAAGGCTAACCAGGAAAAATGGCATCTAAAAAGGCAATAATAACCACAGTTGTTTTGAGACATTAAATAATGATGACATGTAAGATGTAAAATCAACTAGTTGTTAGAAAGATAATTCACATCACATACAGAAAGGAGGAAAGCCTTCTTTTAAATACTGAATTGCATTGGTTTAGAGAATATATCTCCCAGATCCAGACTGCCAATGGATCCAGCTCCTGTTTAACCTAAACCCCTGCCCAAAGCAAGATGCCAGTGCAAGTCCAGCAGTCCAACAGAACCGTCTCCAAATGTTCCCCTCCTCCTGTTTTATTGACCATTCCTGTTCCACTTCCTAAACATTGCTAACCTTACGACTACAGAAAGAGGAAGACAAGCTTTTCCTCAGGTTAATATGACAATTTTAGGACTTCTCATCAGCCAAACGATGATCTCTCCCTGGAGATAAAACCAATGAATTGAGAAAGGAAGCAAGAGCCCAACACAAGAGTATCTACAGAGACCCAGGAAATGCATTAAAGGCATTAAAGGCCCTAATTTTTTTTTAATGTTATATCTCAACTTTTATTGAATCCAGAGTCTACTGCATATGATTTTTCTTCTGATACTTCTGAACTTCCTGTTGGCTGCCCGTACTCATCGCACAGAGGCTGGATGCTCTTCACAGACTTTGCACCTTGCCAATGCAAAGAGCAGCACCCTACACTTTGGCCCATGCAGCTCCATAGCAGGGACACGACACTCACGCTCCAGAATTTTAATCGAGCAGATTTAAGGATCAGGCTGAGCTCTTTTCAAGGGGGGAAAGGATTCCCTTTAGCCCCCTGAGGTCTCCTGAACTGAACCCGCAGCCGGTACTGGCTGCTACCCGAAACGTGCGGCTGCGCAAAGCACCCAGCTCCGCGGAGGGCTCTGCTCCGTCCTCCAGATGCTGCATTTGCTAACAAACCCTCGGTGGTATCAGGTGCTTGTCCTCCTGTTACTGGTCCCCAGAGAGACGAGCATCTCTGATTTCAGGGCACTTTGTCCAAACTTTTCAAGCCTTGTACATTTTAAATATTCTGTTTATCTTGCTGCTGTGGTTACTATTGTTCCTAAACTGTTTTTCTTACCAAATTACAGAGGTTCAGAGCAGGAATAAACCTTCTTTTCCAAGTGTGGCTGCTAGTGATTGGCTGGCTGAAGGGGAGAGAGCAAGGGCGAGGGGGAGGGAAAGCAGAGGAGAATTACAAGGTTTCAGATTCCTGTAAACAGAGAAACATTTTTCCAGTCATCAGTCTGAGCCCAGTGGAAATAGGGCTTCAGTTTCCTCTAGTTAACACCAGGGATCCGGTGGCAATGCTGTTGACATGCCTCCTCTTCTCTAGCAGTGGCTGGATGCTGTTTTGTCTGCAGCTGAACAGAAACCTTGTGTGCTGGCAGTCATCACTGCGGTTTCCTTCTCCTTTATTTTCCAAGCATGCCCTACTTCCAGCCTGGAGCAGGTGCCTGCACGCCGGGGAGGGCCCGGCCAGCACGCCTGCTTCCCTCAAACCCTGGCTCTGAACTCCACCATGTGTTGGAGCAGCTCGCGAGTGGGTCTAAGGACCACAGGGCAACATGAACTTCCCCCAGTCCTTCCCCTCTTGCTCCTGCCTGTTCAGAGCAGCTCTTCATTCCCCCACAGTGAGCTACAGCTCTTGCTTCTTGGCTTTACACTGCGTGGGTTCTAGGCCAGGGAATACTGTGTATTTATACAACACCTAGCGCGCGTGTGGTCTCAATCCAAGAATGGGCTCTTCGGTAACCACCGCAGTACAAACACGTGGCAAGCTGTGGCTGCACCACCATCACCAAGGATTTAGGCACCTCTTTAAATGAGTTAATGACATTTTTTTTTTTCAGCGTGGTCACGCAAACACTGATCATTTCAGAAGAATATCCTCTAACTTGCCACTGGTGATATCTCCAGTGGTTTCCCCCTAAGCTCTAAACCAACTCAGTTCAGCTTTGCCTGTGAAGGACAACGGTCTGTGTGCAGGCATGTGTTTGCTAAATATATCACCAAACATTTCCCTAGGAGAAGCTGGGTATAAAAGAATGCTAAAAAAGTGACTAATAGAGCAAAAACACAACGTGCAGACACTTGCTTGAAGACGTGCAGTAAAAATTTTACTTTATATCCTTTGCATATTGCTAATACTCATCTTACAACGTGCATATGCACCGTTCATAAATACCAAACCTACATAAAAGGGCAAAGAATTACAGTACTCATAGTGCTATACAGTGCCAGCAGACACACTGCACGGGAAGGAGCCTTGCGGGGAAAGCTCCTGCCTGGGCACAGAGCAGGTTGGGTTTACGCTGGGCTCTGCTCAGACTTCCCGGGTCACCTTGGTGAAATCGCTTCACCCGTTACCTCAGCCGTGACGCCAGCAATTAGGCAGTTCAGTTCAGACCGGCTGGTGACCCCTCGCTGCCACCGTGGTGAAAAATTCCAACTTGCTCCCAGGGCAAACAACAGCCTCTCCGAAAGGATTCCTGATGCACCTGTCAAAGATCACAATTAACTCAGGGCTGCTCCATGGCTTGTGCTAAACGAGCTTGGCCCCTGTCCAGTTTCCACTGGACAAGCGTCTACATCGCACGAACACGGCGGCATTTGGCGCTTCTTGTCGCCCTGGCTGGCCCTCCTTGTGCAGGCCGCGTATGGAATGTGTCGGGAGAGCAGACCCGCTCCTCGCTCCCGGCTCTGCGTGGAGGTAGGCAGTAGACAGGCATTTTTGATTGCTGTTAGCAGGCAACACCCGTCTCGGCGGCGAGCGGATGGCATTCACAGACCTCTCAGCACTGCCAAATTCCCTTCCTGCTCTATCTGATAATTCCCACATGGGACTCCTCTTAATACAAGGTGTTTGTTCACAGCGACCAAGCTATAAGCTCCCCTGAAATGCTTAGATTAGCACGATATGACTCAGTAATTTCCTTTGTCGCAATCCCTCTCGCCCTGTCAGCACATTCGCTCCACGCTGTTTTAAGCCGAGACCTCACGCGAGGCTCCTGCCTCTCTCCCCCACCCCACATGGAGCAGAACAAAAAAAGTCAGGCGCGACATTCCTGTGACAAGCAGCGCTGCGTCCCCCGCGCCCTCCGCACAGCCATGGCAACGCGCGTTCCGAATGGCCAGCCTGGCGGGGACGATCTCCGGCCACCGCCGGACGGTGGGCGCCTCCGGCCGTGCCCGGCCCACGGGGCTTCTCATAACTCTAGCTCCGCTTGTGCAAGGAAGGTTAAAGGCCATGCCGCCAAAATCACACGGGTGCCTCGCCCGGGGTCAGCCCGTTTTTGTTGATACAATGGTGAGGCAATGAGCAGATTAACTGTTTGCTCTGTCCCAAGGAGATGATCTCATCTGAGATAGATTTTGCTTTTGTTCCGCGGCGGGAGCGCGCGGCGCTTCCAGCCGCGAGCCGCGGTGCTGAATGTGCAGCCGAGATAGCGGCACAAAGCGGCCCCTGACAGTGCAAACAGAGCCGGGTACGCGGGAGTCAGGCAGGGGACTGTAGGTTTTGGCCATGTGCCGGGCGCAGGGAGAGAGAGGGAGCGAGAGGAAACGCAAGAGGGGATGTGTGCCCGTGTGCTTGCGGAGTCACCGCAAGGAGGAAGAGGCCGGGTACAACAGACCTCGCCGAGTAGGGCAGGGATGAGACACGGAAAAGCGAATGTCTGCAAAGGAGCTTGGCTCAAGTTGTCTTTCCAGCACTTCCTTCCCAGGGAAAATCGGAGGCAACAGGTCGTTGGCAGAGCTGTCCCGTGGCGGCAGCGAGGCCCCGCAGAGCTGCGGCCGACGGCGGCCATGTCGCAGCACGGGCACACGCAGCCATGGCCACGGCTGCTGCCACCCGGGCCGCGGAGGGAAGAGGCAGGGGAAAGCCCAGCCCATCGGTGGTAAGAGGGGATACACAGCACTGACTGCCAGCGGGGACGAGTTTTCACCCCAGACCCTATCCTTATGTAGGGTCACAAATTCATGGCACAGACAGCAGGCAGGTACCCACAGCCACCAGCGTGCACCTCAAGGCCCGCCTCGCTGAAGTGGACTTGGAGGATTTACCGGAGCAGCGGGACGCACTGGAAGCCCTGCTGCATTTCTGGAGATGGATTCTGCCCGAGTGCATCACAGCTGGCTCATACCCACTCACTGCTGCCACAGTCAAACCTTGCAGACCTCCACGCACTCCTCCTCGTCCATGCAATGGCCTGTGCCTCTCTGCAGTTCCTGCGCAAAGCAGGTGCAGGGATTTCTCTCTGCCGCCTCAATCTGTGGCTCGTAACTGGGGGAGTCCCTTCTGATCTCATGTTCCTATAGGTTTGGGAGACCAATCCTGGTTCGTTCCCATATCAAAAGAAGCACAGGGGCTGCACGACCCAGAAGCCCTGCTGCAGTCACCCTGGGCTGGCGGCTCCGTGCAGCGCTGTGCCATGTTGGCGCTGGGCGGCTTCCCGTTCTCCCTATGGATGGGCTAAGCGATGCTTTGCACACCCGCGCACCGGCTGCACGGCTTGTGCTCTGCTGTGCTCTGCAGCACCCAAAAAATAACGGCTGGGCTCACTCGCCCAGCTGAAATTGGCCTCCTACACCCCACATTCCTGAATTCCTAGACTTGTACAGTAGTGCGTCAGCTCCCAACCAGTGGGAGTGCGACGCCAAACTTTTAACAGATTGGGGTTTATTTTTAAGCAGTGTCAAAATAAGTCAAAACAAGACAATGCCTCTGGCCCTCCTCTCCCCAACATGCACCGAACAGAGGAATTAAATCAACACGTGGATGCAACAAGCGCAGCTGAACAGTGGCACCTCGACACTGAGCACCATGGGGCTCAGCAAGCAGAGTCCCAGCTCACACTGCCACACGTTGGGAAATTCCTGGAGGAGGAGTGCGGAGGAGGCGGCCGCTGCAGGGCTGCTGGGGCGGTGAAGTGCCTCCCGCACGAGGATCGCGGTAAACACGAGAACTGGAGATGTGGGAAAGACACTGCTGCACTGGGCAAGTAGGAAAGGCCCGAGGCAGAGCCAGGATCCTTTCCAGAGATCCAGGCTCCCAGCACCCCGGCCCACCAGCCCACGTGCACGGCGGCTTGGGGTGCCCGTGTGCTCCAGATCACAGGGATTTAGGGGTTTTTTGGTGTCTTTCACCCTGTCACCTGCCTGAAGGTAACAGCATCGCTGAGCACCCAATGGGCGATTGCTCCAGCTGGGGTGGCGAATGTCCCACCTGGGTCTCCGCACCAGCACACCCAGGCTGGGTACATACCAGGAGGAGGAACAAGGCCCTCGGGGGCATCACAGCAGCCGCGTCCTTCTCGTCCCAGCCACAGCAGCCTCCCTCGCCCGCAGAGCAGGGAGACCCTATGCTGCTGGCACTGGGGTGGGCGGCCCAAGCTGCCCACAGGAGCAGGGCCGCGGCAGGAACGAGCAGCTCGGCTGTGATCCGATCCCCGGCGTTTCCCTGGCTCCACCAGCGCACAATGGGGCCCATTCTCTGCCGCGATGGCCGATACGGCCGCCCAGCTGGTCCCTGCCCCTCTGGAGACAGAAGCCCTCAGTTGCAGGCAGCTGAGGGAGTAAATCCTCCCCAAGGCCACATCAAGACCTGCCCAAGCCCCCGTGCACCTCCCTCCTGCAACACACACTCAAACACAGTTTGCTGGGGCAGCCTTGGCTTCGCTGTATTGCAAAAGATCAGTCTTCAGCCTGAACCAGGTGAGGCTCAAACCTGGGGCTGGTGAGTGCAGAATCAATGGCTCTTTTATACCAGCTGATACTGGAGATTTTCCTGCTGACCAGATACAGCGGTGAGTGTTGCAAGGCAGGATGCTAGGCAGGTACTGCGGCGTGCGAGGGGCCCAGCCTTCAAATCCTAGACACTTCTGTGCGATCCCTGCCTAAAGCCAGGTTTCTTTCCCTAGCCAGTCCCGGTAAGCACCAAATCCACTCATTGCTTTTAAAAATAGGATGATTATGTACTTGAACAAATTCTACCCTTCCTGAGGATTTTTGCTAATCCCATCTAGCTTCCAGTACTGTCATGATTCTTGTAGTTCAGCTTGTATCGTGATAGCTCATGATAATACAAACCCAAGCCCAAAGGCAAACATCTACAATAAGAAAAGAGAAATAAATTTCTTTGGAAGAGCCAGGATGGAGAGTTTAGGCTGAATGGAATGTGACTTCCCCTCCAACTCCCTTGCATGGAAAAGCCCCTCAGCAAGACCTGACGCCGCACACACTGGGCTATGCTCTGACACGGGCTGCTCGGAGGTGTTTAGCTCCCATCCAAGCTCAGCTGTGCATTCGCTGCAGGACTTTTGACTGCCTCGGCTCTCCGGTGAAAAGACAGCGTTTTCTCTGCTTTAGCTACTCCCTTCGGTCACTCTGGGTCTCTGGTGTCCATGGCTTTATTTGCGCCTGAAAGACGCAGGAACGTTTCTGTGGGCCTGCCGGTACCTGGAACAGCAATATCAGCAGTGCAGGCAGGACATGAATAACCTCCTCATTAAGCTCCTGCCTTGTGCTACTGAGGCACATAAAAAGCCACCAACGTCACATCCCAGCCACGTACAAAGCTGTCTCCGTGCTACATAAATCATGCATAGCCGCATCATCTGTTACAGATGCACAAAGCTGTAATCACTAATTATGCCGAGGAGTATACCATTACCTACGGGATATGGCTTGTAGAGGCTGCAGTTTAGCAACGTACCCATATGGCGTGTTTTTCTAGATTTTATTATTATAGCTCTGATTTTTTCCTGCTATGGTATATGGCAGTTTATACATCTGGAGGAGGGTGCTGGGATTTTCCATTAAATTAACACCAAGGACTTCTGCTTTATCACTCTAGAAAGGAAGCAAAGCAACAAATGGGACCGACACAAGACCCCAGATGAGTAAGTCCCAGATGTCTGATTACACACATGCTTTTCATAGCCTATTTCCAACTTGGAAAGCAATTTGTGCAGCTAAAATTATACCATATCCGCTGATGCTAGGTGACTTCTACTACCCTAGTACAGAGTTGCTCTGAAAAGACTGGAACTTGGATCATGAAGGACTCCACTTTTAAATAAAGTACAAATGGAGGTCAATATAAGTAAACAGCATAGAACCAGCACATGCTCTCCTGTCTTTGAAGAAGCATGAATGCCAAATGATGACTGCCCTAGCAATACTAGCAGTGTAACTAGCCAATTCTGACTATATAAAAACCGCAGGAAGGGGTAGCAACATTCACTATGGTGGGCTTTGTTCTGCCAAATACACTCCTGGAGGTACATGCATGCACCATCTTTAAATATCATGGAAAAAAAAAGAATTTCAGGTTGAACAGCTTGCCCTTATGGCAAAATTTGCTTTAATGCTTGTCCCTGCCATCTTTCACTCTCTGCTAATGCTAGTTTTGGAGCTGTGGTCTTGTGCTCTGCTCTAAACCTCCACATAATAAGCTTGGAGTCCTCTTCTCTCTTGTACTTGCATGCACCTGGAAAGTTCATTACAAAGGCAAGGCAAGTGATTTACCAAAGATATCACCTCTGGACTCCAACACAGAGGCTCCAAACAATCAAGAAGTTATGTCCACGCAAATAACTGAATGGGCTGCCAGATCCCCCAAAGCGCCCTTCCACATCTCACGTCTAGCATGCTTAAACCCCGAGCCCCAGCCTGCGGGAATACTGGACCAGCACTTGTGATCAGTCCTGGCACTTCACAGCACACCACGCGGCCCTAGGAGGTAGCCAAGACTGAAGTCCAGGCTGGAAAATCTCCTAATCATTCCCTCTTCACATGAAAGTCAGTCCCAGAAGCTACACTCACACACACAAGCCATTTAATCATCAGCTACCTCCCAGCTAACCTTATAAATGACCCAGAGTTGCTGTTTCACTTTCAGCGCTCTGCTGATCCTCTTCAGATTACTTAGTTCTGGTTTTACAGCTACTCGCACTTCTTTTCTCCTTATCCACCCATTCAAAGGATGACCTAAGAAAGCAAAGGCTGCCCTCTTCCCAAACTACAGGCAGAGCTATACATCTCTGATGTTCATTTGCTGCTCCACGTTCATTCTCATTACACTGGCATATAAATCTTGGGAGAGTTACTGGGGAAATCAGGTGCAGACATTTCCTGGAGTGCCCAATAAAGGCAGACCATGTCTCTGATACCAATATATTGCCTGTGAAGTGAGAAAACAACACAGAAAATGAGTCTAACACATATAGCCAGGGACAGAGTGGCAGGATGCATTTTATATGGATAGAGTTGAAAACTCTTCAGGACTAATGGCTTAAAATGGCTCAGGAAGCTGACAGAGTACAGCGGATGGGACTTTTTTCTTCCTCCTCTGTGGAGACAGCATTGATTGACTGGGCTTGGAGCTAGCACAAAGCTGAAACTGGCACAGAAAATTGCCTATAGTGCAGATAGCCTGAACACCCAATGATCTCCATGGTATAAATGCAATTTTAGCACTTTTAAAAATAGAAAGCAAGCTTGAGAGCTGTGTGGTATAACCAGTGACCCCTCAAAAATAAACTGCAGCCTTCTCCGTGGCCCATATGTTCTCTGAGCCTGAACTCTCGAAGGTACAACTGAAAATAGCCAAGGCCAAAGTAAGGGAGTTGAACCACCCTGGTGGTGACTACCAAGAGCTTCTCAAGGGAGGGGAGCTATGGGGCTTTGAGATGCACAAGCACACTGCAGATCCCCAAGGGTTAGATATGTTCAACTGAGAACACAACAGACACCTAAGCCCAAAGACATGATCCCTGCTCCTGCCACGTGGCCGCTGGCTCCGCGTCCTTCAGGCCATTCAGGGCAATCTCCCACCTCTGCTGCCCGGCATGCGACACAGGGACACTGGTACCACTTCACAGAGGCTCAGGACACTAAAGCAACACTCGTGCAAGCCCCGGCAGTGGGGCACAGATCCTGCAAAATCTGCCCTACCATCTTGTGCATATCTCACCTGCTGACATCTCACAAGCAAACATGAAGCAAAATGTAAGGGAGGAAACATGTTTTTCTCTTTTTCCACCCACTCCCCAAATTTGAAACAAACGAGAGAGAGAAACAGCTATTCTGGGAGATAGACACAGCAGCGCCTTCCTCGCACTGAGTCCCATTGCGCAGGCAGGTGCACGCACCCGTGCGCGCACACAGGCCTGGCCTGACTCATGCGAGCTGGCCAGGAGCCGAACGCTGTCCCTCCTCGGCCGTCCCTGCTCGTCGCTCTGCCTGCCCGTTGCACGGCGCGCGCAGGTCCCGCTCGGGCCGTCACACACCCTCCAGCGGCTCGAGGCCGGAGTGCAGCAGTTGCGCGAGCTGATTTATTAGCCTCACCCTGCAGTTGCCCTCCGAGGTTGGGGGCGGCGGGACAGACTCGTTTGATGACCTGCCTCCGGGGCTCGGCAAATGAGATTCATTAGGATATGCAAAAAGCTGAGAGCAGCCCTGTCTTTGTGTCTGAGCCTCTGAGCTCTGCTGATCTGATAAGAGCGCATTGCTCTAACATGTCTGCAGAGGAAGATCTAAAGCTTTCTTCTTCCCAAGCATTCCCAGATAGGCATTGCAACTACAAGACAAATAGGTCGGAATAAATAACAGCCCCCTCATTTCCCCCAGCGTGCGAGTCGGGATGGCTTAAGTCAAGTGTTAATAAGAAACAAAGCTGCTGTAACAAAATGTCCTGATGCACCACAAGGAATAGGGAGCGTAATAGCATCTTTCACATAAACCTTTCACTAAGAGCTTGTCATTACCCAGGCAGAAGAGAGAGCATTTGCATAGGGAAGCAGAGGAAAAGCAGCTTGAAAGAAGTGAACCAAAAGGGGAGTCATCAAGTCACCGAATTGTTGCATAAAATAACACAGAAGTATATTGTGCTTAAGTGCGGTGCTTCTGCAGCAGCACAATGAGCAAAGTGAAAACACCGTAGTACCTAGACGGAGAGATGGATCAGATTGGACATAAGCCAACCTGTGCTCTCTGAGGGTATTAAATATAGCCCTGCAGCACAACGGGGTGATGGAGAAAGGAAATCCATGCTAGCGCATACATTGATTATGAGTTCCTTGCGCCAGGCCATGGGATTTTTGTCGGGAAGTGCCGGGCAGGGAGCCGGCAGCCGGCAACCCCCAGCGGTGGCTGGGTGACCCTAAGGCCATTGGAAAGAGAGGTGCTGAAAAACCCAAGGTGGCTCCATGGCTCTTCGGGCAAGACATTTTGGCCCTTTTGCTGGAGGGATTCAAAACAAGCCGCAAGCCAGCGCGGATCACATGTTGCAAAAAGCAGTTTGCTCACTTCAACCAGGACAGGGGAGGGTGGCGAGGAGAGAACAGGAGCTGGAAAATCTAAATTTAGCAGCACCACTTAGGCTGTTCACTTCGGCGCTGTTCCCTGGCCTAGCCAATGGAACCGGCTCCCTTGCTCATTTGTCCCTACCTAGCACTGGATTTTCAGTAGCAACCATCACCATGGCATCACGGCACGGCTTCTGCTCAGCTATTTTGCCAATCCCTGTGGGTTTTCTGAAACATTCGTGACATTTTAGGTGTGCTGAAGGGGCAGGTGGGTGGGAGGGAGGCTCTCTTAAAGCACCAGCTCCTGGAATCAGGAGAGACAAACGCATCACCACCTTTAAAAATTACATGTATAGCCCTCCTTCCTGCAGAGCGCATTGGTTTGGGTGGAGAGGAGGAAGCTCTCACGCTCTTTTTCCTGACTTCTGGGAGGAAGGAGAAGGGCTGAGTCATAACATTTGAGCACTTGGAATAGGCAGCAGCAAGATGGTTTCGCTTCCTGCTTCCAACTGTCACGACTTCGGAGTTGCAAACAGCAAGAGGGAATATTTAACATGCAAGTTTCTTCTCGACTTTTCAGCAACATCAGCCGCGCAAGGACCACAGAGGCCCAGACTTCCTCGGCTTATCCCACTCCTTGCGCCTCCCCTGCTGCCCCACACCCTGGAATGGCACCCAGGGGCCCAACCTCTCGCAAGGATCCTCTGCCTGACAAAACTGTGTCAGCGCTTTGGGGACTTTTGCTCTACTTTTAATCAGGTCTGTCCTTCCTTGGCATTTTCGCCCTGCTGGCTCCTACACTCCTGCTGTTCCGACACGTGTCTACAGGGTGCTCATACCCATGCCAGGATGCAAGAACCCATGGTAAGGGTGGCTCTGTACAAGGTGCACTTGCAGCCAGAGCTCCCTCCCCTCTGCTCTCCTCCCATGCGCTCCACGTGTGCCGTTCAGTCCCTCCTTATCACGGCCTTGCAGTATCACATCTTGGCTCCGTATTTAGTCTTCCTGAGGCTTGAAAGGGCAGCTTCTCCTTGACTTTATCAGCCCAAGCGGGAGACACTGCTCCAGGGAGGGCCAGCGTGCTTCTCTGAGGGGGCTTCTGTGTCTTGATCAAGCCAGTGCGCTTGTATTTAAGGGTGGATACAAAATGCTCCCCTTAGATAAAATTTTGGGGAGAAAACAGGTCACCAGAGAAGGGGGATGGATTGGATAAGCAAAGAGGGGTCCAGGGTTGCTCAACAGAAGGGGAGGCAGCCGTGGTGCCAGCAGAGACCCGGGAGCAGAGAACCGTGGAGCACAAAATTAACACACTGGCTCATCAGGAAATGGTAATGTGGTCAAGGCGGGGAATTGCTTCATATGGGCAAACAATCTGTGCGGAATGGATAAGCGCAATCAAAACCTGGTGTAAATCTGGCCACATTTCTCTGAAATCTGCCCTCTATCCTCTGTCTGAGGTCTGGGGCAGAAAATGCAAAGCCCTGAGTAAGGTGATAAAGGTTCATGCCAAAAGAATCAGCAAAACATTCTGCTGAAATGAAGCAAAATGAAGGCTTCAAAGAGAGGGTTTCTATAAACAACTAATCAACTGCCACAGAGATCTCTGCCCCGGGAGGCGAGTCTTGCAACTTGGAATAAATGGTTTTGGTTTGCACCTCCGAGTCAACATGCATCCAGGAGCCGAACGGGCGCAGAGTGCCCGTATTCCCCACTTCTTTTTTCTTTTTGTCATTAAATGCCCCAGCAGCACTTTTCAAAGCAGGAACGCTTGGGTGACTGTACTCTGCCAAACCATCACTTGTCTTTTCTCCTCTGCTTCGTCTGATTCGATCCGACTGTTCCTTCAAGTGGAAAAGGCTGAGCTATCTCCTTCGGCCGTGCCACGGGTCCGAGGACTGAAGTGCCTCAGCACAGGAGTCTGCGCCAGGTAAAGGGACACTAGCACCACAGGACAGCAAGGTCTGGCTCAAGGAGCAGATCCTGCCTGGGGGCAAGGCTAATGTCTTCACCATATCGCAGGGATGAAGGCTACACCTGCCTGTTTTAATGAAAAGGCAACCATCAAGGTTAAACATTTTCCTAAAAACTCTGGGAAGTTCCTTATTTTCATGAGCTGCATATCCATCCCCAAACATTAAATCATTTAAAAGCAAAGAATTCAGTGTTCGAAAAAACATGAACTTACTACAACTTATTTTGCTTTAGAACAGTTCTCCCAAAACCAAACGTCATCTGCTAATGAACTAATTTCCACTACAAATGCTGGCTCCGCTTTCATCTGCCGGCCTCTCCAGGAATTTAACCAAGTGCTTGATCTCCTCGACCTCTCTCTCTTCCTCTGTCACTCCCCACTGCTCCAGCACGTTCCTCCTAATGGAGAGACACAGCCTGGGACCTTCACGTCACACATGGCCAGCTCTATGCAGGGGCCAGTCCCTTTGCAGTGACACTCCTGCTTCCTTCTGCAGGGCTCCAGCAGAGCTGGTCCCGTCCATCCCCAGGGAGCTGCCATTGGAACCCCAGAGCTGCAGGGTGGGAAGGAAGGAGGCCTTGGGGGTCATCAGCAATGGGATGCAACTGGGATGGGGAGAGGAGCACTACTTTGCTTCAGTCTTAAGGAGGTTGTAAATTAAAACAGTTGTGAATGAGAATAATCTGCAGCAGCAGATCTGCCTTTCTGAAGGATCTTGGCCTTCACAACTTATGCTTAGCCCTGTCAGTGCCTCCTACAGACATGTCCAAGAGCTTCAGGAATGGATTTGCTAGGCTCAACCACAGCAAGGCTCCTCTGTCCTCAATTCAGTCTGTGGAATCAACATACTACGCTGCTAATTTACAAAACATTTAGGGGATAAAGCGGGTTAGAGGGGTGTTATGGCAGTGAGGGCAGTCAGCTCCACCTATCACAAACCAGGTCCTGAATCTAGTACCTTTGCTTTTACCTTCCCACCTGGAGGAGAGGCTGATCCAACATAACTGGTGTCTTACAACCAGAGAGACTCTAAGGTCAACATCTCAGATGAGCAATTGCTCTGTATCCTGCTAGGAGACTGCCAGGCCATGGCCACCGGCACGGCAACACGTGCAGAGCTTTCAAGAAGAAGGCCAGAACAACATTAAAAAGTGGAAGGACTGAGGAGGTTGTGAAATAAGAGGATAAGCTCAAAGAAACCATGGCAGAAACCTGAGGCATGGCAGTGTGTAAGCATGCTTGTTCAAGAAGACCTAAAAACGGTCATATGGAGAGAAAGAGAAAACTGTTTCTGAAATGATTCTTTGAAATGGTATTAACGGCAGTGAAACGTTAAGTGACAAGCTACAGCCTGGATGCCATTAAAAGGAAGGAGTTCAGCTGCAGGATATATCTGCAGATCTACCGCAGCGCTGCTTTCCAAGTCAAGCTGTACACAAACCACTACAAGGAGAGGTTGAATTGGTACGTTACAAATGCAGAAGTAACCCTAAAAATATTAAAAGCGCATCGCTCCTTACACAGTGTTCAGGCTGGTAAGCAAATGCCTTCTTTTAATCTAGGAAGAGTTCAGAATTACACAGATGGTTTAAAACATATCTATAGTAGTGGTAGTAATTTAGAAACCTCTCTGGGGAAAAAAAAAAGGTTTTAGGTTTTAGCCTTCTTTTTAATGGCAGTGAGCTGGATTTTAAGGTGGAGTGAGTTTATTTCTGTCGTGGCTGCCACAGAGAAAGCTCCATCACCCACAGATACTGCCAGATGGTGAGCTGTGCCCAAATTCATCAAGCAGAGGCTTAAAGAGGAGGTTCAAAATATAACTGGGGCTGGTTCCTTGGGAAACACAAAATGACTAGGCTGAGTTAAGTTGAAGCTATCGCTCAAGAGCCAGCCAATGGAAACAAAAACACAGGAGGTTGGAGGTAATCATCACAGCACAAATCCATGGGCTGCCACCATGCTCCAGATAGCTCTGCAAACAGCAGACCCCTCGGCAAGGGGGCTGGTGCTGCTGTCCCAAGCAATGCGCAGAGGCATGTAGAAATCTCTAGGTTGGATTTCATAACTTTTTAGAATAAATCTAAAGCCCAGACTGGAAGAGTTAAACAGCTTTTGGTAACAGGAGAGCTCTACAGCAAAGACTAAGCAGGGTATCCAGCTCAGAGGAATGTTTTGGCAGCAGTTTCTGAGCAATCACTCTGGTCACATGCACGGACAGGACTCAGGGATAAGAGTTCAGTGACTTTTTTGCCTATGGGACAAAGGCTGACATATAGTTGGGAAACTAGATGCATTCAGTGACATGGATGACCTAGGAATAGCTTTATAGAAAACTCTGTTACCTTGTTGATATATCATTAATGTAGATAGATGGTTACAGGGCTCAACAGAGCTGATAACCCTTTGACTGCAGTGCGGTTGCAGAGGGCATAAAATTTTCTGGAGATGGTCGGGGGAAGCCTCGATGCGCCATATGGTCTCTGCTGGCCCCTGCGCCGTTCGCGGGCTCATGTTCTCATGTGACACCATTAACGAGTCACATGCAGCAGAAAGCGATTTTATGGCCAGATCCTGCTCTTAGAAGCTATGATGACTAAACTAGCTAATCAAATCAGCATAAATTTGCAAACACCGTTTCAGCAGCTGGGACCGTAAATATCAGCGGCAGAATGCGAATAATCCGGAGCGCAGGATGACTTGAGTAATGGGTTCCCAATGGGCGGTGGAGCCATCAGCCGCTGCCTGGCAACTCGGGGAAGGGGGGTCTGATGCTGATGAGCCGGAGCGGCAGATGCAGTTATCACGGCAAGGCAGCTAGAACGCACGCACCAGAAACGCACACGTGCATTTACTGAGACAAATAATTGCGGTGGATGCCCTGCTCTTTCCCTGTCGCCTCCCAGGTATCGGCACACGTGCCCGTTTCGCGTGGAGGGACATGAGGGGTGCTTTAGCATTCCCAAAGTGACTCATTTGGCATTTTCCAGGGACCTGCAGCAGACTGCCCCACCACACACGTACCATTTTGTCAACAAGCCATAAAAATGATCAGTTGAGGTGAAATTCACTGAGAATATGGACACCAGAGCTAAATTTGTTTTTAATTTGTGCCAGCTTTTGCTAATGAGAGCCAGGATGGAGGGTTCCCAGGACTAACAAAAGGAAAGGAAAAAAAAAAAGCTGCCAAAATTAACAGTACAAGACAGCCTTAACCTCCCCTCTGGTGAGGACTGGTCATGCACGCAGTCCCAGAGCAGATGGAGCGGGCCTGGCCGGAGCAGAAGAACCATCCCGGGAACCGCTCTGGCAGGAGCCCCTGGGGAGAGGGAGGCTGGAAACACAGCCAGCTTCTCCCCAGCAAAGCTCTTTAGTGAGGGAAGCAGCTTTGGCAGCTCAGGAAAATGAACATACCTCCCTGCACCTGCCAGCGGGAATCTGGCTCAGCCATGTGTGCTTGAAGAAAACATGGGGAAAAGACCAACCATGATGTGCTGAAGGCTTTTGGTAGGCTGCTAAAAATGCTTAGCTAATAGGAAATAAATCCTAGCCTCATTATGATATCCACCCTACTTTGGGGCAAGAAATTTCAATGAGAGGCTACAGGACAGGAGAAACGTTGCCTTGTGTCCTGTGTTGCACTGCACTGCTTAAAGATAACCTGTTTTCGCTGGAGTTGTCAAAACCTGGTGTGGAAAAGGCCTAACAGTGGGTGTATCTACAAGGCTGGCATTGCAGGGAATATGCATCTTTACTAGTTTTAGTCTAGCAAAGTTGGGGAGCTGCAGTAGAGAAGCCACATGAACCAGTATAAGTCAGAGTATGGGGAGGCCTGGGCTTAAGCTGTAAAATCTACATCTGTGTTTCTACAGAGCATAGATAGAAATCCTCTGATACACAGGATCTCACTCAGATGAATCCACTCTGAAAATATACACTGAGACCTTAATGCAAGGAAGAAGACCCATCTTAAGCCAGACCTATCACTAGTAACCAGATTCTCCGTAAGTACAACATCCCAGCTGGAATTCTGGCCACTAAAGCCAGGATGGAGAATTGCTGGCAGAACCAACACAAACTCTGGCATACAGTGTTAAAGCCTTTTGTTCGAGGTTCAGAAAATTCCATCCCTCTCTCCTCAGCATGTTTCACTGCAGCACCAGCATCCGCATGTCTGCACTGTGACTGCAGCCAGCGCCAGGAAGTGCCAGCTACTACAGAATACTGTTCTCGTGCTATTCCTGGTCTGATCTGAAACAAAAAGTCCTGGAAATCTTGGAAGAACATCTGTTCTCATGCAGTATCCAACCCCAGCCTCCCAGAGCCACAAGCTCTGGGGAGTTTCATGAAGAAGCAAGGAAACATCCCAACTGGGAGCTGCCCAGCTGCTGGCAGGGTCTGCAGGGCTTCGCTGCACACCCTCTGTGACCCTCTGCACACAAGATCATCATTCCGCAGGGCTTCAGGGGGAGTCTGCCATTCCCACATACAGCTTTTCCTAAACAACATAAAGGTAAGAAAGTGTTCCCTAATACTGGGAATAGCTAAGCTAATTTTAATCACTTAATGTATGTATTTGGGAAGAGCAAAAATGGTTCTTATTTATTTCCAAACCATCTTCCACCCTAGCAGCTGTGTGAGCAAACCACAGCTCCCATGTGATGGGCTCATTCCCAGACACCAGCCGGCAGGTCCAGCTACAAAACATTCCTTTGGCCGTCGGTGCCTTCAGGCAGGGCACGACTCGCAGCAAGTCCACCCACAACAAGCAGTAGGTCCGTGAGGAAAATCCCTGCCACGTGAACCTTTCCCCATCTGGGAGATGTGGAGAGCAGCCCCTGGAGCTGTTCCTGGACCCACAGCAGGAAGGTTGGACTCCCTTCCACCTGGACATCACCTGCCCAAGGCACTTGCCCTTGGAGTCCTCCTCTGCCCTAAGCCTGATGTCCAGCCAACATGTGCGGGGACAGGACTTGCTGCAGGAACTGTTTGGGGTCTCTGTATCGCCACACTGCTGCAGAGACATAGGGTCTGTGATAGCAATTTATGGTACAGCCTAACAGCTTAAATAGAGATGACAAAGGAAGATAAAACCTGCTGTTGTTTCTGCTACAGAGAGCAAGTACTGAAAAAATGCAGGCAGCATCTAGATTGGAGTTATGGTATTTGCTGCGCTGCTGCAAGGCCAGCATCAGAGCTGGTCCAACCTAGCCAGGTGCAGACGAGCAGAGTAAACCCGGGTCTACCTACACCCACATGTGACGATGTCCCTTTGGGGCACTGAGGAGCAGTTTACAACCCAACATTCAAAGATAAACCCAAAGTAGGTGCCTGCTTCCTTTAAGATGCTGTGAGCATTCCCACATTAGGAAGCAGATACAAGGCCTTCCTTGCAGCAGAGCTGGGAAGATCAAGGAGACAGATAGGGCACAGAGTGGGGCAGGAACATCTTCAGTGAGGCCACGTGAGGATCAAGGACACTGTTTTTTGGGTCAGAACTGCTCATTTGGCACATGGAGCCTCCCATGAGGCCTCTGGGTGAGGACTCGGTGCTGCTGGAGAAGGGTGGTTCCTGCTCCCTGCCTGGGGCCATCACCAGAGAGGGGCCTTGAGGGGGATTATTTCTCCGTAAATCCCATTCTCGGAGAGGAGGATGTGAAGTGTTCTTGTAATGCACCAAGAGAGGTATGTGCAACACAGTTATCTGTTTCACACATGATATTTTTTTCCCAACAGCAGGAAAAAAGACCTTTCTGTTGCCCACTAAATAATATGGGCTTCTTGCATGGCTGTTTCAAGCACAACTTTATTACTCCCTACACAAATGTCTAGGACACTTTAATTTTCTCTTAAGAGATGACAAGAGTTTGAAGTTCTAGGAGCCGTTTTTTTTACGCCCACCCTGAATTTGTTTCATTTTTTCCTGATGGGGAACCAGTGACATTTCAAAGCAGTACATTTTCCATTTGTTCACTCCAAAGAAATTAAGGTCCTGTCTCTGTGCTATCCTTTAGAAAACCCTTTTCAAGCTTTTGGCATTAAAAAAGATTGGCTTTCACAGAAGCACAAAGACACAGCTCACTTCACAGCAAGGCCGTGCAAACTCAACCCACTATTAACTACAAGAGGCTGGAATCAGAGATCCCAGCTCTGATTATGTTCATTCTGCAGAAGTTCTGCCCAACTGAACTTCTGGATCAAGTTCGTTACATTCTCACATATGCCAACAAACCAAAGAGGCTCCTCAAGGTGACATCCTTAACATATATGCACAAGAGTTTGACATTAAATGTGTAATGGTAATCCTCACATACCTGGCTATCTTCCCCTAGTAACATAACAGCACAAGTGCATGCAACTGAGGTTAAGTATAATAATCCTAGACAGTTACAATAGTTTTCCTGCTCCCTCCTGTCCTCCAGACCCACCTGCGCCCACAAAGCAGTTTGTGAGGCCAAGCCCTGAACCAGGTTAAAGAATCACCTTGACTTTAGTGCTTTTTTCAATATATATAATCGGACTTTTGCTAAGGCCAATCAGGGAAGCTGCCCCCAGTTCACGCAGCACTGCTGAGCTGCACTGCTCCCGCTGGGAAGGAGCACGTCCCAACAAGAGCAGCAGAAACCCTCAAGTGGCACCAAACAATTCCTGAGGTGAACACACATCCTGAGACAAAGCCCAGTGAGCAAAGAAACCGTCTCTCTCGTCTGAAGCCTCCAAATCCTGGTTGGCCACTGGGCACCACAGGCCTGCCCAGCTGTACCAGTTTGGGCAACTCAGAGCCTTCTGCTCTCAGCAGGGCTCAGGGCCTTGCACTTGGGTAGGGGAGATCAACCAGCCATCAGGTATGTTGAGAGCAAGCCCATGTCCCACCACATGTGCGGGTGGCATCGGCTGGATTTGCACAGACACCAGTCCCTCTGTGTGTTCAGCAAACCAGAGGTGGCACCGTCTAAACAGGGAGTGTATCAAAAAGGCCAAACTCCAACGCACTTTCTTCTCTCCTGAATGATGCAACCAAGACGACCCCAAATTTATAGCTTGCCATTTCAATTTAATAGTTGCAGACTGAAGCAGGTTCTTTGAGATGTGCTCTTTGAGTTGCATTACATTTTTCCTTTCCTTCTAGCCCAGACTGGATTTAAGGTTTTTTCGTCCAACCTACAGAAACTCACCTGCACCCCGATTGCTTCTCAGACCAACGGGAACCCCAGAGCAATAGGTAGCCAGTGTGAAGGACCCGTCCAGAAGAGCCTTCATGCAAATTGTGCCTAGAGTCTGGGGTAAGGGAACCTGCTCTTGCTGCCCTGCTTTCCTTACCAGCATTGCCACTCTGCTCAGCACAGAGAGCAACACCTCACTGGGCAAAAAGTTAGTTCCCCGGGCTCCCCATCCCAGCCGTTGGCTTTTCTTGTGCAGATGGCAGGGACCCGGGTGCGGTGGTTTTGTAATTAAGCCGATTTTAGTTCAAACTGCCAGGAAAAGGGGCGTTTTTGCTTTCTCCCCAATCCTGCCCCTACCTTCTTCCCTCTGTTGGCATGAGCACTAGCCAAGTGAGGGAACCGATCCAGCTGGAAATGGTCTGTCTTCTCCCTTTCTGCGGGGTTACTTTTCAGAGGGATCAGATTCCTAATCCGGCAGATCACTCGGGAACTGATATTGGCACGAGGAAGAGCACGTGACCCAGCAGCACAGGCTTAGATCAGCTTAAACCAGGCATAAACCTCCACCCTCAGAGAACACCTACCACCCACCTTGTATCCATCCATGCACGGACTCTCCATCTGCACAAAGAAAGAAAAGAGGCTTTTTCCACCGTCCTGCTCTGTTCTTCGGCACGTTTGGGGCGGGTTAGCTATTGCTGGCAAACGTCACCCCCTGTTCTCTACCTGCTCCGTTCAGATGCTTCCCTCGCCACCGCCCTGCTCGGCTCTTCCACAAGCCTGGGGCTCTCGCCCCAGCTTTCCTCTCAGGTCAGGATCTCCTTCTCTGGACAGTATGTTATTATCTATCCAGGCAGCCTCTGTCCTTGTGGACACCCACATCTTGACCAGAGGCTGCCGACACGTCAGACGTGCGAGCACCCGCTGCGGGAGAGGTGCACACAAGCACAGACCCAGGATTTATCTGAAATAATCGGGCCCCTCCAGGCTAAGCAAGCAGGGGTGTATTGTTCTGAACCATTACTACTTAGCACACAGTGTTTCTATGGCTACACCTACTCCATCTCTCTCACTCGTGTGTTAGCAATACACTCTGTCTCTCCCTCGCACGTACACATGGACAAACCATCCTCTCCTCTCTCAGCCACGNTCACTCGTGTGTTAGCAATACACTCTGTTTGTCTCTCCCTCGCACGTACACACGGACAAACCATCCTCTCCTCGCTCAGCCACACTTTCTCCACCCCAGATAACACCCTGCGCTTCCTCCCACACACAGCCTCAAAAGTCAGAGCAGATGCTTCTGGAGACCCATCGCAAGAAGGGGCAAAGACTTTGACCAGAATCGATTCCAAGTGTCATTAAGTCCTCAGCCAGTCTCTGGAGCTTCCAACCCTATTTATAGCAAACATGGACCTGGCAGGGGCTACTGAGGATCTTCACTGTTCTTTATGGGGCATGAGACCAAAGCAGTTTGCAAGGAGCCGCCAGACGCAGAGCCCCTTGCAGGAGGCTGCAGAGCTGCCCCCGTCTGCGGTGCTTCTCCTCGTGCTGCTACAGGACAGCTCTGGCGCAGGGGGTCACCAGAACCCTGGCCCCAAGGTGACTTATTTACTAGCGCGAAATGGAGCTACCGGCCAGTTATGGGGGAGATGCTAATGGCTGGGAGCAGCTCATGTCAAGCTGAATAAATCCCTTGCACTCGATCCCGCAACACGCACACGAGTGACTAAGCAATCCTGATAACAATTCAACAGGCAAATGCCGCTTGCTTTGATTAAACGTTACCTCTGGAGCTGTCTCAGGGCAGCTGAAGACACCAGCTTCTCTCTCACACCCCCGTCCTCTCCCTCAGACCAGCAGCTCAGCCAGAGGAGAGAGACATTCACTGCACAACAGTTACAACCGATTTTTTTCCAAAGCAAGTGGAATGCCTGCAACGTCTGAACTGAAGTCTAGATTTATATGAGCACAGCTGGGGAAAAAAAGGCAAAATAGCCTTTCTCTATTTTAAGATCCCAGCTCTGTCACTTCTCCCTCGCTACCTTGCAGTTATCCCTTGGCATAGTAATAACACAGTCCAGTTTTGAGATATAGATGGAACTGAGCCATGTAATTACCGCATTTCCACATATATTCTTCTGCATTTGCAGGGTTGAAGTCACTCTCCCCTAGCGCAGGGGAAGGCCGAGCACTTCAATTTAGGAATGCGGCTAAAACGTCAGCTAGTCTTTTATCCAGCGCAGAGCTAACCCATGATTTAACTCTGCCCAAATCTGTGCTGTAGGTTGGCCCTCATAAAATAATAACTACTGTTTTTATTTTTGCAGAGACCATTTAAGCGAGCGGCTCTCCCTCATTTGAACCTTCTACGCTGCCAGCCCCCAGATCGGTTTTGCAAGATGAAAGGAATGGCCTCAAACACACGCGTACGCTATACCCTTGCCTTCAGTCAGTTGTGAAATAAGCTGCTCAGTGCTGCATCCGTAATGGGCACTGCAGTGCAGATGGCGAAAGCACCGCCACAGCCGTACTGCGTCTCCAAGAGGGGTGCACAGCGCAGCTCAACGCGGCGTCACGCTATAGCGCACAGCCAGGAGGGAAGGAGGGGTACTCCCAAAATACCTACACCTCTGTCTTTCTATCTGCATGGAGCTAGCAGCTCTCTGGGGTAACGTTTACATGGAACAACGTCCTGAAGATCCACAGTGAAATGCTGCCTTCCCGGAGGTCCGTGGGAATAAGCATCCTGCTCTGTGGGTGCTTCTAGGCTGCATTTCAGTGATGCTCCTTGCCTTATAGTCAAGCAAATATAGACAGAAAAGAAGGGAAGGACTTCCCACACCTCTACCCTACTAGTCTATTGATAGGAAAGATCCAAAAGCTGGCCCCTGCAAATGCCCTCCGCTACCACCTTTCCCAGGGGCTCATTGCTGCCTTTGGCCACAGTGAGATACTCCCCGCTCAAGACAGTCCCTTGGATGCCTTGCTTTTCCCTGGGCTCCTTGAGGGGGCATCAGTAGGACCCTCTGTGCTGAAGATGAGCAGCAACTTGCCCTCGTACAAACACAGCCCGTTCACCCCAGCCTGCAAACTGGAGTTCTCATTTGACAGCACAAAGCCACTTGGCCAGGTCACCAGGCCGGCCCTTATGGCTCTGTTGTTTCCAATATTCTTTGAGAGTTTCCAATATTCCGTAAGAGACATTCAGGCTGAAGCCTGATTTGCTTTATTAGAGAAACCTACTCCAAGGGATTTGTGTGCCTGCTCAGCTTGATTTGTGAACTCCAACAGGAGGGGCAGCCAGTAAAATGAATGAGGTTCTGGGCAAATGATTGCACATGCAGACCAACAGACATAAAACATTAACTGACTGTCTAATTAACAAAGGCCACGTGCCCAATTAGGCATGCAAATGCTCCTGCTTATACACGCACACTGACACACATTAATGCCTCAGTGAGGATACATTTGCCAGTGT
The DNA here is from genome assembly GCA_013389825.1 of Crypturellus undulatus. Classification (NCBI taxonomy): domain Eukaryota; kingdom Metazoa; phylum Chordata; class Aves; order Tinamiformes; family Tinamidae; genus Crypturellus; species Crypturellus undulatus. The sequence continues at coordinate 684,727 of VWPW01032634.1, read as the reverse complement.
CATTTTGGAACCACGATGCAGCACGCAACCTGCTTCCATAAACAATTTCCAGGACGCAGAGAATACGCACGTGTGATCATCTGCAGCCCATTTCTGCAATGAGCCAGAAAGCAGGACAGCAATTTGCCAGGCTCCTGCAAGCACTGCTTTAAAACCACCTTCCCAAAGAGGGCAAGTGAAGGACGAAGAGGCCTTGAAAGGAAAGTTTTAACTCAGTTTCAGTTGTCTGGTCCCTGCAAGGGAAGGGCTGCTTTCATGTGACCATGTTGTTGTATTAGGTGATAAAAGGTCAGGGGTGTATAGTGCCATTCCTACCTCTGCTGTGCTCTTATCATGTAACTCACTCTCTGGGTCACCATCTCCTTCCTAGCTGGAGGAAGACTTAAGAAAAAAAGAAAAAAAAAAAAGATAAACGAGCTAGAAAGGGCGATGCCTCCCTCCGAGGCAGTGGTTATGGCACTGGATACCTGTTCTACATCAGCTCAATTAACTCTATCAACTGTGCTACCACATCACGTCATTTGGGACACTCATGTGAACATACAGCAGAGGGGGTGGGCGGTGCAGAAATGCAAAAACCTGGAAAGCTGCTAGCAGTGCCCAGGTCAGAAACGAGGTCTGTGGCACCAGCTGGGACCCTGTGCTCCCATCCCGCAGACGCTCCCCAAGCGGAGGACCCGGGCAACCTGGGGCAGCTACCGCTAGGACTGCCATAAAGATCCGAAAGGATAAAATGTCTCCAAGGGGTCCTATCTGGTTTGCGGCTTCCTTCTCTGCTGCTAGATGGGCTCCACAGACACCTCAGGTGCTGACGAGACCTTCCAGAACATCCATTTAGAGCCTGCAGCTTCCCTTCCTTCCTGCATTATTTACCACACGGCACCGGCTGGCTGAAAGGAGTGGTGTAAGCTATTTTTCTGAACCCTCCTCTCCTCTCAGCGCTGCTTTATGTAATAATCGCTCCGAAATCTATTTTGGGAGTGGCGTTTTGCAGCAGCGCGGCGTTGCGCTTGCTGGCTTCCTGCAGCCCTCTCATCGCACACATACACAAAGTCGCTCTGCTAACGCAAAGCTGCGGACGAGGACAGGGCTTCGGTCCCCTAAAGTCACTCCTTGCTTCACTGCTCTCTCTGGAGCAGGGATGCAGAGGCTCCTAAGGACAAGCGCGAGGCTGTGCCCGTTAATTCGTTACCGCAGAGCTCGTTACCCGAGCTGCGGGCGCTGCTTTGCTGTCAGAGAGTTGCTCGGGGATGGCGGCTCATATCGATTTCTTAAGGCAAGCTCTCCGATAAAGGTTTCTGAATTATTCTTACGCTATGCAGAGTATCTGGGCAGCCCGACTATTAAAGGAAAACAAAACAAAACGAAAAAGCAGGGACTTTGTAAGCAGTTGCATTAGGGAATGGAAAAAAGAAAACAAAAATAAATCATGGGATATATTTTGAGCCAGTCAAATTGGAAAATGCTCTTTTCAGAAACAACCAGATATCCTGAGCATTTCTACCTCAGATTTTATCCTGGAAATGCAGAGACATTTTGCATGGGAGAGACGACACTTAATTTGCTACCCCAACGCGAAGTTTCTCAACCGCCCAGTGTTCACAGGAGCTGGTTATTTCAAACTCAGCTACCCGGCTCTTACCCTGGGAGCATCCGAGCGGGAAGCGCTCGCACGGCCGTAGCCAGTGTTCACAGCCGGAGGGGCTGCTGCCTTCAGCAGTTCCTGGCAAAGTTCAGCGGAGTTCCCAGCTTTGAAACTTAATTGCCTGACTGCAGTAGGGACTCCAGTCTCCAAAGGCCAAAAGGAGAAAAAGCGAAGGAGGGAGGTCGAGGACAGCTGAGGAAAGCACATTTCACACGTGGGATACAATTATTTCTTTTTTGGAGGCCTATCTGTGGACACCACTAGAGAACTGGACAGTTACAACCAGAAAACAAATATAAAATGAAAGCTCGTGTTAGGAAGCCTACCTACCCAGACACCATGGCAGACAAGAGCTGGGGGACCTGTGTAATCAGAGCTATAATGATTCCATAATTTCACATCCAAACATAATTAGTTGAGGTACGTTCTTTGACAGCTAGAGATTTGCAAAATTAGGGTCAAGCAGGTTCATTTTTTTAATTGCTCTCATTTCCCCCTCTGTGTTGGTTCTTGTCGCTTTATAGCCTTCTCCCTGGGCCAAATTCTTCCCTGGGGTAAACCCCTTTGAAAAAAGAATCAGGAATTTCATCCTGCGGTACCTTGGAAGCACGAAAACATGGCAGCAAATAGCTTTCTGCCTGCATGACTGGCCTGTCACGTGTATCTGCACATCTGAAGGGCTCTGTGTTCAGCTTGCCAGCTGCACAGACCCAATTCCCTGAAAAATCAAACTGCAGGCTGGGCTCTGCTTCATACATTATTGCTGTCAGCGGTAGCAAGAGCAGATAGCAGGAAACTAGCCTGCCTAATTCCAGAGAGATTAGTGCCCACAGCTTCGGATGGCAGCAGAATGTGCAACGGGTGATTTAATATGCAGCTAGATTTCATTAACTAGTTTGATTCTGCATAACTGAACCAGGCAGGATTAAAAAAAAAAAAAAAAAAACAAGCCCTCCGGGTTCCGATATTCAGCAAAACAGTCACTGAAGTCACAGATGATGCTTCGTTGGTTTAGGCACATCTGAGTTGTCTGTGTGTTTGCACACACTTAGTTGATTTTCCTCACTTATCTGAAATAGAATCACACCATCCACAGTCTATGCGCAGACTGAAAAGCTCCCATGATTGTCCAACACACACATCCCTCACACTTGTCCTCTCCCCAGGAAGCAGATAACAGCGATTCCGTTACCTCCGCACGGACAAGATCTGCACAAAAGGCTCCCCAGTCAGAAACTACAGCCATGTTAGGGCTGATACAGCTACATTAACTAGCCAGGAGTTTATTTTCAGCTTTTCTCATGCAAACAGTTGAGAAGAACAAAGCTGACAGTCCTTCCACGGCACAAACTCAAAGGGCCAAAGATACGCCTGGCTACATGTGGCATGGGTGGCACCGCGTGCACGTGTCTCCCTGTGTGCTCTGCAGAACAGAGACAGGAGCTCTGAACTGTTCTGGCAGATGTTCCCTGTCTTTTTTCGTATTCCAAATATTTTTAATGGTTGATCCAAGTATCTAACCCCACAGGATGTCTTAGGTAGTTTGTGAAGTGCATATGAGTCACACAATGTATAATGGGGCAGTACAGATTACATTTGTACAATGTACAGTGCTTTGGTATAAATTAGTACTTACATAATCTATAAATATGCTTTTTATATTTATATGAGGCCTTCACAACACATGGGACATACAGCTACTTTTAGAGGAGAGGATACAGCAAGCTGCACAAAGAGGTAAACTGAAATTCTTGACAAGGTCACCAGGACCCTAGTCTTACTCTTAAAAAAAAAAAAAGAAGAAAAGAAAAAGGATCTGTACTGGCAACAGCTTTAATCAGAAAACACCCCTTATTCAAAGGAAAGCCACATGAAAGGCGGCACAATGGCAATGAACCTACATAAATTTCAACTATACTGTTAGATGTCTTGATTCTGAAGCTCATCCATAAAACAGAAAAAAAAAATACTTGGGCATCATGTAAAAAAAAAATGTGTAAGGAGAACTTTGGAAAAGGCATTCAATGCCCAGGCCCAGTGCCTAGGTTTGAAGTGTCCACAATCTGCTGCTCCTGCAGCCCACGACCTTTCACGTATCCCCTGGGAACACTGAGAGCCCAACGTCTCCTGCCCCCATAGCGGCAGCGGCAGCAGCTGCTCCCTGAGACATCTGCCCCGTGCCCTGGCGCTCCCGGTCACCCCCACGTGCAGCGAGGTTCGCACCCGGCCTTGCCCAAGGAGCACTTCTTCACGCTGATGCTTTGGACAGATTCACCGCAAACCCTGCAGCGGTTCGTGGACCTTCTTCAAGCCATAAAGACTGAAGGTTCTCCAAATACTGCTGCCTTTAATTAAACTTAAATTCAGCAAAACAAACTGTGGCACAGCCACCCTCATCCAGGATGAATCCCTGCAATGCTCCCTGCACCCACATGGTATGTGTAAGGGCATCAAGTGCAACTTTTGAGGACCGATACGGAAGGAAATGATGTGGTTTTGAATCAGGATCAAATATGAATGTTTCCTCAATCGAAGGCACAAGAAGTGACTTTTAGATGCTGAGTCTCATCTACTACCCTAGGAGCCTACAGGCAGCATTGCCAGGCCTTGCTGTGCACTGGCTTGGGAATTCATTGTGTTTCCTTAGCTCCCAACGAAAGCGAGGAGCCCGCTGACATCCCATTTTAGAGGACAACACAACAAACTCCATTAAAATGGAATCTAGGATGGCAGGGGACAAGCTGAAAAGACATTATATAGTCTGGCAGCAAAGGAACAGAGCTCAAAAAAAAAAAAAAAGCATTAAAGCATATGCAGCCACGGCGAGGACACCTGAAGTTTGCACATATGGTTGCTCCGCTGGGACAGGCCTGTCTGCTGCGGGCATGCAAATGGAAGCGTTTGCATCTCATTACGGAGCCTGGGAGACATCCGTCAGGGCTGGGATGAGGGGCTGAGATTCCCACCATGCTCGACTGGGGTGACAGTTTGGCAGCATCAGCAGTCGGACTGGCCGTTGTCCTTCCCAGATGTCGCTGTGCTAAGGGCGAGGAGAGGTGGATTTTGCAGGACGAAGCTGTCTCGGTCTGTGGCACATGGCCAGAGATCTCAAGGTCAACCCTCCGTATACTGTAGGGTGTCTTCAGAATTCTTCCTGAGCAAAGGTAGGAGGGAAGGTGGGGAGCATCCCTGCAAGAGGATAAATTCTCCAAGTCTGCAAGGCCCAGAGGCCACACGGCCTGAGCGAGCTGCGCTGGGGCTGCCCAGGGGTCTGTGCCCAGAGGGCTGCTGTGGGCCAGTCACTTCAGCCTCAATAAAGGACAAAATGTCACATCAACAGTCTCGCTTCTCCCCCTCTTGCCATAACACCATTCATCTCCGCTGCTCCTACTTCAGGATAGGGGTGCAGGTGCAAAACTCTACCTGGGGAAACCTTGGAAAAGTCTTAACATAGTTCCTTAGTAAGGGCTAAATCTTGTCTCACTTGTACCTGTGTCAATCTGGAATAACTACATTGAAGTCAAGGTGCTAACAGCGTTATAGAAAAACTGTCAAGTAACCATTAGAAAATCTTTAAAGTATTCAGAATTAACAGCACTTAAGATTTACGCTGGTGCGAATGAAACCAGAATCTGGCTCAATTTCTTTACACAGAGGACAGATGAGGATTGAAAGAGGCTCTACAGCTCTACAGCTCCTGGCTGTGACGTTCCCTATTTACAGTTCCTGGGGGGAACGGATAGTGCTCCAAGCGGTGGCTTTCCACTTGGATCACACCTCTGGGTGTATGGACCCCGGAATCCCACCCTCTCCCAGCGCCACACATGTAACCCCTGAGTGCCGCATTACCATTTACTATTTTATTATTACTATACTATATAATAGTGTTACTATTTGCACATTTTAAACACCGCATTAAGAAGTGTTTCCCCACAGGTGCTACTCCCCGTTCTGCTCTTGCCCTTGACAAAATCACCTCCTTTTCCCATGCCTTCCCTTAACGCTCAGCCAGTCCCTGTCTCGGGCTACAGTGACATGACTTACTGAGCACCAGAACACCCAGGAACGCTGACCTTGAAACACGGGCTGGATTTTCACGGTTGGAAATATTAGTATGCAGAGAGTCCTAAAGCAAACAGCATCTTATTATTTGGGAGAGAAAAGCATTAGTGAAAAACAGTTTAAAATGTGAATTGGCTTTCTAACACCGCGTACCTTTGAACTGGCATGTCCTCACCTTCAAAAGCTGCCCTCCTCCCAACTTAAACAGGGACTGACAGCCCCGACTTGCCAACATAGATCGAACGCTTGATTTTAATCACACCTCAAACCTCCCTATCCCCAAAGCTTTGCAAGACAAAGCAGCTAAGGAGAAAAGGCAGAGAAAACAGCAATGCAGAGCCCCAGCACAAGGGAAAAAATTGTGCTCCAATTCTGAAGCTCTCTGGAAAGAGAACTCCAGAGGCAGAGGCAAGGCAAAAAGGGAAAGCGTTAAGTGATGGAGCTTGAAAAGAGCTGGAGAAGGTGACACGGTGGGGAGAAGCAGGAACGATTTGCAAAATGGATTAAGCTGTAGGAGCCGAACACATTAGAGGCGAAGTCTTGGGGCAGAGGGAGGGCACTCAAGGACACTGCAGCAGGACGCGCAGGCGCTCCAAGGCGGCGCTGAACTTTCTGTTCCCGGCTGCCTGTTTGGGAGCGCGTGCCGGGGGCTGCCTCTCCCGGGAGCTCAACGGCCGGACAGGGCCGCGGAGCTCCTCAACGCCTGTGCTGCAGCGTGACGGCGGCGCATAGGCATGTTGTGACGCAGCATCTTTATTCGGCACGGAGAAGTCACACTGGGGCAAAGGGATGGGATTTACAGGCTTCACAGCCCTGGGGACCCTTCGTATCCCACAACGGTAGCGATTTAGCATACACGAAATTCAGCTGCTTCCTGCTGCAGAGCAGCAGCAGTTTGCTCAGAGCTACTCCTGGCACCGCTCAGCTCTGCCCCGCTCCCCTGAGCTGGGATTTGAACCCGCTCAGCACACAGTAAATAGCCAAAAAGAGAAGCAGCCTCGTTCGCTTTGCCCAAATCTGTTCAGGGAGCCCAAGGGCCATTACAAAAGTTAGTAAATATTAACAAGCCGTCCTGCAAAGCAGCACATTCTGTTCACTGCGTCAGAGCGAGGTGCCTTCTGCGGCCACCCGCGAGAAACGGGGCCGCGCTGGGCGAGGGGGACCAGCCCTGGCAGGGCCACATATGGTGCCATGGGCGCACACCTGCCTGCGTGCCCCTCCGTATCCAGCTGTAAACACGGCCCATGCTGTCGGGCCTGGGAAGGAGAGGGAAAGGGGAGGTGGAGCAGGTGTCTGGTGGAAGTGGAACGGGCCCCGGTTACCCCTGTGCTCCTGCAGACCTACCTGAGTCCTTGCCCCAGCCTTAAAAAGTGTCAAGGAGAGGCTTAAAAATGTGCCCTGGAGGCCTGTAAGATCCATCTGTTCCTGAGTAAAAGACCTGCAAGCGGTTTGCCTCCCACCAGCCCCAGCAAGGAGGCGTCCACTCCGGTTAACCTCATGCGGCAGTATTTTAGCAGAGGGAGCGGCTAGCACTGCGGACCCGGCAGGGGTGTCAAGGCCCCCATGCATGGGGGTGCCGTGGCCCCACGGCCACCCAACCCCGGCGCAGCCCTCGGAGGCCTCTGCCTGTCACCTGCTGCCCCCAAACGCTGTGGGAGGTGAAACCCCATCCCAGCGCTTCTCTGCAAGCCGTTGGCTGCGGGCAAGGCGCCCTGTGTCTTGGGAAAGGGCATTCAGCAGCCGCAATCCGAGCTCGGCGGGACAGGGAAGAGGTCGACACTGCTCTGTGGGCACAGATGTCAGCCCACGGGAGGCACAAGGGCATTCTGCACTATGGGTGCCAGCGTGTCCAAGACCCTCTGTCCCACCAGGTGCACCAAGGGCTGCATCTCCCCCCAGATACAACTGCAAATCCTGCAGACGGGACTCGGCCCCTTCTCCCCGTGCACAGCTTCCCATCTATCATCAAACCCGGCCCCTTGGCCCGGCCAAACTGATTTCACCTAAGTGATAAATCTACAAGCTAGGCCGAGAAAGTGTTGGCCTTAGCAGAAGGATTTTGAGTGCACCACACTCAAGTCCATCTACAACATCTCATGGGCATGCTCGTGGTAATTATTATGTAAGAAATAGCTTAATAAGAGATTAAGGTCCTGCATTTTTCATGCTGCACAGACAAACAGTGCACAAGGCAAAGTAAGGAAAGCGGAGCCTTACAAGTGTCTCATGTCCACACACATGACTGCAGCTGCTTGAACAGGATAACACAAATCTGGAGCCCGTATTCCCTGTACACTCAGTTCTTCCACTGCCCTCTCCACGCAGGGCGTGCAGCATTGGGCACCGTCACACAGAGGCACAGGCTGGTATTCCTGCCAGAGCTATCTGCCCAGGAGGAAGCCCTTGAAAGGCTCAGGCTGAAATCTTTTTTTTTTCTGTAATGAAGCAAATAATGTTGCTTATGAAAGCTAAGCTGCACAGGCGGCTCTGTTTTTGTAGGGTTGCTAGGAAGCACTGGTTACTATTATTGATTTTTTCTACAGGCCTCTGAACTGCTTATCAAAACAAGTTATTCCATGAGCACCAGAAGTAATGAAGCCTGGTTTCCTACGGCTTTGTCTCCTTTGTCCCTACACTCTTTCCCCAGCACGATGCCAAAGGCCAGGATCTCCCTCCTGCATTTTTGGTCCGCTTGGCAGAGCGAGAGGGAGCAGAAGCTATCGCTGGGTCACAACTATAAACTTGTTTATTTATTGGCTGCCTGGGAGCTGCAAACAGTGGCTGATTGCTAAATTCTGCCTATTTTGCTCTCACTGGGGGACTAATTTTGGACTCTCTCTTCTCTCCAGTCATCAGTTTTTATAACATTTGTAGGAACTTCATTCTCTTCGTGATTTGATGAGTTTAGCTGAAATTTGGCCAAAAGGATTTGGCTGAAATCAAAGCAGTAGATAGGCAGGCAGACAGGCAAGCAGCACAAGCTCAAAATCAGGCTAAAAGCGCATATAATAAGAAACTATCTAAATGTCGCAACTAAATACACAGGGAAAAAGAAAAATCTCATTAAGTCCCAGGTAGTCATTACCAGGTTTGTAGCTGTATCTGATAATGACTCTTCTGACACAGACTATTTAATGAACACACCTAGGACCTGGCACCTGTGTGACTGTCAGAGCACTGACGTGATGAATATTCACATCAGGTTGTTGCAAGTTAAATGACACAAATACCATTCAAATGCTGGGGTCCAGAGTGCAAAAGCAAACAGAGGAGCCCTGAGAAATCCAAGCGGAGGCCACTTGTTAATGGCAGCTTTGCGCCTCTTCTGCAAGACTGCAGAGTTGGTGGCCTTTCCTTTCTCCAGTTTGGGGTTTAAATGGGATGTTGGGGGAACTTTCCCACAGCACGAGCAGAGTGGGGGGAATGTAGGCGTGAAGCACCTGTGAACACATTGCAACTGCTAACAGGTACTACTTGGCTTAAGGTAGAGAGTGCTGGAGCACAGACACGCAGAGGAGCTGGAAACAGGGCCAATGCCCGGGCCTGCTCGTGCAGTCACCTCTGCTCGAGAACATGGATTAAACACGGGAGAGGGACACGCACGGTGAGGCAGACCCGTGCAAACGCACACGTCCACGAGCGCACGCCCCGAGCACCTGAGAAATGGCCAAGGGTGGCAATGACAACAGCAAAGTGGTGTTGGGCTGCGCAGAGAGCTTCCTTCACAAGCTGCGGATTTCCTTTTGCTCTGACCCGGTTCCAGGATGAACAGTCTCCATGGAGGAGGAATTTGGCGGTGGGGAAGAGGCCTACCAGGACTACCCACCAGCCACGAACCAGGGAGGATGAGCTGGGCCCAGGAGGCGCCGTGGTCTGCAGGGGTGGCTGTGCATTGCCCAGGCCCGGCCCGGGCACAGCAAGGACAAAGCAGCAGCTACAGCACCAGCACCTCAAAGATGCCTCCAAACCCTGTTTATCTTCAGCCACTAGAAGAATTTAGCCTCATGTGAACAACTCACTTCTCAGAGTCCCACCACATCCAACAGACGTATTTATATTGAAAAAGGCCTTCGATTGACCCTTTTCTCTCAAATAATTGATAAGCTCTCGCTGCCTCCCTACTCCGATGGGCCTCATCCGCGGTTGCGCCCAAGGTCGGCTCCCAGCCGATCTCGCTATCTAAAGCACCAGAAGCAGGTGGTGTTTACAGGACTGGCAAGAAGAAAATGGATTTCTGTGCAAAGAATACAAGTCCGAAGGCCGCACTGGGAAGCATAATTTATCCAAAACAAACACTACCGAGGCACGTTTGTTTATGTATCCCTTCACTGTCTTACTTCTGCCCTCTTCTTTCCTCCTTCCCATTCCTCTCTCCTTCCTCGTATCTTCTCCTGTCAAGGAGAGATCCAGCATCCATCAAAGTCAGGAAGGAAACACGCACAGACTTCAGTGGTCTTTGAAACCTTCTGACCTGCCTCCCCCAAGGCAGAGGACACAAATCATCTCTGCTGGTTCCAGTGTGTCCAAGTACGGGGAGATCATTAAACCAGGGAACGAAATGAAAGGCCCAAGAGACATTATCTGGGCCCCTCTCCCTGACCCAGTTAGGACTTTTGTGTTTTTTTACCCAGGGCCAAAGAGCTGAAGGCTGTGCTGTGCCTTGATGGATTCGGGAAGCTTCCCGGAGCCCACAGAAGAGCCAGTTTTGAAGGCTGAGCTTGCTGTTCTCGATCCACTGGACAGAGCAGATGGACTATTCTGACTATAATTTCTCTTCTAATGTCAACTTAAAATAAAAATAAAGACAGCAAGGACAGTTTTAGGCACTCATGTTAGTGTCACTTGAAATCCTGAGCTTCATGACACCTCCAGTCCTTCATCACGCTTGTCTTGAAAACACCCTTTCCAGCCCAAAGAGAAGATCCAGAAGCCTTGTCCCTTTAGCAGCTCTAGCTAATTCCTACAAACAGCTGGAATGCACAGTTCAGCTTTAACATCTGTTTTGCATGCAAGTTCCTTCTCTGCCCTATTTTGTTTTATTCCCTTTCGCTTTTTGTTTAACAAGAATCTGGCCTAAGTCGTGGAGGCCATAACTTTTGTTATCCTGTGGGGAGTAGGTGATGAGAAGGACATCTGGAAGAAACACGTTCAGTAGTTCATTGCTGGTACAAATTTGTTAGGTTTCAGGAAAAAAAAAAAAAAAAAAAAAATGCAGTGCCCCTGTTTCTAAAACAATGAGACTACAAAAACTGCCTTTTATCTTTCCTATTCTTCCCTGACCATTTGTGTTTCTGCCTTGTTCTTTTTTCTCAAGAAACAGATGTGGTTGTGAAAGCAACAGCAGCAGCTCCAGACCATTTTTACAATTTTCTTCTGCCCCATCCATAATAAGAATTAAAATCTCCTGTAAATCAGCAAACAGTCACACAAGGAGGATCATTTTGTCATGAAATTCATAAGAAAGAGAACAAAGAACAATCTCGAAATTAAATCCTGCTACAGGCACGTTGTCCATTTGCAAAACTGCAACTGCGGGTTTTGCTTTTTCTTGTATTGCGGCTAGAGAGATTTCTAATGACACCGTCACTTTTGGATGTGGAGAGACCGCCCCAGGGTGCCCTGAGACATCCAGGCCCCGGGGATGCCCTCCTGGACGTCAGTCCCTCCCTGCCGGCCCGCAGGGCCTCGCTGGCGCGGGGTGCCCGCTGCCCAAGCAGGGCAGAGAGCCGAACACCCAGCTCCAGCCCGGTTCTGCTCCCGGCTCTGCTCCCGGCTGCCGCTGGGGCTGCTCTGCTCCGGCCGGGATGAGGCTCGGTGCTGCGGGAAGCCACAGTGGAGCACAATGGATTGCAAGGCTGTTGGGCTTATTTTTCTCCTCCTTACATTAGCTAATTAGCTTTCTTGCTCATTAGGGTCCCTTCAAGCATATCAATTAGCCAGGAGGGCAGGGTGACCCACACACCAACGCGGGGCGCCCACGGCTGCCCCGGCCCTGCCGCAGCCGGGAGGAAGGGCCCCGGGAGAGGGAACCCGCCAGGGAAGCAGCGCCGGGAGCAGCCTGCCGGGAGCTGCAGGGGAGCCGGTCTCGCGGCAAAAGAGGAAAACTTTAATGTCAACATGAAATGAGGACAGGCTAGAATGTGGCCTCTCCCTTCTTCTGTTTCCATCTATCAGGAGCAGCCTGGCAAAGCTGCAAAGTGACGTTTCTGCCTTGGTGAAAACAGCACTGCGGGCCGGCTTCCCTCCGGGAACAGGGAAGGAATGAGGAAGAGGAAGGGCTGCACCTTCACAGCACCACCCGCCTTGGGGATCCCAGCATCTCCCCCCAGCAAACACAGCCCAGCTCAACACCAGTTCCTTCTGCTAGGAGAATTTTGGGCCAGCCCCAGGTTTTCCAGGCCAGTTTGCCCATCATTCGTTGCAGTAATGTCATATTTGTGACACTATATGTATAGTAGATATACGCTACTGCCTCCATTAGCTGGGTCCTTGTGTTGTCCCCTACCTGTGCTACACGTTCCCCATCTGCCACAGACTCTTAGGGCTGCACTTACCTCAGATGCAAATCATTTCTTGAGCACTAACAGGAAAAGGTACCGGCACTGACATTGTATCTGTTAATCTTAAACCACCACATTCATTTGGCTATGCGGATGGAGATGCATTGCTCAGAGCTGCTGAATACTTAAAAGCTCCGAGACAATAAGAATGCATTAAACTTTTATCTCCAGTGCTGCAGCTACAATAAGCAATCAAAGAAATTGCCACTCTCCTAGGGCTCTGGATTGCCTAAAGGAAACTAACTTTTGTCTGTGTGTGTGTATGAAGAAGGATGGATAAAAAGATCTCAAATACCAGCTGCAGTGTGTTTGGCTACTCTGCGTTAGCTAAATGATGATGCTGAGCACTGCATAAAGCTCAGAGGAGGACAATTTTATGCAGTCATGTATAGGGAGGGAAAAAAAAAGATATTTTTTCACTCCAAGGATTTCATGATCAACACCCCTGTCCCCTTTTTCTTTTTTTTAACATTGCACATGCAAAATTTATAGGCAACAATTACTAACCCTATACTGCTTTCAGAGTCATGCAATGAAAAGGGAAACGTCACGTAAGACTTTCCTCTCCTTCACATAGATTTTGGGCACCTGTATCTCAGAATGTGACAGGGGTAACTCATCCTTCCACGAGTAGCAGCAGTAGCTGAACAATCAAATCACAATACATTTTCTAAAACTATACCAAACTAATTAAAATTAAATTGCATGTTCCTTTTCAATCTATTCTCTGGCCATTTGACAGTGTAGAAATTTCATTTCTCATGAAATATCCACAAAGTAGCCATTTTTTTTCATGAAATATGCATGAATTATAAAATTCTTTATGCTCTTGAGAAAATAAATTGCTTTCATCTGAGAAGGAAAAAACCCCAACACTGTTTTATAACGTCAGAACACTTACTTTCTCTTTTTTGACTCAGGACCAGGGTGGCTTATGAAAAGCACATGCCTGACATGTCCCAGCCTTTCAATGGGAAGGGAAACACTATTCAAACAACAACAAATGGCTGAGAGATAATTCCAGAACAAGCCTTTGTTTTTCACAATGTTGCCTGGATGTTTTTTTCCCCAAATTCCTGCAATAGCCAAAGTTCTGCGGTAAGAAATCATCGTATTTAAAATAACTTTGTGTTTTCAATCTGCTGTCTCCAGGAGTCACATTTCTGTGTGTATGATTTCTCTGTACGACAGATAAAACTATGTGAGTATCAGTAAGCTATTTGCTGCAAGGACTGTAGCACCATTTCCTCAATTTGATTAATATAGCTCTGGGAAAAAAAAAATCCCATTGCTCCCTGCACAATTGTCTCACTTACAATAGCATTTTTCATCAAAGAATTTGAAAGCACTGCATTGAGAACTAACATTACGTCTGCTTCGGTGTATTAAAAATAATATTTTTTAAAGTGCTCTGCTGTGGAATAACTTTAATATATATAGAAAGAGAGAGAAAGAGAGAGCCTGAAACATTGTTGTTGCAGTGTGAAATTCCTGCAGGTTGCGGGTCCCTCTCAGAGCGCTGATCGCCCGCAATGGGTAACTCCGGGGCCCGGGGGCTGGTGTTGGAGCAGGGCCGTGCCGGCGCTCCCGGGACACAACGTCCAGGGCATCGTGCTCAGGAAGCCTTTGTGTCGGCAGGGCTGTTTGCGCAGGGCGCAGGGCTGTTTGCTGGGGCAGAGCTGCCTGCAGGACTCGCGGCTCGGAGCCTGCAGCATTTCCAGCCCTGCGGGTACCTCCCTCCGCCTGGGATAACCATGGCAACGCGGATGCTGTGCGCACCTTTCCTTCGCCTTCTGGCGTCGTTTGCCAGCACCAGAAGGACGCCAAACTAGCGCCCTCTCACCCCGCCCCCAAAATATCACGGGGATATTTTTAAATTAGAGGTAGAACAACATTTCCCTTTGCAAATGGAACAGCCACGTGAGGAAGGGGCACTTCTCGCAACGGGAAAGGGTGGGGAGAACGGGACATGCAAGCCTAAAATGAAAGTCTCGGGGTGGGAACTGCATGAAGAAATGTGGTTTTTTTTTTTCCTTGGGAATAAGCAGCCTCTTCCTGAGCCCCATCCTCTTGATTCACTGTTCCACGTGTAAATAATTTACCAGGCTAAAAGGTCACGAGCTGCAGGTCCTTGGAGAAGGGAGGAAAACTGCAAGCTGTGAATAAGGGGATGAGTAACTCCCGCTAAGCCCAGGTACACACGTGCCTGTATCCGCAGAGAACCAGCCTGTATCCGTGCCCAGCTCTGGCACCTGCACACGGAGGCAGGAATGCCCTCGGCTGCGTGTCTGCTCCCCCTCAAACCCAACGCGAGAGCAGCAAGTGCAGCGAATACGATCTTTGGGGATAGAAATTACACTTTTAAATTAGATCCAGGATGCCCAGATGTACTGCTGATGGATGCATGAAACAGAGGGACAAAAGAAATTAATTTTCAACCTACATGTTTTCATCTTTTCATTCTCTAATGTCAGGGTAATTGCTCCTCTACTCCTGGATGTGACAGTCTAGCCCTCTCCTCTCTCCAGAAGGTAAGTGAACAGCTGTTTTCCTTTCTGACACCAGCGTATTTCCAGTCAGCTGTCAGGCAGCATTAAGTCCCTAAATGCTTACAGCAGTGTCACACTTTCCTCCCACTCAGTCACTCTAAGTATGAGGTTTCATTTCCCAGTTTGAGATAGGATGAAACAGAGGAGAAAAGGGTCAAATCCTTTCATATTACAAACTACAGAGAGTTCAGGGGAGAAAATCCAGGCAGACGATGCAGTAAAAGCAAGTAATGGCCCACTGACTAACAGAGCACCTTACCCTGACACAGATATTGAAATGGAAAGATGAGAAATAAGCAGCAGTGGATCCTGTGCACATCACTCCTCGCTGTGGTTTTTGCAGCAGTGCTGCCCTCAGTAGTAAGATCTGCAGTATGGAAAGGGAGGCTGAGGGGAAGGCTCAGGCGAGAGCGCAGGCTCTGGGCAAGGGAAATCCTGCACTTGGGGGAACACGACTTGGCCGGGCAGCTTGCACGGGGAGCCCCGCTCCCTCACGGCCAGGGCTGTCCCTGCATTCCAGAGCCATCACAAGCAGCTCAGATCACCATCCAAACGCCTTTATCTCCCTGCATACACAGAGAGCTGTTGAATTCACCAGCTTAACTGGCATTTTTTTAACATACATTTGTAAAGCATATGAAATCCTCAAACAGTCCAAAGTATTATATTATACAGACACATTGCAAGGTTTTATTTGCCAATCTAATATGGAAAACTACCCACTTTTGCATATATGGCAATAATATTTATATTATTTTCCCTACGTGCTTGCAGTCTTTCATAATAATGGAAACAATGATACAAGAATGCACCACGGTGACATTTCTGTTTGAAGACACAGCGTGCGTGTCCTCTAAAAAATCCTGCAGCAGCTCTGCTTTACAAATATCCTCTCCTTGAGCACTTAAAGAAACAGTACTTAGAACAAAAGTTGCTTCAGTGATGAGTTGTTTCTGTTACCAACCAAGAAGATACAGGCAAAAACCCTACCATTCCAGAAAATGTTCATGTTATACACAGATTTTACACACAAATTCTGTCTACCTAAGCCTAGACAGTATTTGTTACTATAACATTCATTCTCAAAGGTGCATTATGCATGCACATATGCACCTGCATGCATTTACAGAAAAAAATAAACGAATGTATAAATTGCAATATAATGTAGAGTATGAGTAATGTTTAAACTACCATAGGACCCAATCTTGCAAGCAGGAGGCATAAATTAAACCTCAAGAGTAAACCTATTATAATACTTGGAATCGTTACCATTAGTAATTAGGCCAGAGACACATTTGCAGGATTTGGGCCTTAGCTTGAGTGGAGGCCAATTCAGAAAGTGTGCCACGCACTGAGCATATGTTCCACGGATAATATGTTACCCAACACGAATAGCAAATGTGCAGGGAATATACATTTTCTTCCTGGGCTTTGGATCCTCTGAAAGGCTGGC
The DNA here is from genome assembly GCA_013389825.1 of Crypturellus undulatus. Classification (NCBI taxonomy): domain Eukaryota; kingdom Metazoa; phylum Chordata; class Aves; order Tinamiformes; family Tinamidae; genus Crypturellus; species Crypturellus undulatus. Next base: position 668,458 of record VWPW01032634.1, on the reverse strand, counting down.
AGGCTGAGTACATGTTGCACATTCTTCAGGAGAGAATTATGGGCTGGGTGAACATTCCTTCGACTTCTCAACTCTTTCAATAATTTGCCACCTGTGTAGCCAAGCTGTTCGTTCTGTAAATCTAGGGGATCTAAAAGCTCTGGCGCTTCTTCCGGCTGCCAAAGAAAGCTCTCCGAGCACTGACCCCAATCCCTGCGCACACAGCGCGCGGCGCATTAACTAGTTTAAGGTTTGATGCAGAGATTAAAGCACATGCTTGGCAAACAGGCCCGGTGACGCACTTGGACCTGCTCTGCCTCTCCCATCTCCGCTCTGCTCTGGAGTTACTACCACGGAGCAGAGGACTAGCGTTGCATTCCTGAGCACAGCTCCATCCTGCCGCGTGAAAGGAGCAGATTAGGAGCTCTGCAAAATGATACGACCTTACGAAAGGAGGCAGGTTTGGTCCAAAGCCGCTGGGTGGTGGTGCATTATTCTCCTAATGGAGGAGAAAGGAGCAAATCTGGTCTCACTGACACTGCTGCCAGATCACCTTGGCTTAGAGTCAGCTTATACTAAATTGTTCTTTCAGGTGCTCAGGCGCAGCCGTATCAGGGCAATATCTAGGTTGCAAACACACCATGGGAAATGTTCACCTGCTAATAACAGCAAACCAGATTTGGGTCTGTACCGCTGGAGGTCCCCGGACAGGGAGAAAGGGAGGCAACTTCCGCAGCTCCTAGTCAGGAGCAGGTGTCTTTTCGCATGGTACAATCTCAGGCTGCCTTAACATCAACTCCAACCTTAGCAGCATTTTAGAGGGTTACAGACTTGCTAGAGCAGAAGCGTGGCCCCCATTCGTGGTCCTCGTCTGCTGTAAGCCCATTCCAGCCCAGAAAACCTTCCCTTTTGAGGGAGCTGCAGGGTGGGGATGTGGTCTCGCACTGATGTTACTCTTAACAGCAAAAAAATACGCATTTACTAGATACCCGTCTTGAGCCCCTAGGCTGAAACAACAAAGTATAAAGAGCAACTTCAGAAGGGCCCTGAAATGGTTTCCCTTCATTTTTGGCAGCATGGAAAGATTCCTATAGCACTTCTACACAAATATGCATAAGGCAATCATTAAAATTGATCTTAACCTTTTTTATTTATAAATTGGTTGGCTTTACAGAGGAAAACACTATTTAGAAAAGGGAACGGGTATGCCAGCATACCCACTGAGCTTCTCTTAACTCTTTTTGGTGTTAATTGTGACTTTCTTTTGCATTCCCTGTTTGTCTCAAGACATTTGTCCCTATTGCTCTACCCCAAATCCTTCCTCAGCACAGTGCTCTGCAGAGATGGAAATGAGGGATATCTTGGAGCACCGAGAGTTCATGTCTGCATTCATTTTCTTTAAATTTAGATGGACACAGTAGCATCTGAGCCTTTATGTTTATTGCTTTTATCTGCAATTTCAGAACTGTCCCAGGCAATCTCTCCTCCCAGCCATTACTCCCAAATTACTGACACAGCTTGTAATTTACTATTACAGTTTTGACATCTGATTTTCCCCAAACATATTGAGCTCCTTCTCCTCTTCCCAAACCCAGACACACAGGAAATGGAAAATAGCAGTCAAAGCTTTGCGGCCTAGTCTATCAAGAAAATCACTGTTGCTACAACCAGAATTTTTAAACTGAAATTGCCAGAGCTCGGTCATTTTCTTGCTAGCAATCTGAAAGTGCTTGTGTGCGCATGTGCGACCGTGGGCACATGTAGGTTTGCCCCCCTCCTCTGCAACAGTCTCCGTCGCGCTTCTGTGTTTCAGCAAATTCAGTGCCTGCCCCCTATTCCGGATTTCTCTGTCTAATCATTAGCAAGGGCAGAGCTGTTAGGAACTAGACTCACTAACTGGCTTTTTATTTTTGCGGTCAGAGGTTGTCAGGACAGGGAAAAGGAAACTGCCAACTATTTCTCCTCCATACAATCTTTGTCTTTTAACAGTAATATAAGAGGTGAGGAGGGAAAACTAAAGAAAAGAAAACGAACCTTCTCTTCCTCCCCGCCATAGGATTTGTCCCCACCCCAACTCCTCATAAGCAGAGGCTGTTTTTTCAAATCATTCTGTAAGAAAAGCCTAAACACACCATCTAAGGAAGAAATCTTGTCAAACGTGCAAAAGCCAGTAGTACATCCGGGATCAAAGTAACGATAGGGTCACCCAACGTATCAGTGAGAGGAGAAGCAGCTTCTCCCCAGAGAGTCTGCGGAGATGACTGTCTCGTAAGAGATAGAGGGGACTGGTCTGTACAAAATGAAAACTGCAGTGATGACTTTTAATTCCACTGTCTAGAACTCGCTGAGTAAATGATTGTCAGCAGTGAAGCAGCATTAATTTGAGCTCTTCACCCATAACTTCCCCCAGAGAACAGTGACATTTCACCTTCCGTCTTACTGATGTACAGGTTTCCTTAATCTCTGCCAGATTGGCTTTTGGCCTAGGGCAAGAGCGGGCAACAATTTGCTTCCTTAGCAATCCTGGGGGAGAGCAAAGGGATTTATGAGGAACAGAGGATCACTGAGTCCTTCAGTCCGAGGGGAACACAGGGAAGGGGTGATTCGTGTCCTAGCTTGGGACACAGTAAGCGCAGGCCTGTGTCTGAGAGACGTAGGAGACATCCAGCGCTGTGGCAAGGCTGGTCTTGCTGCTCACTCTCACCAGTCGCTCTTTATATAACTGGCTCTAGGATTAGGTGCTTCCTAAAAGGCAGATGCCTATATTAAATATCCCCGTCTCTACCTGATCACTGCAGGATCCAAGCCTGTGGCCTCTTGCGTAAATACATAACTCCATCACTGGTGCTCAGTAAAAGCAAGGGTGAAGTTTCCTTCTCTTAGTTCTGAACAGCCACAGTTTAAACCCTGGCATCAAATAGGGCAGGATTCTGTGAGAGCTGGGACAGTAGCTGGGGGACTTCCATTTTGTGGAAGCCACGAATCCCTGTCTGCCCTGCTGACTGCCAGGTTCCTCCTCTCCCCACCTCCTGAGACACCAACTACGTGTCCTCTGCACCAGCAGAGCCCTGAGTCGCCCCATCCACCTCCAGACAAAGGGAGCGGCACCAGCCGGGCGCGCCCAGCGTTGGAGCAGGGCCTCAGCACGGCCCCATCTCGGCACCCCGGTCCCGCGGAGGCAGGAGGCAGCGTCTAACACCGGCGAGACGGGGCGCTCGGTGCTGCCGCTGGAAGACGCCCCGAGTTCTGCGCGGAGGCCCTAGGTCTGCAGCATCACAGCCCTGCACGGCTCCCTCTCCAAGGCCGGTGCTAATTGGGGGGAATTTTCCTTTGCGGCAGCCCCGAGTAAACCCTGGGCTGGATTTCCTGAGCACAGCACTACTGCCGATAGCGCAGCAGGGAGGCTGTTCCTGCCCCTCCGGCTGCTTCTGGGTGCTCGCTCCCAGCCCCTCTGCTACGCACATAAGGGAAAAAGTCCTTCCCAGGGCTGGGGAAGAGTCACGTAAAAACAGTCACCTTCTCCTCAGCTCCCCCTCTGCCAGAGGCTGCCTAAGCGATCACGTTTTATACCGCAGGGAAACATCCCTCTGGCTTCCGCGGCTGCTTCCCTGGTGAGGCCAATGGATGAACAATGTCCCTGCGCGGCACCGGGGAGGACGGGACGTGCTGCTGCGGACCGCGCGCCCTCGCGGTGCCCTCTGCTGGGGCTGGTGCTGCTCGAGCCGCCTGTGCCACCCGCCACCCCGGCAGGGCTAAATTAAAAGAAATACAAGGGCTAAATAGAAAAAAATAATACAGGGGCCTGTTCATGCTGCTCTGTGGTAGAAGGCTTGAACAAGCAGCCCTGACGGCTTCCTGGGGATCTCACTGGGGCTGGGAATTATGGCAATGAGGTTAACACAGGCCTACAAAGAAGGACCCCTTCACAACAGGGTCTAATATCCACAGCAGGGCAAGGCCGGCGAGTTCCCCAGCTCCACGATTCCCGGGTAAGCTGGTCACAGGCGAGCAGCAGCAAAGAGTGTGGACAGTTGTCAGGAAGGAATGCAATTCCATGGATACTTCGGGAAACCTAAGTGACTCGCGGGGGGCTACACCCGGCTCTGAAGCAGCCAGCAGTGACCAGGGGCAGAGGCGTCTGCCGGAGGCTCCGCCGCTCTCTGCAGCAGGACGGCACCAAACAGCTCTGCAGAACGCGGCAGGGCGCTTCGGCCGGGGCAACGCGCAGGGTCGGGAAACACTCCCAGGTCTTTCTTTTTTTCTTCTTCTTCTTTTTTTTTTTTTCCCCCTTCCTCCTCATAGCTGCCAGATGGAGGGACAGCTTGTGCCGCTTCCCAGACTGCTGAGTTACAGTGAGGCGAGGGAAGGCAGCGCGGTGCAGCAAAGCGCTCCCGCGTTGGCGCAGGGTGGGCGGTCGCGCCCCCGCGCACCTCGTCCTCCTGCCGCCGAGGCGGGAGCCCTGCCCTTCCGTAGGGTGCCCGCATCCCTGTGGCACAATGCGGCTTCCAAACACGGTGAGAAAAATAAACGAGACCAAGAGGCCACACATCCAGTTTAGGTCCTGTCAGAAACCTACAACGATCACGCAAAAGCTGATAATTTTTCTCCTGTATCTGCTTCTCAAAAACATGAACACCTGGGACAGATGGGCCCCGGCTAGGCCCTCGCCGAGGCCGGTTGCAGCCCCCACGAGCCTGCACCCCCTGCCACGGGCACGTCGGCCTAGGGCCGAGGCGGCCTCACAGCCGCCCCGGCGGGAGGCTCGGGGGTGGCACGGGGAGGAACGGGGCGCGCTGCGGGCACCAGAGCGGCCGCGGAGGCCGCCACAGCGCGGCGCGGCGCCAGGGACAACTACAGCCCCCGGCAGGCTCCGCTGCGCGCGCCGCCACCGCCGCGAGGCATGCCGGGACGTGTAGTCCCACAGCGCTCCGGCACACCCGGCGCCCTATGAGCGCCTGGCGCGGCGGGGACTCCCCTTCCCGTGATGCCGTGCGCTGAGGCGGCGCGGAGCGTGACGCGCCGCCGGCAGCGCTGCCGAGGGCCGCGGGTCATGGCGGA
>VWPW01032634.1:555929-663345 GCA_013389825.1 Crypturellus undulatus | reverse complement strand
GGCGCGGCCTCCGGCTCGGGGCCCGGCGCCGCCGACCCGGCCTCGCTGCCGCCGGGGGACCCGCAGCTCATCGCCATCATCGTGGAGCAGCTCAAGAGCCGCGGCCTGTTCGACGGCTTCCGCCGCGACTGCCTGGCCGACGTGGACACCAAGGTAGCGCGGCGGGCGCGCGGGGGGCTCCGCTGCCCGAGGCGCCTATAGGCACCCACACCCCAACCTGCCCTGGCCTTCCTTGCACCATGCGGGAAGCTGGATGGGCCCACACACACAATATACACGTCCACGTACGCCACTATTCCACGGGTGTAAAGCGGTTGCCCTGGTTTGTTAATTCTAATGAGGGGGAATTGCACAAAATTTCTGCCGACTCCCCCCTCCCGCCAGTTGTTAACTTCTGTGTCAGAGGCACAGAAACAAATATTTATTTCACCAGTGCTGCTATCAGACACTTTGCAAGGACTTACGTGGTAGAGGGTTTCCAGACAACAAAAGCTCCAGTCTGCACAGTTTGCATTTCAGCAAGTAGTGCTCGGAGCAGACAGCAACATCAGAACAAATCTAGCAGCTATTTCAGCTATTAAAAGAGCACGCTCCCAAACTGCAATTTGCAGTTACCAGTTGTGTTCTTGGGCCAAACAAGCGCTCCTTTGTTCAGAGGGCACAGGCATGGAGCAATGGACAGCGAACAGTGGCACAGATCACAAAAGATGTACTCTGAAGGATTCTTTCAAAGCTTTGAGATTTTTAGCTGTTTTACTGGATTTTTTTTTTAAGCCAGCCTATCAGAATTTGAGGCAGAAGGTGGACAACTTTGTATCTACCCATCTGGACAAACAAGAATGGAATCCAGCAATGAACAAAAACCAGTTACGAAATGGGCTAAGACAAAGCGTGATTCAGTAAGTAAGCAATGTTCTCTAAACTTATAGTGATGCTATTTGACAATAAATATATATTTCACCTAGGCAGGTAAGTATTTGCATAGTTATATTTCTTACAACACTTTTTACTGTGCTTTCCCAAAGTTCATTATAAGAGCAGATACAGTATTAACCCCCATTAAAATGCTTGTATTAGAAACCTATAGCTTCATAAGTTGGGTAGCATTGTGCTCACATGCACTATCCAGTCGAGTTATTGCCACAAATAGTTAACTCTGCCTGATAACAAAACACTCAGTTGAATGCCCTTTTTTTTTTTTTTTTAAAAAAAGAGCTTATTAAAAAAAAGAAAAAGAGCTTATGTCACTTACAGAAAATTCCCTGAAGATACCAAAACTTGCTTAACCACTAGTGGGCAGTAGTCAGACTGGGTTGTCCTGGTCTTAGCCTGCTGGTGGTAGCTTTTGTACAGTTGTATAAAATACTGCACTTCCAATGCAACTAGAAAGCCAGTTTGAACTGTAATGTACCAGCAAGAACTAGAAGTCACAGTAAAAATGTCAGAGTAAAGCTAGGGGAGAGGGACAGTAGAAGACTTGTTAACTGTTTTTATGCTTGTAGGGAAAAATATTAGAATGCCTTGTACACGGGAGGAGGAATGTATATTTCAGAGCACTCAATAGAAGCTACAAATTACTAGTATGTAGCATTAGTTCTAGGGTTTAACCTGTAATCTGAGAAGGCAGCATCTGCTGCAAGTACAGAATTTCTTGCCTTGTCTTGAAGTCCTTGAAATGTCTTTGTCACTTAATGCTTCCTCTTTCACTTCATGTTACTCTACAACTAGAACAAAACTGCAATTGAAAAATGTTGCACCAGGGAGCCTTCTAATTAAAAAAACCAAAGTGCTCACTCCAGGTAGGGTGTTAGTGCAAGGACTAGCCACATAGGATTAGGGAGTTTGAAGAGTCTGCCTCAGCTGTGGGAGCTGAAGGACAGAGCAGTGAAGTGTGTCAGGATGCGTACGTGGATACCTGGCCTTTGCTGGATGCACATATCCACGCGCTGTTCCGTGCAGTGGACAGGGTGTGCAGTGATCATGCACATAATCACTCACCAGTGTGCAGGGCCTTATTAGACTTGTGGCTGTGTTTCCAAATGCTGGGCAATGTCTCCGTTTCCTGTCCCCTGCTCTCTTGCAGACATGACTTAAGCCAGCTAGACTGCCCGTGCCCCATAATCCAGGAGTCTGACGCAGCCCCTGAAGCAATTAGTCACTTCAATTACTAGTGCTCATTCCAGAAACTTTGCTATATTAAATGTGCTTGTTTTTTTAATTAATATCCATGTGTCTAGACTTGCAGCTATAAGGCATGAGTGACAGTAGTGTTATTAGGGGGAAGGCCTTTTTCCCTCGAGTCAGCCAAAAAAAAGTCTTGTGTTCCCACCTGCCCTCCTCCTCAGAATAGTTGGTTTCCCTTGTTTGCGCCCAAGTGTGTTTGTTTGCTTTTATATTGACCTCATTTCTGCATGAGCCCTATTACAATAGCTCTTGTCCGACATGTCATTTAAGTACCTGGGAGACCAGATGTCAGTTGTTAATTCCGTAGGGAGAACTGAAAAGGAGTGGGGGGAATAGGTAACTGAAACAGTTCCCAGTTAAGGATCCTCTGAGTGGGCTGCAGTTTTCACCATGTTAATGTTAATTGCAGTTGACAGGAGGGCTCTGGAGAATTCCTGGAGGAGACTGGGGAGAAGCTGTTCAGAGGAGCTGAATGACTCCTTTGTCTTTGTCCAAGGTCAGGAATGCTGGAAGTTGGAGTGGACAGAATTATTTCTCAGGTGGTGGATCCAAAACTAAACCACATCTTCAGGCCACAGATAGAGAAGGCGATTCATGAGTTCTTGGCTGCGCAAAAGAAGGAGGAAAGTGTGCCAGCTCCCCCGCCAGAGCCCGAGAATAAGGATCCTCCGGCTCCATCTCAGGATGCGTCCTAAAGGTCTTGTATCTCTGCACTTACTACTTAGAGTTTTCCTGTACCTCATCCCTGGAGTTTGCATAATAGTGGAAGAAAGATAGAAAAGGCACTGTCTTCCTCCTGGCTTGACAGGGAGGACACTTTGATCATCAGCATGTTGTCAGTGTCAGAAGTCATCTGAGCCACTTCCCTTAAGTGTCTGCTAAAAATATATTGGGATTGAAGACACGGCTATGATGTAAAACAGCTATCAAGGAACACTGTGGACTTTGCTAGTGCTAGTGTTGGATCAGGTCAAGAGGCCTTTTATTCCTGTAAAAGCAGGTTCCAGCAGTGATCAACATGGAATTGGCTGGGTAGCTTTCAGAGCAATATCAAATAGATTAAAAATAAATATATATCCTGTACCGAAATAAAACTGAAAGTGGAGGGATGAAAAGCTGCAGGTCTTAGCATTCAAAGTTTTAGTTATCCCTTCCTTACAACATGAACTGGAGTGTTGAATTGTTAGTGACTAAAATATTCACTGTGAGGCTGGTGTCCCTGGGCGGGAATAACCATTTCACTGCAAATTGACTGGTTTACATAGAACAACCTATATCTTCCTGCTGAAAGGGCTGGGGGGTGCCTGTGCTGGAAACAAGTTTATTCTGGCTTTTGTGATTAAAATAACTCAAAGGGCCTCATGGGGCTGTAATGGCTACTGTGTCTTAATGCAAATGACTGTGTACCCCATCTCTGCTAAGGCCCTGTATATGAACACTGATTTGACTATTGAGACATGTGTCTGTTACTACAGAACCATCGTCTTTATAGAAAACTTAAATCTGCTGTTTCCCTGGCGAATTTTAAAACGATCGTGCCTGAAAAGAAGTTAATGGTGAATTGTTCTTTCTACTATTGCTTTCTGAAAGCAAAAAAAAAAAATTCTCACAGTCTACAGCTGATTATTAAGGAGGCAGTAAGTAACAGACTGTAGCTGTTTTTATGCTTGGAATGATACAGCAATTAGCATGATTTTTAACTTAACAATAGAAGCTAAAGAGCCTGTAGTGTCATACAGAGTAATTTAGTCCTTAATGCTTTGCTACACCTTTGCATTTGTCTGCCTCAAATAGTTTAAAGTCCATTAGTAACTTGCATCTGAGTGCAGCTGTTAGTTAATATATTCTAATATATTCTCTATTCAGATGGATTTACTCTTGAAGATACCATCCTGTAAATTCTCTTTTCTTTTGCAGTGAGTTGCTGATCCTAAGCAGCTGCAGTTGCAAAACACACGCCCTGTTAGATTGGCAATGGATCGTTTATTCCAGTTGGTTCAGGACTGCTCTCTGCCAAAGATGATCAGCATTGTCAGACCTATGGGAAAATCTATGAAATTCACATGCACTGGAATCCTGCATGTGGAGGGACTACCTAAACATGAAGATAGTTTTGCTATTGTTAACAGAGCTAGAGAATGTGTTCTTAATCATGCCTTCACACAAGAGATGGGAAGAAAAGGGGAATCATCATGTTTGGAAGGAGTAAGGAAGTGGTTTGAGATGACACTGGACTTGGGAGCAGGAAGAGAAGTAGTAAGTTTTGTGGGGATGGAAAGTCTCTTGGAGACTATACAAGAATCATGAGACTTACTTTGATACAGGCCAGATGAGCAGCAGCATCATATGCCTCTGCTGCATAATGCAGCATTGAGTGTTAGGTGCCAAATTAGATGCAATTCATTGCACTGCCTGCTTTAGAAATAGTTTCCTGTTTAAAACTGGAAAAAACACTTCAGGGTCAATTATCCAGATAACAGTTTCTGTTGCATTGCAGGAAAATGTTTACAGTTAGCTATGACTATAGCTGATTTAATTCTTATTTCCCAGGTGACTCTGGGAAGCAAAGGGCACCCCAGTAGGTGATTGCTTTCAAAGGTGTCTCTTTCAACTTGAAAGACTACTTCCCCATGACATTTCTCAGGTGCCTGGTGGGACTGCCCTATGCTTTCAGCTTGAATGCATGCAGTGTCCTCTGGATGACCATGAAGTAGAGAATGTGATCAAGTATTCTGCCAGCAAATGTCCAGACCTTTTCCAATAAAAATACTTCAAAAAGCATCTCTGACTCCAATCTTTTTTTTCACAATTCTTTCCTTAAAATAAATTCATGAGTCCCAAGTCCTGGAACCCTGATTAAACGGTGTGAGACTTTAATTCCTAGATTATTCCAGCTCTGACAACACAGGATTTTTAGTAGAAGGTCATTAAATAAGATAGCTATTACCATTCCTCTCCAAGAACTGAACTGACCTTCACTTCATTTGCATCTTGTGTAGTATCAGTCTGGAGTGCAAGTTCACTCTGATGCTCTTGATAGTAAAGGCATGTTCAGCCTTTTGGCTATAGGCTAAAGCTATTCTACTTCCTTTCCAGACCACAGCCTCTCAAGAAGCTGAAAACTACAGCTGTCATTGAGTAACACCGCAGCATCCTCTGCCTCCTTGCTCTTGAAGGGATATACAGCTTCATTACAGCCTTATCCATAGAGCTTGTGGGTGAACGGTGACAATTCCAGCTAGACTCCATTACCTTTTCAGAGCATGTAGTCTGTACGGAATGCTATGATTTGACCTTGTGTGTATATGGTAAGTTACCTTGCTTAATACCCCTTCTGTGCAGAAACAGAGAATATCTGAAATGTGCTGCAAGCTCTTGACATGAAACTGCTGTGAACTTCACTGCAGCAGGTTTGCAGGCTGCCCAGTGCTGTGTAGTCTGGCTTACACGTGATTACCCCACTTCAGTGTTTCTCTGTAATCATGCTCAGAATGCGAAATCAAATATCTGCACCTTTTAGTGACAGCTGGAGGCCACAACCCTTCCAAAATGGTTTGAAAATCTACATGTCAAGATAATGTGATTTTGTGGCTTGACTCTCAACTGTTTATATAAAATCTACGTTCCTGCTGCAAAACAGGACAAGGAGTATGTGAGGAAAGGACTCTCTTCTGCATGTTGATTTGGTGGTTAGAGATTGCACTCCAAATCAATAGTAGGTATTTTCCCTTAAGGTCTTAAGGGCAACTCTTGGCAGGAAAAGATTTAGTTTCTCACCTCCCGGTAGGGTGTCTTGACCACTTTTTGAAACTGAGCCATCTAACACTTTTTTTTTTTTTTCCTCCTGCATAAAGAGCCTAGAAAGAGAGCAAGTGGAAAGGAGCCTAGCTCTGCCTAGATAAAGTCCAGATTGCAATAGTAGTAATAAAGGAGTTGGGACCACAGTTCTATCTTAAAATAAGTAGACTTAGAATTGTTGCAATGAGGAGGAAAGCTGAAACTGTTTTCCTGCTTCTCCCAAGTGCATTAGCTGCCTGTATAAAGTAGTTTCTTTCAACCTATTTTTGCAAAGTCTTTCACTGTTAACTCCTTGAAGGGGGTGCTTTGTTAAACTCAGAAAACTACCACTGTCCCACTGCACCACGTATGCAGGGCTGCACCTTTATTTACTCCAGGCTTGTACCTGAGCTGAATTTTCAGATCAGAGCTGAAGTACCTAATGAGATTAGGCAGCTGCTCTACTTTTTGGACTGTAGAGCTAAACTTTAGGGCTCTGAAGTCCTTTTTTTTATTTTTCTGGATCAGCTCCTTGGAATTAACAAACCCTGGAAACATGCCTTACCTCTGAGGAGACAGAAAAAACACCAAGCTCTCATCTAGATAAGGGAGTGGCAGGTAGTGTCCTTTGATATAAACATTAGTCTTTGGCAACTGCTGGAGGCAGGATTCCAGTCTTGATAGCTCCAAGATACTATCTTCTGGCATGAGGATTTCTATAATAACTTTTGGATACAAAACAGTATCAACAGTAAGAGTGAAATTGTTCCCTTTTTAGCAGGATGCCTGAGTGAAATTAATGTATTAGCCAGTTTTACATCCCTGTGCTGAGTATGTTAAATACAGTCACAACTGTGTAACGCTCACTCTGCTTCCCCCTGTGCACAGCACCTCCCACAGGCAGCAGCAGGGATGATCCTGCCAGTAATTCCTGCCTTACCAGCTCCAGCGTGACCGCTGCATTGCCTGACTCTTCCCAGATACCCTGCTAAACTTGCTCAAGGGGCAAGCAGAAACAGCAAGAGAATGTGGCGAGTTTGACAGGCCTAGGACACTCGAGTAATTCAAGAAGTAATTAGATGCCTTTGTGGAGATGAAGGAGCTGGACAGTAATTAGGGGGATGAGTCTCAGTGGATCAGACCTTTCCCCTAGCGCTTCTCAGATTCAAGTTGACTGTTCCTGTTTCCTGGTCAGTCATTTAATACCTCAAATTGGCCTTCTCAGATTATTACATGAATACCTTTATTTGGTTTCAGGAAATTGCAGCATTTCTTCATCTAAGACATCAATATTGTAAAGGAGCTTAAAAGATTTTCTGCTTTCTCTGCTTTTGCCTGTCCTGACCACGTATATTTGCTTCTGCCGAGCCACAAGAGACCAGCTGCAGTTTAAAGAAAACACGCAGGGAGTCTGAGTTGCATTCTTGGAAAACCAGTCTTGCCACTCAGCGACTGCTCTGCCTGTGGAAATGCCAGGCTCCAAACCCCGTGGGAGCCAGCCTGCCTCCCAGGTAGGTACTAGACCAGGCACAAGGAGGTGCGAGATCTCTGCTGGGTCCTGCTGGCTGCCAGTCATGGCTGTGACAAGCAGTTTCACCTGCCTGCCCATAAAGTGAAGGTTACTCTACCCTCCTCGTGAGCCCTGGCCTGGGGAGGGACTCAGACTCAAGGCCCAATATAATTAAAAAAAACAGAATAGAGGGAACTGTGTGATGGAAGCCTGAAACACAGAATCAAGAGAGAGACTAGAGAGTAAAGCAGATATAGTCTCTCATGCCTCTCTAATTTGTAGTCCCACTAATTAAGCTAAATGAAAACTACAGTTTGAAAAGGCTTTTGAAGAACTCCTTCCACAGTTTCTGAAGTGCTTTCGGTATTTCCCTATCCACTCGTGCTGCTTTAGAAGCCAGCCAACACGGGCAGGATGCTTGTAATTGTAATGCATATGTATGTACAGATATACAGACACACGAGTACATATAACATAATTGTTATGCCACATAATGAAAGACAAAAAAAAAACTTCAGAGATCAGTATAAGTATGAGTCAAACTGTAAGATCTGAGCTCTTCTGCACTCCGTAGCTTCTAACCTTTTAAGCCACTTCAAACAAGGCCAAATGAAATTCACACACGAGTCCTAATCTAAATATGAGTTGATGCTCTTTTCTATTTGAACTATTTCTCTTCTGAAATTCAGTGATGTCTACAAGGCACCACTGTAGAAGGACATTCAGTTTAAGAGACAACTTACTCCTGTGCCCCAGTAAAGGTAAATTGTAGCTTCACATTCTTGAGGTTAAGAATCTGCAGCACAAAAAAAATCCTGCAACGTTAATTTATGTTTTCAAATCTGCAAGTATCAGAGGCTGAATTATTTTTCAAATTCATCCCATTCCAAGATTTCCTCTCTCCATGTCTCTTGAAAAACTTAACCTCTTAAGTCAGGGATGACCACATGACTCAAAGATCATAGAATCATAGAATCATAGAATGCCTAAGGTTGGAAGGGACCTCTAGAGGTCATCTAGTCCAACCCCCCCTGCACACGCAGGGCCACCTAGAGCACGTGGCACAGGGCTGCATCCAAGCGGGTCTGGAAGATCTCCAGAGAAGGAGACTCCACAACCTCTCTGGGCAGCCTGTTCCAGTGCTCTGTCACCCTCACCATCAAGAAGTTCTTCCTTAAGTTCCCGTGGAACTTTTTATGCTTCAATTTGTGGCCATTTCCTCTGGTTCTGTCAGTGCCCACCAGTGAAAAGAGGCCAGCCCCATCCTCCTCACTGCCTCCCTTGAGGCACTTATAGACACAGACCAGGTCCCCTCTCAGCCTTCTCTTCTCCAGGCTGAACAGGCCCAGCTCCCTCAGCCTCTCCTCACAGGGCAGATGTTCCAGGCCCCTGATCATCCTCGTGGCCCTGCGCTGGACTCTCTCCAGCAGCTCCACATCCCTCTTGTACTGTGGGGCCCAGAACTGGAGACAGAGCTCCAGATGTGGCCTCACCAGGGCTGAGTAGAGGGGCAGGATCCCCTCCCTCGACCTGCTGGAGATGCTCCTCTTAATGCACCCCAGGTGCCATTAGCCTTCTTGGCCACGAGGGCACCCTGCTGCCTCATGGTCAACCTGTCGTCCACCATGACGCCCAGGTCCTTCTCTGCAGAGCTGCTCTCCAGCAGGTCGGTCCCCAGTCTGTACTGGTGTCTGGGGTTATTTCTTCCCAGGTGCAGGACCGTGCACTTGGCCTTGTTGAATTTCATGAGGTTTTTGACCGCCCAGTTGTCTAGTCTGTCCAGGTCCCTCTGGATGGCAGCACAGCCCTCTGGAGTATCCGCTACTCCTCCCAGCATTGTATCATCTGCAAACTTGCTGAGGGAGCACTCTGTGCCTTCAAGATGAAACTAAAATGAACATGAAGCTACTCTCGACTCCACAAATTTCCTTTTTAGATTGCAACTATAACGCTTAATAGCTTTGTATATAAATATGCCATCCATAAATAAAGAAAAACACAGTAAATTTCCCAAAGGTAATGAAATCCCTAATTCACTAGCACTCATAAGATCATCTTAGAGTGTAGAAAAAGAAGTTGTTACGTTCAGTATACATACATGTCAGTAAGGTGCAATACTATACAAGTTTTAATGACTAGGCATTATAGCTGAAATCCTATGGAATCTTCTTGAAATCCCACAGGCCAGACATCCCATCCCATCATTTGTTTTCCCCTCTCCATGTCAAAATCAGAACTGAAGCCTTACAAAAGTTAGGATTTTTCCCTTTCATTTGAGAAAAATCTGAGAGCAGAAGTGAACTGCCTTTTTGCAGCTAGTTGGGGAAGCACTCACGCAGTGCGTGCCACGGAACAGGCAACGCAAATCCTCGCAGAATCACCATGATCTTCCCAGCAGCAGCTGTGAAACGCAGTAACTGCAAGTGCAGGTCCTGGCACAGACTTGCTCTAATTGCAGAAATATAAAAATGGTGAATGGTAAAAGCATCATTTGCTATTTTCATGCAGGAAAAAACAGAGGGAAGCAGTATAAACCTATGTCACCTTTTCCACAGGACAGATGCTCAGGTTTTTAAGATGAAATGCACATACAGAAGATGATGATGGTATCAGATCACCCTAAACCACAGTGGTAAAGCCAATAGGAGGTATCAGTAAGTGCCAAAACAGTTCACTCATCTCTCCATTAAGTCTTCAGGTGTTTTACACAGCAGACAAGCAATGCAATAGTATCTCAATAAACATATTGGAGTAGTTTCAAATTCTGGGAATATGACGCAGCCCTCTGGTTCAAGGGAAAACATTCCTTGAGACATTCATCTTCCTTCACACAGCACAAGGCAGTTGGAAACATACCATAAACTTCACATTAGTAACTAGCACATCCTCCAGTGACTTTGTGGCATAATCAAAGTCATCTTCAAAATCAATCCAATTTATCCCTAGAGCACAGGAAGTCTCTGAAGAACATTCTTCCCCACCCCTCGCAGTGATTCCTCTCAGTTATGGTACAAATAGGCCTTTCTTCACACGTAAGTCTATCTACTGAAAGTAATGAACAGTACTGCAGCTAGCTAGAGCAGTAGTCAACATGAATCTACACCACTGATCTCAAGTTCTGCATTTGAATAATTAGGAGTTTGAGAACTGATTTAAAATTACACTAATGCAACCCCCTGTTTGCATATAAAACAGTTGCAAGGAGGCAGATTTGTTAGGTAGATGCCAGTAACCAAGCACCTAAATCTAAACATATTGCACAAACGGAGAGCAAATGAGAAAGAGTAAGATGGGGATTATTTGCTTGATTTCATCATCGGTACCCAGGCCTTACTCATCTCTAACATACTCACACATTAGAGTAATACAGGTTCAAAGATTAAAATTATTACAAAATTCACAACCAGACAAGCTTTGAGTCTTGATACAAGATGACTGAAAAGCCTGGAATCTCGGATTACAGGCCAGTCAACAAAACCCCTCTCTGGAGAAAGGAAATAATCATCACAGCTGTCTGAAGACAAGTCCAAAGCAGAACTCGGAGACCTTGGCACAAGAAGGATCAACCTTAGGAGTCTCCTCAGGGCAGTGGATCAAGCTATCCAGCACTCCAAGCACTACAACAGCCACTGCCCAAGTATGCTGAAACCATATTGGAATCAATATAGTTCTGGGATCTCAAACCCAAACCATTTCCAGCTCCACTTCCTCTTGTTTTAAGACTAACATGAATGCATTTAGTGAGACACTAGTATGCCCAAAAAGAGATTTCTCTCAATGTATTGTTCTGATTTCAGTCAGAAAAGAACAGTGGGGCAGAGACAGAAATCAAACTTGAACCACTTCATGGGGCATTTTCCTCCCTTCTCACCACCTCAATTGAAAGAGCAAGAGTAGCACCCACTGCCACGGCACTATATGCCACGTGCTTTAAGCACCATGCTCAGAATCACTATCTTTGTAGCATCATTTTTTTTTTTTTAACAATGTATTCCCTTTCAGCAAATGGGATCTAGCTACAGTCGCAGCTCCGGATCCTGTTGTCAGGTCTTTTGTCCATCGCAGTCTCTGGAGACAAGTTTCCCTGCTGTACTTTCTCCCAAGAGGATGGCAGCAGCTCGCCATATGCACTGCTTTCCTGTCATTTCACGCCCACAAAGAACTGGAGTAATTAACCTGCTCGCAGTATTTGCCTACTTATATTATATTGAAAATGTATTTTACAAGCTTCCCTGAGGACGGATGAGCTTAGTTTGTTGTTATCAGCCCAAGCCTCTCACCTCCACAAACTTTAAACCTTCATGAATATCAAGGACTTCTCGCTCCCTTTCCTGAGGTCTTTTCTGCTTCACAAGAAAAAAAAAAAAGAAAAAAAAAAAACAGCTCAGTGCAGTGCAGTCATTCTGAATCTGGCCATAAGAGGGAGATAAACTATTGCTTCATTTTTCAGTCTTGATGTTACCCTAGAAGAAACAAGCAAATACAGGATTTCAAAGTCTTTGCTGACTCCTAGATGAATCAACTCAGCAAGATGTGGAAGAAGTTCTCACAAAGAGCTTCTATGAACTCTGACTATACTTGCTAATCCAAATCACATAATAAATATTTGAATTTCTTCTTTGATCTGTGAGAGGTTTAACAGTGAGAAACATATATAAATTATGTTCACAAAGAGTTACGAAAAGAAAACAAAAAGCCCAAATGGACAAAAACACAGAGTTAGGATGTGAAATTTTGTAAACTCTAAGCTTCCACAATCTGAAATTCAGTAATCTGGGCTGGCATTAACACGGTGTGGGTAAAGCACCAGCGTTAATGCCTGGGGCCCCTCGTGTTAGTGCCATAAGATCGTATCAGAATCATTGCTTTATTCCTGCACTTTGTAATTCAAGTTCCTAGCCCACATCCCTGCCAAGTCAGCCTCGAAAACATGACTGGGCAGTAACCAGTGCAGCAACAACTGCCTTAGTCTAGACACCGTGAGCAGCCACAGCGCAGAGAAACGCACCAGCTCCGCCGTCAGACCCGAGCGGCCTCCTCCAAGAGCCTGAAACAGGCAGCGAGTCCAATGCACCTGCACAAGGACCTTGTATTTAGCCCATTTCATCTTGTTGATTCTTATACAAGGAAATTGGTGCCCTTTTCACTGATTTTTTTTTTAAATGACAGATAACCATTCCCTGGAGGGAAAAAATAAAAATTCCCAACCCTGCTCAGGTGCTGGTTCCACAGGGGATTCCCATTAGACAGCAGCCTGCAGTGGGCAGAAGTGGTGCCTTTGGGAAGCCCGAAGAACTATGGATAGTAAAGATATCCACTTTGGATGGGATTTGTGACAGAAATGTAAAACCATGACATCCGTGAGCTCCCTGTTTCATTGCAACTCTGCAGAAGAGAGATAAAATAATCCTGCTTCACAGCACATAAAATTTCAAACTTTCAACAAAGACACAAAAAAGTAACTTTATGAAGTCCCCTGCAGCGTTCCCTCGTGAGGTGCCACCACGTCTCACTGCTCCCTCCCAGATCTCCAGGTAACAGCATCCACCTCCACGGGACCACATCCTCACATCCTGCTGGGACTCAATCCTCCAAGCAAGTTATTTCCAAAGGGGGTTTCTAGTCCGAGCCAGCCGTACTCGGAGAACCTCCCCTTGCCTCCCGCTCCCCAGCGGCGGCGGGAGCAAACCCACAGGGAATCCCAGCTGGGCCCTGCCTAGAGAGGCACCCCGGCCACCAGCCCCGTGTCTCCAGCTCAAGGGGGTTGTGACTGATCCCAGCCTGTATCCCTGTGGGACAGATCCGCAGCCCAGCGCCGGGCCATCCGCATGGAGCGGATCAGGCCTGAGCCGGGGTTGCTGTGGCAACAGCACGCGTTATTTAACCGTTATTTAACCCACGGCGCCCTCCCCCCTGCTGCCACTGCCGACGTGCGCGAGCGAGGGTACAACTTTCCGTGAGGGGGGCTGTGTGTTTTGTGGGGCGCTTTCCCTCTCACACGCTGGATTTATGGGAAGCCCCCGACTGTCTGTCCTTGACAGCTGGCTCATGAAACGGCCACTTTGGAAAGCAGAGCCTCGAGGCAGAAAGTGCTATTTCTTTTATTGCTCCTGTACGCAGAGATCGCCTTCAGCAAAGGGAAGGGAGGACAGGTGAAAAAGCGCTTTATAAAAACGACAACCTCACGGCTTCTTTGTTTCTCCTCACTTTCCTCAGTTTTTTTTTTCCTTTTTGCGCCAGGAAGGCACATTTGTGAAGACTGCAACCAGCCTTTACCCCTCTCCTCGAAACGCTGCTGATTTGCCCCTTGCTCCTTGCAGTGCTGACAGCGTGTTGGTGCCGCTGGCACATGGATCCGTGGGTCCGCAGCGCGGCCCCCCTGCAGTCAGCCCGCGTTTTGGTTAGAAAGCACAACATTTTGGTTGAGAATCACTGACTCCCGAATCCCATTCTCTCAGAGATCAGCTATTCCGGGAAGCCGGTCTCCTCAGCAGAGAGCAGCTCGGTGTGTCCGCATCGCCCTGTTCCCGGTCGGTTGAGCTGAGTTCTCACAGGTTTTGCGTCGCCCAGAACAAAGCTCTTCCTGTCAGGCTTTCATTAGGGGCTGGTGCTGACGTGCGGATCGGGGCAGCCCCGCATCCCTACTGAGGCCTCGGCGTCCTGCAGGGCTGTCTGAAGGAAATTATAGTGGGAATTTATGTGTGAAAACAAAGAAAGTGCACGAATGAGGTTCTGCCAAGTCTGGAAGTACCATCTTCAAACTGCGGTGTCCACCGCAAGGGCTATCAGGGCTGCGTCATGACAGAGAGCACATTGAAGCCTGTACGAGGGGCCAGAAAACTCCTAAAAAGAGGCATTTCTCAGGAGATTTCCTGGCCAATTCTGCAGACACAAGAAATGCAGACATTTCGGTTTTCACTAATGATAGACAAACTGCAAAGGGACCAAATATTTAATTCAAAACATATCCATTTTAGAGGAGTGCTCGCTATCCCAAAGCCAGGGAAGCTTTCCAAGCTCATAATAAAGAAACATCACCCTGTAGGACTTCCTGAAGAAGACTATTCCAAGGCTGAGGACAAGTTCGAATTTTGTTTTGATGACTTGTCGTCTCACCATTAGATTTTTTCCAAAGATGATCAGCTGCCTTGCGCTTGGTTTTACACTTCCCAATCTGCTCTCTCAAGCTTAGCACCTTCCCTTATCCCTCAATGGAAAACCTCTCGCACCCCAGAGAACAGCTTTGCTCTGGAGGAAAACCTCAAGATTCAGAGGAGAATCGATCTGAAAATCAGATGGATTCCTAGAAGGAAGGATGCCTTTCCCTTACCGGTTTGAATCTTGCCATGATGAAAAATAGTATTTTTTGTATATGTAACATGTATGTCATCCCTTGTCTCTGTGATAGCATTCTTCTGGACTGCAAAGTCTGAAATCAAAGGGGTTAATGAAGTTGGATGAAGCAATGACAAAACTCTAATACTGGCCTGAAGGGAACCAAGGCACTAGAAGTTATTGGAAGCTAATCAATAGGGAATATCTGCAGCCAAACCAGCAGTTTACACTGTTGCAAGCATTAACCCAGGGCAGTTGCAATGGGCAACCCTATCCAAGAGAAATAAATGTATGAAAATCTTGTTCCTGGGGATTGGAAAAGGGTTCCAAAAGAAACAAGTCTACAAGATACTGGCTCATAATACTAATTAAATCACTCCCCCTGAAAAACTTAGCAATAACATGAAAGAATTGGTCAAAACCCCCAAATTTTAATTAGAATTGTCTGGAAAGCTTTTTAACAGTTTCAGTCCAGGGAAAACAGCCTGAATGAGCACAGACATCCCTAAACAAGAGTTTTTAAATATTACGAAAGAGACTTAAAGAACACTGAAATTGCTTGTGTGACAACCCTGTGACCGGTCCTATCCACATAAGAGCCTTCTACCAACACTTATCTCACTCTGCTAAATAACACATTACTGTCTCACCCTCAAGACCTGAATTATGTTCATTAAAAAAAAAAAAAATCCTAAATGGGGAAAAAAAGTTGCATAAGGCCTTAAAAGTTCTAGGAATTCTGAACATTTTATTAGGTGAAATAACAATTCTGCAGTAAAAAAAGCTTTAGGTTTCACTGTTAAATCTTTTCCACATTACTTGGAGGTTTCAAGATGTTAAAGAGTTCAGCCTGCAATGTGCCTTGTGTCATCAGACAGGGAATTAGTTTGCCACATTATTTGCCACTTCAGCAATCAGCCATACCATCTCATTTCTAGCTGAAGATGGTATTAACGGCAAAAGAAGAACAATACCTAAGGGGACCGTACACAATCAGAAATACAGTTATGACAGTTCAGTGCTTGGCAATACCTTCACCTTTCCCAGATATCAAAAATAGTCTATTTTTACTGAAAAAAAAAAGATGGAAACTAAGGCTATTTGGACATTTGCAGCAGAAATCATTTTAAAGGAAATCATTTGTAAAGGAAAATTGTGTTTGGAGGTAACTGAGTGCAGGGTCTTTATTTCTGGAAGGCCACTTCACATCTTTGTGTAGGATCAGCCTCTTGACTGGAAGTCAGTGACTGTTAAACACACGTAATATTTACTTTTTTCACTCTCTGAGTCTAAGCATTTAATAGGCTTTAATTTTAGACTTTGGCACTGGACAAGATGAAAGTGGCACAGGCTCACACTTTCTCCTTTTGGACACATTAGGACTCTCTTTTTTGAGCTGTTTTTCTCTGCTCCATGTGAATGATTCCTCAGTATATACAGAAGCTCTAACCATCCCCCAAACTACATTAATTCCTTGTTCTCCTTCCATCCCAGTGTAGCCCTAGTTTTGTCTGCCTGTCACCGCCACTGTCCTTCCATTTGCAGTTGGTAACTATCATCACTAACCTACGTCTAGTTCAGGTTTATTTATCCATTGGCTCCATTATTCCTGCTTGGGCCCCATGGATCAGCCATGGCTAAAACTTTTTTTCCTGAGCATCTGCTGAGCGCACCAAGTCTGCTAGTTCAGACACACGTTAGCTCCATGTGGCAGAACTCGATCCATTGTAATATTGAGTTTCATCACGCGGCTTTCAGCTATGTGACCCAGAATATTTGACCTGATGTCAGAAGGGGCCTAGGCCCATTGAGATATTTCCCTGAGACACTCTGTCCTCCTTCTACCAAAGGAATCCGATCCAGCAACAGGAAAGAGTGAGAATTTTCAGCTGTCCCCATCCCATGTGAAACGGTCAGGAAAGGACTTGCTCTGTGCTACATGTGCCTAACGTAAGGTGTCCCTTAGCCATTTGCTTTCTCCTCTTCGGTAGGTACTAATGGTACATATAATTCCTAATGTCTGGACAATATTTTATTATAAAGTACTTTTTTCCATCTACCCCAAACATTTTTCCTTTTTCACAGTATCCTTCCAACACCCTACACGCACTTTGGGCTTTTGAGGTGCTAAGCAGCTGATAAGCCTTCTCTCCACCAAAATCAAAGCTAGCTAAAGACATTCATTATTTTGCAGAATCAAGTCTTATATTTGTGGAGTTCACTTCATCCTTCGCTGAGATCCAGACACCTCTTGGAGGACAGAATGGCACATTTAACAGAAATAAACTACAACACTTTAGGAGGGAGCATAAACAAAAGCTGCAGCAACATGAAATTACCACAAAAAAAAAAAGTACTGCCCCAATACATGCAACATATGCTGTGGGATCTTCACCATTCTCACTCAGTGACACCTCAGCTGTACATGACATCAGAAACACAGGTTTTCCCACAGTAGACTATGTGAGCTCACAGGCATCACTCACTAGCTCAGAGGCTTGTTAGCTTCAACAAACTGGTAACCTCTCATAAGCTACCTCAGTCCTTCACCCCACGAGAGCCCCGTAACCATCACTGTTATATTGCTTCCTACAGCAGCAAGGTTTCCATGGCACATCCCTGTCTTAATATGAGCCTGGCCTGCACCTGCTGAACTTTCACTTGACTGTCGTGCAAAGACTTAGTGAATAAGATGATAAAAATTCTCTCAAAATTGCATGTGCAAAGAGGCTGGATTCTGCAAAGAGTCACCCTCATACAAGCCTTCGCCCCTACATGGGGCACACTTCACAGGTGCCTCACCCACCAACCCAAGGTCAACTGTGTAGGGACACATCTTCGTCAAGGTGACTGGGACTATGCTGTAGATGTAGATGATCCAAAACATTCACTGCTGATGGAACTGTAGTCTTTGGCCTGGGCAATATTGCAGGTAAGAGTGTCAGTTAGTAATGGTTTGAACTGGTTCATATGTTCACACAGCATCTAGAAATCCTGCTTCATTGGGTTAGAGCTATGCAAAGGAAAAGCACAGCCTTGGCTCTGAGAACAGAGCCAGGAAATCCGCTGCTCTCATTCCAGCTCCAGCTGGGATTCCATGCTTGATTTGGGATAATCTTTTTAAACCCTTTGCACCCATTCCCCCAATTTATAGAACGGAGAAGTAGCAACAACCTTGCTCCAAACCGGTTTTGTGAGAATTAAGATCTGAAGTATGTTCTGAACATTAAGAAATAGCCCCAACACACACCCAAAATTGCTGTAGTTGCTTTAAACTGATTGCAATAATGAAGATAAGTGCAACCACAGAGTCATTTGGAAAGTCTAGACAATAAGCACATCAATCAAGGCTGCTTCCTAAGGCAGACATCTAAATAAATGCTAATGACGTGATTTATAAAACACCCCTGACCCATGGGGACTGCAGTACTAAAAAGTAATAGCAGCAGCTAGAACAGACTGTCCGTTAAAAACCGAAATAGAACATTGAAAAGCCAAAAAGGAAAGCAACAGTTTGCGAATTTCAGAGCTCTGAGAAATATTGTACCTCTGAGCCAGGCTTTTGTTCAAATGAAGCTTTTTTTTTCTCTTTTCTTTTTTTTTCCTTCCCAGACCTCCCTTACTTTCACTGCCTGCTTTATCATTCCGGCTTTTCACTTGTCACGTACCCAGATGCTACAAGAATGGCCAGACTATGGGCCTAACCAGAGTCTATGGACATCAAAAGACTCCCATTGCCTTTAACAGACACTGGAGCTAGCCCGCTATAAATCACTGAAAGTCAGTGATTAAACAGACAGTCCTTCTGAATAGTGGAGACACCAATATAACGCCCCTGAAATTTAGTTCCTATTTAAGTCCAAACATGCACACTTGGAGGCAATTCTGTGACCTGTCTGCTTTACCTCATAATTTCCCTGAAAAGAGTATTTCAAAGAGAAGGAGAAATAGTTTCTCTCCAAGCCAGGACAGTACATCCGTAACCGCACTCCTGCTTGGGGTGTTACATCAGCTCTATTTCCCACTCCGGGGCCCAGTGGCTCCCAGCGGTGGAGCTGGAGCCGTGC
Organism: Crypturellus undulatus; assembly: GCA_013389825.1. Taxonomy (NCBI): domain Eukaryota; kingdom Metazoa; phylum Chordata; class Aves; order Tinamiformes; family Tinamidae; genus Crypturellus; species Crypturellus undulatus. The sequence goes on along the minus strand of VWPW01032634.1, from coordinate 644,472 downwards.
CCACATCCACACCAGCAGCTGCGTTCCCATTCAGCAGCTCCCCAAGTCCTGACGTGGACCACAGACTTCCAGGAAGAGGCTATCTGGAAGCTGGCAAAGGACATTAAATAATCCATGGTTGAGGTTCATCTGAGGTCCATGACGCACCCTCTGAATCCTGAGCTGATTTCGTTAGTGCAAGGAAATAATTGACTGGTCGGCTCCTCGCAAGCGTTCCCGGGGCACCGGTGTGGAACAGCCGTGCCCGCCGAGGCGGGAGCTCTCGGCGTGCTCCTCACTTGGCTCGTTTTCACGGGTGTACAAAGAACAACGCTGACACGCAACTCATCTCCGAGGGGTTGAAATGGAACTAAAGTCACCTCTTGCAGTCCCACTGCGCACATGCTGGACCGTGTCATCTGCCTGAAGAGCGACTGTGCTCTTGAAGCCCACCCTGAGCCGGCCAAGACAACCACCTTCCCTTTACCCCTTACCACCCACCGCCCGCTCACCAGCCCTCCTGCACGAGACAGCACTGGGCTGACAGGCAGAGTGACATGTTCGGCCTTCAGCCCGACCTTCCGAAAGCCAGATACCTCCAGGAAATCTTATACCACCACAAAGACAAAATGCTCTGCTCACTAATGGGACACACAACTACCCCTGACCCCAGGCCATTTGAGAGTCATCTTTTTTTATACGTACAGCAAAAAGCATTTTTTAAGTAAGCATTTATAAACACTAATGAATAAATTATATCTCAAATACTTTTTCCTTAAGTAAAAAAAAATCACAAAATGACTTGATAAAAAAAAAAAAGAAAAACAAGGAAATCTTCAAAGAAGATTTTGTTTCAGAATTTTCTGAACCTGGTAATCAAAGTGAGAATTATTGTCAATAAAACTTACTAAAAGACTGAAAATTGACTTATTTGTCCTCTAGTCACCTAGTAACGATATTTTAGCAATTTCCTGAACTATTATTTTTCATTCTTCTCTCCTGGGATTTTGTACAGTAATTGCACATTAATTTCAGCAAGAGACCTGGGAAGCTCCAGCAAGCCACGATAGGAGCTCTGGGAGACCACAGCTGCCGCGCTGCCGTTACCAGGTTCCCCCCTCAGCAATGTCTCCCAGGGTCCCTCTGCAGCCCTTGCTCCGTCCCGCGCAATCTCTGAGCAACCCAAAAAGCTTCCTCTCTGCCACGGTCCCGACGTGCCTCTAGATGGCTGTGCAGCCTGTTGCATGGCAGCAAGAATGAACGCGAGCCCAGACACTGTGACGGGGATATAAGAGATTAGGAAGATATTAGATTTCAGTCTTCCAGACATTTGTGTGAAGCTGCTTCTTCCGCTTTAACTACTTTCCTTTTAATTTTTCAATAAGCCAAGGGCTGTGTTCAGACTGTGACCAATACGCTATTGCATATATTTAATGCAGCGGTTTAGAAAGAAGCCACATTCTTTGCTGAGCTACAGTCAGAGTACAGCCATGTTTTTTGTGTCACCCAGAAGTTAGCTCATAGTTAATTTTCTTTCAAACAACATTTAGTGTCTTAAGTTAAAAAAAAATAACACAATTTCCACTATGCCACTTTTCTCCTCTTTATGCTAAGCAGTCCTGACTACCAGAATCCTTGAGGTAGGAAGCAAGGGTAATTTGTTCCCTATTTTTACAGTATGTCTTTCTTCCTTTCTTCCTTTCTCTTTTTTAGGATTCATTTTAATTCCTAATCATACAACTGACTTTGCTCAGTCCTGCTCTACCACTTCCCTATCCTTACTGCCCTTTGCAGTGCTTCCCAGGTCAGAATCAGCTGAAAACATAATTCCTGAGCTGTTTGCCCATCTCTCCAGCATCACTAATAGAGATGGTAAAAGGTAAGAAACCAGGCTCAGCTTCTCTGGAAATCCATGGGAGCTCACCCCAACTCTGGACAAGGTAATCTAGTCCCACAAAAGCAGACACAGATCCCTAATCTCTGGAACCGCGGCAGTGTCAGATGAAGAATACGTGCTGTACTTTCCCAGTGCCAAGGAAAAGCAGTTACATCCTGATTATCTGATGATGAAGAAGAAAAATGCTTGGAAAAGTCCCTGAGAAAAGAGTCTTTCCATTTGAGCGGAGCATCCCAGCTTTGCCATACTACAAACTAGTCTGTTTTGAAGAAACACAGATTGAGCAAGTGGCGGCACAAGGTGCTATGCAACCAGTCTCAATGTTCTTGTACCTTTGGCAAATTTTAAATTGGGAGCAGCTGCTAGCAAACTAGCACGGATGTTTTATAGCTTGCTGACAATGCCAGATTCTGCAGATATTACAGTCCGTACTCAGTGGCATCTCTGGAGTATTCCTTTTTTACAAGCATTTCCCAACACACAACCAGGAATGCAGAGGAGCTCCTCGCATTTGCACCATAAGGGACCAGGAACTGTTCATCCCCTTCCATAGTTGGCCAGGACCCACTCTCTGATCCTCAACCAGCCCCGTGCACTATTAGTTCCGCAGGGAAGCGCTGGCTCCTGCTCTACCGGAGTTCTCATTCACGTGATGAGATCTGTTAGTTGGTATGTGCTGGCACTGCCTCTGTTATCAAACCTTGCACTCCCTGGCTTAAGGAGTTATTCATCCCACCAAGAAATAGCTAGCTAGTTTCAGAAAGGGAAATTAGAATAATTGTTTCCTAGAGGTGAAGGGAGGCCTCCTCAGTTACTAGCTAAGTAACTAAAAGCCTTTGTTTGGATGCAGCAAAATAAGTGTAGAATTATAGCGTGAATTAAGATAGGTTAGGGGGTGCCTATTAGAAATGAATCCTGCCAGGTTGGAAATTTTTTCCAAGAGGCCAAATATAACTTATTTGGCCTTACTGTTGTCATGCAACGTGACAAAGCCAGTGTCTTGTGCTCCCACATCACTCTGCTTGCTTGGAGTCAGCAGCACCAGCCATGGGTTGGAAACCAGCGGTCCAACCTGCTCCCGCACGTGGGCATCCAGTGCAGCCTTAGGGAGCTGCCCCTGGAGGTGACACCTTGGTGGCCCTTGCAGCCCGCGAAGAGTTTCATCCACAGGCCCATGGTGACACAGCGCAAACCCTGCTTGCTACTAACTGACCAGCTGCCACAAACTACCACTTTTAGCAGCTTCACTTTATCAGTATTCATTTCCCTTCTTTAGCAATTGAACTTGTTATGTTTGGGCGTCTGTATCAGGACTGTCCTTTCCGTAAGGAGCAATATAATACCACCCCTTGCCCATCACAAAGCCAAATACCATCTCAAGGGCGACAGAAAATCAGACAGTGAGGACTAAGTACAGTGCAAGGGAATAAACATTTTTAAACTTATTTTAACAGTTAAACTGTTTTTTTTTTTTTTTACTTATTTTACCTTTAACTGGAAAATTGTTCAAGGAGAAACTAAGACAAGAGAGTATATAACCTGCAATTTCAAAGGGCAAGACTACACAGAAACACCTCTGGATTAGGCATACAGACTCTATATATCTGTTTCTGAAACAGCAGGGAAACAATATTATGCACCTGAGTATTTTTTCCTCCTGGGGCTTCTGGGTGCCTACTACCCAAAACTTCTCTTAAGTCCTTACACCCTTCTCTCATTATACTGTTATTGTCTTTCACACATATGTCATGATGCATTAACTGTTAGTTATCCCTTATATAGGTAATCCTTATAATGCTGCTTCTCCTCAAATATTCTCCTCCCAGCAGCGTCCCACAGTCCTCCTTTTCCAAGCTGCCCAGCAGTGCAGGGTAACCATCCATCCCCTCCCACGGTGGGATGGGACCAAACCCTTCCCTTTCCTCTTTCCAGCAGGACCTGCTGGTTGGAGGCAGGTGCTGCCCTCGCAGGTGGGCACCCTCCGCCGGCTCTGAAGCCCTTCCAGCTCCCAAGCACGCTGCCCCATGCCAGCGTGTGGCCAAGGTTTATCCGGAGCAACTGGGAACTTGTGCCAACAGCAACTGGACCCAGCTCAGGCAGGAGGGGACCCCTCCTCTACGACACCACCCCCAGCACAGCCCGGGCTGTTTGCTCTGTAACTAGATCTGCCGTCCTGTAACAAAAGGGAGCTCTGTTAGCAGGAACAAGACTCACCTCCCTCTCCAGCCTCCACTCAGCCCTTTCAGTTACAAGGGATCCCTTCTCTTGCTCCAGGAGCCGGCAGTGCTGCTCTGCAAAGCTCCCTGCACAGCGACACGACCTCCTGTCAGAGCTAACCCAGTCCCTGCCATCCCTACCCCAAAAGAGTCATTGCTTTGAGCAACAAGAATCAACACCAGTCACTTCTCTCACAACAACTCAGTAGCTCAGTTTCAGCTACCTCAGATTTATCCTGAATATACTGAGAGAAAGAGTTTAAGTCAAAGCCACACATGGTATTTTTGGATATAAGGAAGCAGAGAGCAGATGAGATCTCCCCCTGGCTGTTGCAAAGGTCCATACTCCTCAAGGAAGGAGATAGTAAGGTTGTGTTCCTCATTAAATAACCTAAAGTATGAGCACCAGTGCTTCTGTCAGCTTGGCACTGCTATAGGATGCTCCCCACCCTTTTATGTATTCTGGAAATAACCTATGATCACAATGGCCAATTTGAAGAAAATAGTAGCAGTGATATCAACACAGGGAATGATAGGCCAGGACAAAAATTATGGGGAGAAAGACAAGGAGAGCTTAAAACTAGCACCACACCTCTCCCACTACGGGAGATTTGCATATCTGCAAGAGTAAGCCCTTAAGATAAGAAATAGCTATTTGATGAGTTTCATTTTGTCCTTTTTCTCGCCCATTTGGATAGCAGCCCAGAACTTCTCTGATAGGCACTTTTTTCCTCCTATAATCCTCTCAGGTTAATCCAACTGTGCCCACTCTGCTGCCCCCTGAAATCAGTAGGAATTGAGGGCCTCTCACCTGGCCTGCCCTTCAGGTGCACAGGCACACGCGTTGGCACATTAACCCTTTCTGCCAAGCACAGCATGCAGGATGGCACACTCCCATTTACAGATTCACGCCTGGCCTTTGGCTGTGTTAAAATGGGACGTTTGAGCTTCCCAAGCAAGCCAGACTACTCTGTGCCATAGCTCCGAGTTCGTAGTTGTTAAATCATTTTACAAGTGTCGGAGTTACCATAAAACATCAATAAGAATTATGCCAGGGGCCCAAACGTTGGTTCTCTTGCGCCTTTAAGCAGACTCATCTTCTTCCCCATGTTTTCCTTACCAGTCTTCTTACCCTCGGATCAAAAAGTAGTTGGAAAGAGAAGACAGGAGAGTACAAGCCTTACGTCTCTACTTAATAAACCTGCTGTACAAAAGATGTGGAGCGAGATCCCAGCACCCTCACAGGTCTCATCCTGATACTGAAGGCACCGGAGCGCAGGAGGGGGAGGCCTCAGAGCACTTGGCGCTGCTGGAGCCCCGCTGCGCCGCCGCTTCCCCGTGGCACGGAACAGCACGTCCCATTGTGTGCCGGACCACAGGAATATTCCAGCCCGCCACGCGGCGCAGACCGACCGGGCTCCCTCTCCACGCTAGCTTTGGAAGTTGCCAGTAAAACAGGGGAAACCTACATTAAAAAACAAGCTGATGCCACACAGCAAGAGATAATTAGCAATTTCCCCAAGGAGGCAGCTCAGTGGGGACCCAGTATTGTGCAGCTAATAGCAGGGAATAAATGGCAAACACTAGTTTAGCCCATAACAGCCATTCTGAAATGGACCAAACACTTAACACTGGCTGTAACACCAAACCCCTTTAGCATTTGGCACTAAATAAGAAGCAACAGCACTAGCCCCGTGCCCTTTTGCATCCAGAGCGAGATCGCTATGTACTGAGGGAACTGTGCCACCCATTACCAGTAATCCCACTTCAAGGGCCCCACAGGGAAGAACCCCTGGTAAGTAATGAGAAGCTGATACTAAGCAGGAGGCTCTTTTCTAAAGGGGCAGCAATACTCTATGGGGAAGCAGGAAAACACACACGGGGCTGCTAGAGGCTTTGTGCTGTCTGCTGAGTCCCATTATCATATTTTTATGATTATCACTTTATGCCTAACGCAATACAAGCACGGAGACGTCAGCTCTGAGCAGAGCCAAACCAAACGAGGGCAGGCACTGCGTGTTCCCAGCCCACAGCTGTCCCGGAGCATCCCCAGCCACCCCAGGCTTCTCTCCGCTACCCAGCGCTGCCTGCACTCGGCAGTGCCAGCCCAGCGCCGCTCCCAGCTCCTTCCCTTGGTGTCTCACACCATACACAACCCACCGCTCGCAACCCCCTGTGGGGCATCACAGTGCTGCTAGCCAAAAGTCACTCTTCCTCTCACCACCACCCTCATCGGCAGAGGAAAAGCCCCTTACACTGCAGGGGCTAAGGTGAGATGCGAGAGACTTAGGTGGTCACAGCTGCTCTTGGACATTCACCAGCCCATTCAGTTAAATCTCTGTACAAGGCACATGTGCTTTGAGCTTCTGGAGTCAGAGGGAGCCTAAACGCAGCCTATGATTCCAGCCTTGAGGCCCCCCCACTTCACAGGGGTGAATAACTGAGGAATATTTCAAATACGTAGAAAGTCTCAGGGTCTCACATGGTGTGGGGAGAATGGGAGAAAGGAGGAGGGAAAAAAAAAAAAAAAAGAATTTAATCGAGAATGTCCTTCAACCCATCCTGGTTGTGAACCACACCTCCCCATGGCACCCAGGCACCACTTCAACAGCACCAACAAAATTTCCGGGAAAGCGGGAACTTCCCCATCCCTGTTGGAGCTCTCCTTTACTCAAGCTGTTCACCTAGAACATCACCACAACCTGCTAGAGTTCAGANCTTCAACCCATCCTGGTTGTGAACCACACCTCCCCATGGCACCCAGGCACCACTTCAACAGCACCAACAAAATTCCCGGGAAAGGGGGAACTTCCCCATCCCTGTTGGAGCTCTCCTTTACGCAAGCTGTTCACCTAGAAATCACCACAACCTGCTAGAGTTCAGATGAGGGCCACCGACCCCTGGTAAGACAAGAGTTTTCCTCGTGACAGGGTCAGAGGAGCCTCAGTCCCCATGAGGAATCTGCCTCCTGGTCCCCCTGAGCTCGGTGCAGCCCCCACACGCACCTGCTTTGGCTCCAGATCACATTCCAGCATCCTAACCCCAACACACGCCTATTGTCCTGTTCACAGTCACAGTCACATTTTTTCCTCATTAAAAGGACATATGTACACTTTTAATCCTCACGCTTGATCCCTGTAGGTCAGTCTTTGCTCTGCTACCAGCACTAGGTAGTTAGATCATGATTTTCAAATCACCCGGCCTAAGAGAGGCCTTCGGCAGCACACGGGGCAGTTTAGTCCTGACTGGCAAAAGGCAGCACAACTGAGAGCTTGTTGCAGCCTGTTGAGAAGAACAGAAATTACCCTGAAGAGAGAACTTTTTCCACAACAGCTTGGAAATGCCTTTGTTTCTTTAGGACCAGGAGAGGTTTTGTTCTGGTTTTTGAGGTTTGTTTTTTTTTTTTTTCCTTGGTTGGCCATTTCTTTTTGCCACTGACTTGCAAAAGTTAATTTGCCAAACCAGACAAAACTCATGCTGTGGGGCAAGGATGATCAACGGGGAGGAATAAAGTACCTTTTTTCCCTCCTATTGGAAAGTCTCATACACGGAGGCAGCTGCCTGGCGGGGAGGGGGCTCTTTCAGAAGCGCTGGCATGCTCCACTCTTACTAGACTAAATAGACTGTTGGGCTTCTCCGTCCTAGGCTCCTCCACAAAAATGCCGTACAAAGTAAATATATTCATTCCAAGGCCCAAAGCCCTTCCAGCGCCAACTTCCAGCTCCGAGCAGATGTCTCTGGTCGGGCTGTGGAGCCCCCGGGGCGCGGGCGGTTTGCAGTGCCCAGGTGTCCCCGGCTGGGCTGCGCAGCCCCGCGGGCAGCGCGGGCCGCGGGCAGCTGCGCGGGGCTGGCCGTGTCACACGGCGGCTAATGAACTGCGAAGCACCAGGGGAAATTCCTCGCGCAAAGATGGGAATACAAGCACCGAGGCAAGCAGGGGCATTTCAATCGCCTAGCGCGAAGCCAAAGAGCTGCCGCGTAACCTTGGGTAAGTTGCTTTAAATTTTTAAGCAGGCTTGAGCTGTGCAGCGGGTCTCTGAGGAAAGCTGTGCTATTGCTCTGGGAAGGGGTGTCCCGTGTCAGTCCTGAGAGACAGGAATGGATTCAGGGCTCCTGCAACTGCTAAGTCTGAGGCGGAAAAAGAGCTTCGGGGAGGATTAGGACTCCCTCCTCCTGTGCCACGTGTGACCTGATGGACGCTGAGGGCATCGCTGCTCCCTGTGCCTCAGTTCCTGCAGCTGCAGCTCCGCGACCAGCCCTGCTCACGAAGCACCGTGCGCTACCCAGAGCTGTGGTGCCAGTGCCAAAGCCCCTGCCTTTTCGCTGCACAGAACCCACCCTTTCACATGATCCAAAGTGGGACATGAATCCTGCCGAAATCCATCTCGATGCAGACAAAATGAGTTTAGTTCATTCACAGGACAGATACAAAATGAAAGAGTCAGCGGCCTCTCTTGCATCAATCTCTTTTTCACTGCTTTTAAGAAACTTGCAGCGTCAGACAAAATTGGGGCTTTAACCCAACAGCAGTGAAGTCGCCTTTCACAAAAACTCCGCCTGCATCTGAACCCTGCCTGCATCTGGAGGCTGCAAACGTTGCCAAGCCTTTAACCCTCTGTATTAACAGAAGGAGATATTGATGAGCGTCCCTCTGGCGAAGGAAACCAAATGGTGTTTTTAACCTCAGTGGATTCTTTACAGATTTTCAATTCTTTAGCAAGGCTGTTCCTCCAGACTGGAGTGTAATTGAGATGCATTAGCCGCTCACTCAGAAACTTTCCCAGGAACACATGTGCGCACACACAGACTGTGCATTCAGATATAAATACATACCATACCTGCACATGCATTAGGCTGCTGTTCAGGGCCTGTCTGGACATTCCTGCCGCCAGCTCGGCTGCGCGGTCAATCGCAGCACTCAACGCGACCAGCCCATCGCGACAAACAAAGTAAACAGAGAAGCAGCTCATCACCGTTGGGTATCTGACCACAGCCACCACAGCCATCTTGCCAAAAAGCAAGAGAGGATCTTTTAAGGGACAGTTCTCATGAAAGACATGGATACCGGGAGTAGAAGGTTAGGGGGGTTTCACTTCCACCAGGAATGCTGAACCCCTTAAAATGAGTCCACATTTGTCTACAAACTAACACAGCAACGTGGTGCCGAACCACCTGGCCCCCTTCTGTACTGTCTCCGTACTAGAACAAGCCACCATCTGTGCCCAGCACAGTGGAAAATCTCCCTCCAAAACCTTGCAGCCTCCTTTATTATATGAACCTTGACAAAGAGCCAAATTCCACCCATATAGACTGATCCTATTCATAGGGCAGAGTCCATTGGGATGGAGAAGGCATAACCTCGAAGGGTTTCAATTGCAGCAGGACCTGAAGCCCTATCAGTGCTCTGAGCGCACCTGAGCCCACTCTGAAATGCTGGGAACCTTCCCGATGGGGTCTCTGAAACTCTGAATAACCGTGGGTTTCGAAGCATGGACCTCACTCTAAAAATGGCTGTTCCTTGCACACTGCGTGTTCTTACAGCCTGGTAACTATTTCTATAGTCTATTTCTATTTTTTCTCAGCAAACCTCTTAATGCAGTTCTCAAGATCACATCTAGTCTCAATTTCTTTTAAAGTTGATGCCATAAATGAGGGCTACATTCTAGGTCCTCAATGAGAGAGACTAACCTCAAGAAGGAGAAAAAAAAAAAAAAAAGAAAGAAAGAAAGAAAGAAAAGCAGATTGAGAGGCCTGTGTCTAGATATGAAAAAAAAAAGAGAATAATACAAGATGTACCACAACTTCTTTCCACCCTTGAAAAGAATGATTCATCAAGGATTCCTAATGTATTTATGAGAGCTAAGCAGCTAAGCCACACAATATCCACCTCTACCCATCTGAAGCACATGATTCTCTAATACATACAAAAGGGAGCAGGCACAAAAAGCTTATATTTAGTGTCTGAAAACAAAATCCAGAAACAGAGCTAGTATAGCAAACTCATCATTTCTGTGCTGGAAAAATCTCTTCAGTGGAAGAAATTTTAACCTTTCCTAGAGAAAAGGGCAAAGTCTCAGCACTAAGGTAACCGGAGCACTTTGCTCATGGAAACAATCACTTTGCAACTAACCATGGATAAAATCTCACAAATATAAATGAGAAATCTGAATAAAGGATTGTGGAAGCAGTAAAACTGTAAAAACATGTGAATTTAAGCAGGTTGGTGGTGTATTTATTAAGCAAAATGTCCATCCAAACTTTTAAATCTTTATTCTAAACATCCATTAGAGGTTCTCAAAAAATTGTTACCAATATGAGGTTCATCATTATATTTCATTTCTATTAATTCCCTTTTTAATCATTCTCTACTGTTGCTTTGACTTTAGCGCAAGATGACAAAGTCTTACATAGGCAAATGTTTTGAGAAGTCTGTGCACGGCTTAATCTGAAGGTGTTTTATCTGCACATTCAGCCATCCTTGGTCTTCAAGGGTGACAGAAACCGTGGGTCATCTCTGCCTAGTCAGAGGAGCAGTAGCTTCTGCTGAAGCAGTGAGGTGGCCAGCCCGATTACTTTCATGTAAAAGACAGAAGAGAATCTGACCTGGCCATTACGTCCCACCAAACATTGCAGAGGACCCCAGGTGAGTAGTGGGTGCAGGAGCCTGGGCCGGCTCTCAGCCACCAAGCGCCTTGCAGGTCTCCCAAGCAGCACAGGCGGGAGGACCCTGCGTGTCCTGCCCCTCTGCACGTGCTGTGCCGGCTTCAGGGCTGCCCTTGCACAAGGGAGGGAGCAACAGGGCTTTCACATGAAATATGTGAGGAACCAAAAGGCTGAAATCCCAGAGAGTCCTCTCTCAACGTCCAGGGGTTTTATTTTCGGCATGAACTGCTGTTTCCCTGCACAGCGAACCTGCTCTCTGTGTGCCTTTAGGTAAAAGATGCAGAATTTCCAGACAAAAAGGAAACCTACAACTTATCCCTCAGAGCCAGTATAGCTTTGGAGAAAACAGGATTCTGTTTTGCTTCCAGCAGGGCCTCCTCTGTCACCTGGGCTCAGGACACTGCAGCTCCTCTGACTTTCACAGCAGATGCTGGCTGAGAACTCAGCTCTGCTTGCTCCCAAAATACATTTTCACCCCACTGTCTGCACTTCCCTCGGCCTTGAGCACAACAGAGCCTGCGGGATACACCTGAGCAATGTGGACTGTATCCCATGGGGAACAGGGATACTTCTACCCACTAATTAACTGCATTTGTTTCCAGTAGATGACAGAAAACTAGAGACATTTTTACCTGCAGCTCTGGCAAATAGGGAGAAAATAAAGAGAGAATATGAATGTTCCTGGACTCATGAAGTGGTTATGGTCAATGAAATGAGAAAAAGAGAAGAAAAAAAAGTCTCTGAAATCCTAACTTGTGCAATCCTAACTTTTACACTTTGAACAGGCAGACGCTGGCCCTGGAGTCCCAGCAGAGACAGGTCTACGTGCAGTGAGATATGCCCTGATGACACAAAAGCCAAATCTCAGCATCACAGCATAAAAGGAGTAGAGCACTGACAGTCCAACTTTAACTAAGCTTTGGAAATCTCAAAGATTGCAGAGGATTAGTCAGTGGGTAACACAAAACCCAAAAGCCACAATTACCAGCGAATCAGCAGCCCCTGTGCCCAGATTGCTCTCAGCCATCCCAGGTATCGCTCTGCTTGTGGGAAACAGCAAAGACAACCTCATCTTCCTAGATACCGTCAGCTCCTGGCCGGCCTCGCACAGGGAAAGGAGCGAGCAGGTTTCCAGCACCGGCATCTCACATATATCAAGGAATATTCAGGGTAGGCAGCGGAGCAACTGTGGTAGAGGGGTCTGACACAAACAGCATTACAAACTCCTAGTGAAGGAAAACCTGCCCACTTTTGTGTCCATTCCTGTACACTAAAGAGCTTTTTAGGCATCTAACATACTAGGGATCACACCTCCTTGATGCACAAAGGATGCTTTGAAACAGCTACAGTCTTTTTATTCACATAAGCTCCCTCTGAGTTGCCTTTTCTTCTTGCTGGGCAGAAGTTTGCACCAAGGTTTTATTTGGCCTCTGGGCAAACATGATGCTTTGCAGGAAAGTACTGTCAAACAAGCCCCTCTCCTAAGCAAGTAATTACAAGAACAAATAGCTCCTTCTTAACCCTCAGGGGAGTCTGCCAACCCCTCTCTCTGCTATTCTTGGCTTCCTGGCTTATAAAGGGTTAAGTGTAATCTAAATGGATGGCTTGTCCGTCTCCAGCTGGTTGGCAAGCTGGACACATTCGAGCTGGCAGCGGGGCAAAGCGGTGCTGGGGACATTCCCTGCAGCACGCCGGTGCTGGCCAGAGGCTGCCTCATCCTCCCCAAAGGGGCTTGGGAACCGGCACATCGCACTCCGGCAGCACCACAGGGCAGCTCGCAACGCGGTGGGAGCATCCAGGGCTCCCACATGGACAAGAAAGGCACTTGCTGCCCCCCAGATTCTACAGACTAAATACAGAGGGGTGTTGCTGGCCGAGATAAACGTGCAGATGTATTTTAAAACAGGAGAATGAAAATCTGCACAGGGTGTTCCAGGCTGGAGGGACTCCACGGTGCCAGAGCTGGGTGCAGGTCTGAGCAGGGGGCACTGGGCGGTTTGCACTGCCCCTGGGCTCCAGGTCACCTTGTGCCCGGGTACGGTTCAACAAAGTGGTTTCTCAGCAGCTATGATGTTAAATCCCAACGCTAAGTTTAGGTTTCATAAAGCAGGGACATGTTTCAGTTTTGCAGGAAAATCTGTGTATTTTTAACTTATTTTCAAGTGTACAAATGAAGCTTTCCTGAAACTATGGTTTGACTTTTTTCTTTTGCCAGATAAGCCTGATGGTTCTCAGTTACCTGAGAATAGCCAGCATAGATCAAAATCCACAGGCTGTCTGATAGCTCAGCACTAAATTCTAAAGTGTTACCAACTCCATAAAACTGTAAGAGAACAGCAGCATAAAATATAAGCACACAAGATGCAACATCTTCACATTTAAGACTTGACAGAATTTCACAAATCAAGAGACCCACTATCAGGAAAGGATCCACTATATGTAAACAGATTAAATAACACATTTAAGTGAAATTAACTGAATAGGGAGAACTGGTGCTCTCTTCAACTGCTTTTATCAGGTACAAATTTGGGGTGTAACTTTGCATCATTCCTGCAGGACAGCACCCAGAATCCAAATCCCCCAGCCACTCCGACGCTGTTTAGTTAAGAACAGCTTCCATAAAGCCAGGGAGCTCCCACTGAGCCGGGCGCAGCCTGTCAGCACTGCTGTCACAATCTGGCTCTTTGCTATTCTTAGAGAGCTAGTGAGGAAAAGGGGTGCTGATGCTCAGGGCAGGCACCCTGGCTTCATTTTAGTAGAAGAAATTGTTCTGCAGCAGTTTAATAAAGCAGTTGCAAATCTTCCCCAAAGCTAGATGATTCCTCAGGGAGCAAATGGGAATGATCATGCATTTTTCAGAGGCCTCTAAGGAATTCTCTATTTTTATGCATTTTGCTTTTTTATCCTGCTACCTGAAAGGTCCATTCATCCCCGCAAACAAAACCATAGTCTTAAGGCTGGACACAGAGATAATAGATGAAAAAATCAGAGAGATCCATAGGTCATTTCCAGGAAACATCCCACAATTCAGGTGTTCCTCATAACACAACTGAGCTTAAAGGACTTCATCCAACCGTACATCGGGATATACCCAGAGGGTTCATCACAGGAGCGCCAGGACATGCGTCCCAACACCAGCAATGAGTCACAGCAGCTAATCCTCAAATAGCCACCAGCTTCACGTGACCTGAACGCTGCCGCACGTCCAAAAGATCTCCCATGGGCCGTACTCACAAAGCACCCTACCCTGAGAAGGCCTCTTCCATCACACCTGAGACTCCTAATAGAGCATCCCTGGCCAGGGCCGCTGGTGCAGAACTGTGCTAGCAGTAGAGAAAACAGACAGGATCAGCTTCAAATCAAAGGTGTAACTGAAGGGGGGCGGCATGAGTGTAAACAGGAAAGCAAGGAAGAAGGATTCGGCTTTATTTTGGATTCAGTGGTTTGCCCAGATACATTTAAGGTGTAGCAAGACATGTCTTATCCTTTTGCTCTTGAACAAGGAGCTGCAATTCATTTACAGTCTTGGAAACAGCACTTCATCAAAAAACACGCAATTAGGCTCTGGTCATTCACATTCACTCCTTGAACTTCACCTTGCCATTTACAAATCCTATTCCTGAGAGGGGAAAAAGGGAGAGTTTGCCCATCTTTCTTTGCATGTTGGTAGCAAAAGAATGGGGAAAAAAGAATTGTTTGACTTTTCAAGGTGCAGTTTGCAAATCACCTCTCCATCTGAGGATCTCTATATGGGTAAATATTAGTAATTATCTCTCTGCCTTAGCTAGAGGAAAATGAAAAGAAGGAAGGACAAAATGAACCCTTGTGTCAAAACCATGGAACAGTTTTGCCTCTGCCTTGCAATCCAGCACTGCCAGCTTGGCAGCCTCACAGCCTCCAGACCAGCACTCTTGCTCCCCATTTTCCTCCTGAGGTGACCGTCTATGGGCAGTGGAAGAGGATGGATTCGGGAGGGAGATGGAGGGATACGCTGGCCATACACCCCCATCTCCATGACTGGAAAGAGCTTGACACATGGAAGAAACATGAACACATTCCACTCGTGCAATCAAAAAAACATTGACCTCATTGGGACCTAACATTGCTGTTGTTACGACATTGGGGCGAGAAGTGTCTATTTATCCTCCTTTCATTTCTTGCTAAAAAGCATGGCCCGTGTCAGGGCTGAGAAGAGCTGTAGCATAGAGGAGACATTATTCTCAGCTTTGGACTTAGATCAGTATTTTAATGAAAGCACTTATTAGCCCCAGCTGGGGTTCAATTTTCCAGTGAGTTGGGAAAAAAATATTGCCCTGGCCATTCTTCTCTGGGGATTGTGCAGAGACATCTGAGAGTATCAATTACTGATCATAATACTCTATTGGAAACGAACAGCTGGGGAAAAGCCGCTGGCTAGAAACGACCGGATTGCTTTACATTTTAAAGTATAGTTCTTGGCTACAAGGTGCCCATATTTTTCCCACTCTGGGATCTTGGCTGTTCTGAACAGGCCGCAGATACCCTGTCCTTGCCACCCTCTCGTGTCAGCGCCACCTCACCAAGCAGCAGAGGTGGCTTTGCGCTCTGCAGAGCCCCCAGTTGGCCTTGGGCCACCTCAGTGAGGGGCTGAGCACAACCCAAGGTGCCTCCTGAGCAATGAGCCCGTCTGGGGCACCGGCACAGCAAAACACACTGTCCTGGGGAGAGAGGCCCTTGGGGCACCCCATCTCCTGAGAGCCACTGCAAGGGTCTCGAGGCCACATCTCAGACAGTCTAAAGTTGTCTTCCCGGGAACAGCTGCACTAAACCTTACTGGATGGACCCTCTCAAAGGCAAAGTGCGTATTTCCCAACGGGAAAGGCTGTGTACACGCACACAAGCCACACGATTCCCTGGGGCTGGGGAAGCCGAGGAGGGCAGCCCACTCCAACAGGTGCCAGGCTGAAGGCTTCACATTCCTTCAGTTGTAGTGGCTGGGGTTCTTTATTTGTGCTTGGCATTTCAGATCTGGATGCATTTTATCGACTACCAGATCAATAAAGCACTATCTGGGAATCTGTTTTTTGAATACTCCAGAGGAAGGAAAAAATAAATAAATAAATAACCTTAAGCAGCTGGCCATCTTGCTAGCCTGGGACCAGCTTGACCATGACTTTCACCGGAAAGCAAAGGAGATCACAGGAGTGCTGGCCCTGAGAACTGGGCAGCCCCCTGAGATTTGGTTAACTGATATATTCCCCTCGCCACCCCGTAACCAGAACCTTTCTTTGCAGGGAGAACAGAAAACGCATATGAAAACCAAACCTTTAAGGTCTTTCCTATCCCTTAAAAGAGGAGAAAAAAAAAAAGTCCTCATTCCTGGTCTTCTCTTTTCACAGCTCCACAGCTAGAGCCGCTATGACAACACAGGGCCTGAGGAGACACCTCGTCAGGCCCAAGCTCTGGCCAATCTAATATGACAAATTCCTCCCACAAGCGCCACCAGCCCGAGCACAGCGCCTGCAGCTGCGCTGAGCCCCAAGGCAGATGCTAATCGTCATCTCGTGGCAACAAGCACCCAGCACCTGAAAAGCCAGTGTGAGCATCGCACAGACCAGCCATTCAGCTCAGGCCAGTTCCATTAGATTTGGTTGACAAAAGAATCTGAAGTGCACATTTATAATTTGCCAAAAAAAGAGTGTAGAAGAAAAGCTTTCCCTTCTGAATGGTGAGTTCCTGTAGCCCGGCCTCTCCTCGTCAGCAGATGGGGTGGAATTCCCAGGCTACAGAGGAGATTCTCTTGGGGCTGATCATGTTCTTAAAGGCATGTTCTCAATCAAGAAGGCTTAGATGAGGCATAATAATTGCATAGGCTTCCTGAGAACTGGCTTCACATCCCTCTGGAATGATTTAACTGTGTTTTGCATCCTGCTTGCACATCAAAAAAGAATCTGTCCATATCTTGACATACTGCAAATCAGGAGACGGAGCTGTATGGTGTGTGTCAGCCTCCTCCTGCGCAGAGGCAGGGCCACCTTCGCCATCACAAGTGCTTCCATCGTGTCAGCAAAGCTGTCTCGATTAACACTGGTGAGAAGGAGAAGCTAGGGGCCTGTTAGAGGTCTGGGAGTCAGGAGCTAGCTAATCCTATCCTGGCACAGGCTTTTCATGAAATTCATGGGTAATAACTGGTGTCATTACTAATCTACATTACACACCTATTGGTCTGTAAAGACAAATGGAGATGACAAGGCTGTAGATCTAGCCCATAGCTGACCATGATCATCATTAACATGAGGATACTGTAAGTTGTGGCTACATTAGTGGACAGATGCCAATTTTACGCTTACCCTTGGAGCACCCTGGGGCAGTCCCAAGATGCAGAACCTCAGGCTGACACCTCCCTTGCAGCCTGCGCTCAGCAGAGCTTCCGCAGGTCAGCTCAAAAGGCAACCAGGTAAATCTGGG
Organism: Crypturellus undulatus; assembly: GCA_013389825.1. Lineage (NCBI taxonomy): Eukaryota > Metazoa > Chordata > Aves > Tinamiformes > Tinamidae > Crypturellus > Crypturellus undulatus. The sequence continues at coordinate 627,270 of VWPW01032634.1, read as the reverse complement.
GGAGCACCCAGCATGGCTTCAAAGGCACAAAACCCTGTAAAGGCAGCCCTGCAAGAGCAGCTTGTTTGCAGAAACACTGGCCTCTTCTGTTCAACAAAAAATGGGCTACAACTTTCTGTAAAGGTTGCCATCAGCCCCAGCTTTGGCATGAGTACAGAGGATGCCAGAGTGGTGTCAGAAGGGAGCTAGGTGCAGTAAGGTACCTTTGCACTGTGCTACACACCATTAGACAGACTGTAATTTCAACTGGCCATCTTCACCACAAGCACTTTTAATGCTGTTATAAACAAATGCTCTGCAGACCAGCACAACTGTTTTACACTGAACATTTTCCGTTGAAACTCCTGAACACAGATTTAAATACACAGATCTTTTAACACTGAAGTAAGAATCTACCTGCTTTGGATGTGTAGCAACATCCCTTATAGCCAGACTCCTAATGTACCCCCAAACACGACATCAGCACAGAACCATGTGGGCAGCAGTTTTGCTTTGCACCCTTAGCATGATTCAGCAAGGCAGACATGTCAGGGGGATTACTGAGCAAGACGCGTTTGATGCACAACAGGGCATTTGCACAGCCCAAAGTGTAAATATTGTCTCAAAAAATAAAGAGGAGATGAATTAGATTAGGAGACTTAGGGTCATGAATTACGCCTCTGAGCCACCCTGCTGAATACTAATGCTCATCAGTCAGACACGATCTTATATAAGGCTGCACCTTGTCTGTCTCAAACTGCTGTTTTATTCCAAAACTCCCCTTGGCTCCCTGAGATCCAAGGCAGGAGACAACAATAGTCCCTTAAAACATGTGGGACCAATTCCCAGGTTTATTACCCATTCTGAGTTTGCTCTTCACCTCCAGTGAAGCCAAAGGCAGCTTTACCTGAGTTCAGAGCACAAGCAACAGGCAACATGACCTGCGATCCCACAAATTTCCTGAAAATTCTTAATGACTCTAAAGACTTAATGAAGTGTTTCACAGCAAAGGCAGCAGCCAGTAATTATGGTTTTGGAATCTGTGAAAGTAGCAAGCAGAAGTCCAGCTCTGTGACTGAAAACACAAGCAGTAATAACAGCTCTTTCAGAGCACAGTACACTTCTTTTGCCATCATATATCCTGCTCTGTAAGCTGGTGCATCCCCAGCCAAGCGTCCCGTCAGCAAAAACTCTAACCAAAGGGCAAAAAATATTAAATATAGAGACAAATTCTTGTGGATAGAGTGGCAAAGCTTTGTGAAAGTGTAAACTGCATGTGGAAAGACCATGAGTTAGCAAAAATTAAGGCGGCAGCTATGAACTCTAAAAATCATCTGTGCAACTGGAAATACGGCTTGCAGCAAACGTTTGGGACCTGCCATCATGTTTGAGTGGAAGGAGTGTTGCTAACAGCCAGATCCACAGCCTGTGGCACCAGCACCCCATTTGCATGCAGGCAAATTCAGATTAGCCTGAAGAGGGTTAAAAATGAGGGGGAGAGGAGTCCCGACTCTCCCAAACTCTCCTCCACATGCAAAAGGAGCCGCTGTCTCTAAGATGAAACATCACTGGTGAGTCACGTCATCTTGACGCTGGGAAAGGCAGCTAGGGTTAAACTAGCACTCTCAATAACTGCACGTAGTAGAACAGCCGCACGTATACCCTGGAGGAGCCGCCAGTCCTGACTTCCTCATCTATCACGTTGCACTGACTGCCTTTAAAACACTTTTCACGAGCACTTTGGTCACCTTTCCTCTCTTCCTTGTGGCACTGCTAGCAAAGCCCCTCTTTAAAGCCTACTGGAGGCCTTCTGAAGAAAGGAAGCCTGTTCCCTTTTCCCTTCTCCTTCCCTTAGCTGTCATTACACAAGAGTAGTGATTGAGTTCCAAATTTCTATTAAAAAAGAGGACTAAGTTAAGCTCTTGCATGATGTCTCTAGGGATGCATCGGTTAGTGCTTTCTTTACACGTTTTCTTCTACAGCAACAGGAAAGTTTACACACTAATCTTGCTACAGGTATTTACTAGAAAGGAATGTGAAATCCCCCAGAACTACATCTACCCACAAAACAGTAACCAAACTTCTTAAAACCTCTCCAGTTCGACAGTGCAGATGAATTGGGTGTTCAGGGCTTCAGTCACAGCATTCAGAGGCCTCCGCTGACCAGGGTGACAGATGAGAGCAGGAGAGCCCGCACCAAGGAGAGATGAGGAAAAGTCAAGACAGGGGAACTTCGAGGAAACCCAACTGAAACGCTCTGCGAATGCAGCTATCGCATCAAACCGCTGCTGACACAGCTGTGTCCTGCCTCGCAGGCGGCTGCAGAGCTCCGCAGTTGTTTCTGCAAACTTAGGAAAAAAGTGATCTTGTTCTCCTACTGCAATCAATAATGTTCTAAAGCAAGTAAACACCACATTTGTTAATATTTCCAGAGCTCTTTCCATCTCATCGGTTCAAGTTGTAGAGCAAAAATGTAAATAGCTTAGATTACTTATCTCATAAAAGAAAAAAGAAAAGAAAAAACACCTCGCAATTTTGCAGCTATGCAGTTAACAGCCTGTACAGACAACCCTGGGATACCAGCAAATAATAAAATCCTCAGTTCTTCTTTAACAAAACAGATGAAGTTTTCACTTGTTCTCTCACTGATGTTTTTGGAAAATATATAAAGGAAAAAACTGTTAGGCAAAAATAGGCTGTGTGTCACTTCAAACCAATCCTGGGGACCTGGACTCAAAGCCCATTGAAGTCAGTGGAAAGATTCCTCTCAACTTCCACAGGGTTTGGCTCAAACCCACATGAATGTCCTTCTCACAGGTGTAAGTTTACACATTTCTTTTAAATTGTCTGAACAAAGACTGCCCTCAAGAACTACCTTAACCACAGCTGCATTTGTCTATAGCAGGGAGCTTCCACCCTGCCTTCAGCAACGTTCCTGGTCTGGGGCCAAATCTCCAAGCCAGCACATCCCTCTATCTTCTTTTCCAAACCTTCCATTTCTGCATGTCCCACATTTCCGAGTGTTCAGACACACAGAGCTGCGCTCTTCTCCTCCCGGGTTTTTGCAACATGACTAATCCCATTGACATCCACGTTGCCGCATTCCCACCAGAACGCAGGGTCCTTTGCCCATCTCCTCATACACAACTTGCCCCCATCGTTTTGCCTCCAACACAGACTCTTATTAGCTCCAACCTTCCTAATCAACTCCCAGAGCTGAGGAAAGCTGAGAACCTCCATCGTTGTGGCAGAAAAGGGAAACTTCCTATACTTGGGAAAAAAAAAAATATTCAACCGTCCTCCATTAAACCATGTCCTCACAGTTTCACACAGGTGCATACTGCAGCACAAGACCCATCTCTGAAGTGCTTTTAGCTCAACGCTAGGGAGGGGAAAGGAGGCCAGGGCTTTCACAGGTTGACAGACACAGCCCCGGCTCCTGCAGGCACGCGCCGGCAGGTTACGCTGCTGCGGGAGCAGCAGCCCCACCGCGGGGTAGACCTGGCAGCTCCAGCTGCTCTGCTGGCTGACGCAACAGGGAAGGGCAGTACGTGGGAAAAGGCTCGTCCGCGTTTTCATATACATTATATACATTCATATATACATATATAGGTTTATTACTAACTCATTTCATCCTTTTAGATGGTCACAAGCAAACTGCCCTCTGCCCTTCTCACTTGCAAAATATGGCATGAGGAACTGGGGAATTCCATATGGAGATTAAAAAGACAAATATTTTCACTGATTAGCTTATTTTAGCTAGCATCTAAATCCAGGTTTACCAGGTTCTGTGCCTGGAAGGCTCCACCACATAAGACAAAGATTAGCAAGAAGTAAAATAGCCTCCTGCTGGCAGTCAGGAGTTTGGTGCAGAATGAAGAGGTGGTCACATTAGCAGTGGTTATACAAACCAAACAGAAAGTGAAATCAATGTGAACCTTGCCTAAATAGGTCACTTATCTGCTCGGGTTTCCTCCTCCTGCCTCCCCCACAGCTCCTCAAAGGTTCTTTGAGCTTCAGAGTTCTCCAAGTCAACGAAGGGACAATTACACACTCCACCGACCGCAAAAACAAAACTTGCATCATAGAGTGGCCAACTCAGAGGGTTAAAGGACACCCCTGGGAGCAGCGACAAATAAGCACGTTGAATGTTCCTTCACCTTTCTGATTGCTCATTAAGCTTTGGCACGGTTCCACATATGAACTCACTGCACCAGAACAGGCTTACTCCACACTATTGGGTTAAATATACAATACAAACAAGTCCTGGGATGGACAAAAACAAGGGATCCAAATGCGCAAAAGGTAGGGCAGACTGTGCAATCCACTGCAGTGCACAAGCCTATCTGCGGCTCCTCACAAGCTGAAAATGAGTATGCAACGTGCCAGGGACAACACATGCAAAGATTTATTAATTTTGCCTTATGTGAAATGGCACCCACGTCTAGAGTCTGAGCACAGGACTAGCAAGCAGGAGACTGGCCTTCTGCCTGCCTCTCATGCTCCCTCTGACACTGTGTTGCTGTCAGCCCTACACATCTCCATGCAGCAGTTTCCTCCTTTCTGCTCTGCAGGTCTGTGGTTCAACTCTGCTCCGTGTATTTTTTAAAGAAAGGAACACTGAAAGAAGAACCAACAGAAGGAAGGAGTGAGTAGAAAGGTAAATCCGAGTCAGCCCTTACCCTAAGAAAGAAGTCCAGAAAAGTAGAAGTAATAGGAAGCATAAAAGCTGGAAGCAATAGATTTCAGACAAGACCACTGTGACAACTGTGCCCTTTAATAGAGGGGACGGTTCAAATCGGCAGCCCTAAGCTTGGTCCTGCTGGGCCTTGCTCCCTGCCAACAGCATTCAATGTACTGCTTTGTCTTTCAGAGAGAACATGTAATTGCTATCATTCATTATTTACAGATGTGCAGATATCTGAATCTGCTCAACAACCATACTGAGCTGCCAGACAGCCAAGAAATTAGGTTCACAAGAGGCTTAGGAAGACTATCCTGAGAGATGAGAATTGGGTTTCTGGTGTTCGGTTCAAGCCATGTGCCCCTTGAAAACACCTGCTGATTTTGTCCCTTGCACTCACGGGGAAGCAAAAGACAATTTCATGCTGCTCCTTATCTGCCTCCTCTGTATCCTTCTGTTGGTTCCCACCAGTGGTTTCCCTATCAGTTGCCACATCTGGGAGGGATGTGGAGCTGACAGGCGCAATGCCTGTGCTTTTCCCTGTGCAAACCTGGGAGAGCCACACTGGTACCTAATAAACATCGGGCACTCTCCCCAGCTTGGGACTGGATCGGTAGGTGTGATCCTGGCACCAAAGCTAACATGAAACATACGCTGAATTTAACACTCCTGCAACTGATAACACCACAATGCTGTAATATTTCCCAGAGCAACTCCCTGCAAATTCCCAGAGGGCCAGAAGATGAAGAAAGATCCCTCTCTACAGGAGCTCATCGGTTGCCCTTTGGTGGAAGGGACCAGGAGACCGGCAGCTCACAGGCCAGGGTGCTGCAGAAGGATGGGAGCTGATATGAGGTGAACATTTCACTTTTACTTTGAAGGATTGAAGTCTTTAGACCCTGTACATTTGTATAATGCTGCCCCAACACAGGAGGGGATGGGGGATTGCTGTGTGTGGAGACAAAGAACCTCATGGTGACAGCTGAGCAAATTCTGATGGCAAAGGACTCCGGGCAGGTCTAGGCTGCCTGGCAGGGACTGGCCATAAGTGATGAGTGGCATTTGCAGTGGGCTTATGGGGGGAGGGGGAAAAAAGGCTTTTTTCCCAGCTTCTGCACTAGTGCTGCCTGCTTAAAGCACAAGGGAGCTAAGACACTAACTGGGTTGCAACAATATGCCGTAGAAGATAACAGGATTTACAAGGTTAGGTTTAACAGGATTTAAGGTTAACCGGATTTACACAGCAAAAAGGGCAATCCACAATTACAAGGAGAAATCTGTGTTATTAGTGTCTTTGTCTCTGGATCTGCATGGATCCAGATGAGGAAGCATTACAATCCATGCTGCTCTCTAACCAGTCCAGCCCAGGGCATGGACAGAACACACAGGAGCTTTATTTCTATGGCTCTGACACTGAGTTGTTGTGTGATCCCTGGAAAAATCACATAACTTGTCTATTTCTCTTCCATCAGCTGCTGGTTTAGATTATTCTTATTTCTAATAGACACTAACACCAAAAAAAAATTAGGGACCAGACTCTTGTTATGTAAAGCCATGTAAAAAAATAAATTTTAAAAAAAATCCTCTTACCTATTCTCCTGGGAGGAATTTATAGCCTAAATACCCCCAAAAACAAAACAACAATAACAACAACAATAAAAAACCTAGAAAAACTAGTGCAAATGGAGCAAGAGGATAGCACTAGCATGGGGACAGCAGTACTGCCCAGCTCTGTGCACTGGGGGGAGCCTTCCTCGCTCCAGACTTACACAGAACCCTGGCCAAAAATCTCTGGTCTCTTTTGGGGTTACTAATCATCACCATGGTACCAGCAATACACAGTTCAGATGGGCAAAGCTCCTGGGACCTACACGGAATTAAAACACTGAGAAACAGATCCTGACCCACAGGCAGAAAATGTTCAAATCCCGCCTTTGGGCTTTTCTAGCAACTGCGCACTTGAGCCGCACTCCAAATATCATTGGTTGCAAGTATTTGATACAAAGCTATGCCAGGAAGCACTTTTGCTTGGTTTTGTTTTTACTGTGGATGCAGAACCTTGCCTAAAAAAATCACCAGTAGAAATACTGGACTGTCGTAGCTGCACGGCCTGGATTGTTCTTCTAGCACCATGAGATTTCAGACGGGTGTGCTTCTGCGATTGCTATGCCTGGTATGCACTGGATTTCATTATAGGTTTTCTTGCACTTCTATCTTCATTAGTTCTACATCACAGAGTGCGTGGAATGCCTGCATTGCCAGCCCGAGAAAATTAAGATGTGACTTTGCTTCTCAAGGACATATGTCTTTCCTTACTTCTCAATCAATGCATAAATCCTAAATGGAACTATCAAAAAAAAAAAAAAGTACAGAACAGTGCTGACCCAGTTTAAGGTTTTGGGGGTTTTTTTTGTTTTGTTTTCTTTCATTCTTTTGCTTCTTAAGGCCAGAGGCAGAACAGAGGCCACGAGCAGAACTGCCAAAACACATGTGCTTGTTGGATGCTTTTGCCTAAAGACACTATGAAGTGCTAAAATACTGAAGATGTCAAGCAGAAAGGCTTCCTCTGGCCTTCAGAGGAGTTCTGCAAATGGTAATAAAAATGTAAAAGAAGAATGCTGAATAATCATATGTGGTTTCTTTTTATAAATGTAAATAGTACAGAAGGAGTGTTAGTGAGCGCAAGGTACCGAGAGCTCTTGAGGCTGAATCCTTGGGACTTTGCACCTAGAAGCAGCCCCAGCCCTGGATGGCAGCAGGACCACACTCCTCAGCCCCTCCAGCTCGAGGGATCGTTTCTGGGAGTGAGAGATATATTGGGCTCCACTACAGAGCATCTTCAACTGTGAGCTTCAGGACTAGGCATATTAGCATCAATTTGTTGTACCATCCAATTCAAGCCTCGAAACTCAGAAATAATGCTGACCTTTCAGCGCTTCTGCAATGCTCCAAGATATCCAGGGCCAGCATTTGGATCCAGGGCAGTTTTCTGTTCCTAATGATCTGTCCAGTTCTTGATGTCTCTGGGGGACTTCCAATGAGGAGATATTTTAGGAGTAATCCAATAAGGACATTTTAGGAATAAGCGCTTGTCTTGCATGAGCTCAGCAGCGACCCTCCAATTCAGTGCCCAGAGGCCAGTAACAGCCACCGAATGGCAGTGACGATCAGCACTGACAAGAGCTCGATGACAGCCCAAGACTTACAGCCCACTCTCCCTCCTCAAGCAAGAGCGCGTTGCGCCACTCATCATCGCTGCTAGTCAGCTCTTTGGAGCACGTTTCTTCCCCTCGATTAAGCAGCACCAAAGACAAGGGTGCTCTGTCACTAGGGTAGAGAGACAGCAAAAATATGGGATTGTAACAGAGTCCCTAAACCGTGCTGGTGGCTTTTTTTTTTTTTAATTATTATTATTTTTGTCTGCAGAACCCACTGAAGTAAATACCAAGTAATTATGGTGTTCTGAAGTGACCTTATGGAGCATGTGCTCGAGTCCATGGACCCCGGCCAAAGCTACTATTGTGGATTTCATGCCAAGACTTGGGAGAACCCTGGCTCCCTCCCATTGTTTTCTTTGGCCGGGCTCTATGGATTCTCAGCCTGGCAAGAAAGCCCCATTTTAAAAGTACTGGCAAACATTGTGCAGTTTGTCACACCACGGCTTATGATTTAGGACCTTGATTTAGGCTCAACACTGGGATCTTTTGTTTAGCTGTGTTTGTACATCATTTGCAACTTTGTATTAGTTAATAAACGTCAGTCTGCTAAGAGCGTGGCACATCCAGTATTGCGGTGAGGATTTTCCCTTGAATATACAATCCATAGCGAGAATGACTGAGTGAAACTGAAACAGCCCTATCCATCAGCCGAGGGCTTAAGCTCGTGTAAACAAGACTTTCTAACACAATGGATGCTTCAGAGATAAAGCTGTATTGCTGCATACCTGGTTAAACCCAGAACTAAAGGATAAGGATTTGCACTTCTCTTTTTGTTTAATTGAGTCTCTCTTGTTCAGGATTCATCCCCAGAAATACAGGTGAAATTTGAGGTGCTTAAAAATATATATATATGCACCTCTAGACCCACAAATCTATTTTACAGCTCCCTCAGGCTTTGTTAATACGTTGTTATAAGCAAAAAATGACTCTGCAAAAAAGAGCCTTTGGTAAAAACCAGCTCTTGCACACTTTGTGTATTTTGGAAGCCATACTATATCCTTTTATAGGCTCAGGATAGCAAAAACCAGACACCGAATTTCAGACTTCTCCAAACCCTGTGTGTAGGGGAATGAGGACTCAGAGGGCAGGCTGAACATTTAAATTCAATCTGGTGTGAAGGAGAAAAATCTTCTTTTAGAAATAGGATCAAATAGTTCCAAAATCTCAGTACCTTTGCAACTGGCCCATCTGAAACTCCATCTTGCTGGTTAGAAATGAATAATCCCACCAGCTGATTTCTCTCCTCAAAATCTCATTTTTTGCCATTGAACTAACCAAAAGTAATACAATATAATAATAAAACCAAGGTTACAAATTGAAATGAGCTAATAAACCAGCTAATTAACAACCATACCAAATCAAATCATCACTGACTGAGATCATCAATAGCATGGCAGACACGAGGCTTAGAATAGGGCTGGATCTTACAGATACCAAGCCCGGAAAACTGAGGAAATGTTTGGTGTTACCTCCTGGCCCCTGAAGCTCTTACAGATTCCTCCACTGTCCAAACAGTCCCACAAATGCTTTGCTCCCTCCACCCTGAAGTCCAGTGCTTGGAAGAGCTGGTCACTCCTGCTTGCTCACTGAAGAGTGTGCGTCCTTCACAGTCTCAAGATAATTGCAGTGAAAATTGCTCAGAATTTGGATTAGAAAGCATCTAAGCCTCCCCATCTAAGCAACATGCTGTCAGTTGCAACTCCTCCTATCTTACTAAACACCTCAAAAGTATGAGTTAAAAACAGAAGAGGGAACTGCCTGCCAGTGACAGAAGGGGAAAGAGGGAGCAATATTACTTTATGACAAACTAAAATGACAAGCATGACACAACATACTTCCTGGAGTCCTACAGTATCAAAGTCTGGTGATAGCTTATACCACATCACCAGGTTTCTTTGGGCTCATGGCTAATCGGTTTGAAGCACCAGAGATGTGGTATTCTCCTTTTACACACCCTATCTTGAAAAGCACAGAAGTCCTATCCTCTTCACAGTCATAACATCGTTATGGTTGGAAAAGACCTTCAAGATCATCAAGTCCAGCTGTAAACCCCTCAACACCATATCTGCTAAACCATGTCCATAAGTGGCAGTATGTTAAACTACATGTTCACTTGCTGTTCCCCTCTCACTCTTCCCTTGCTCTGCCCTAAAAGAGGCTCCCATCACCAGAACTTGTTTCAGACACCCTACCTTGACCCAGATATTACAGATGTTTCATTTTTAGTGCTGTAGGTGATGTGACACACAAGTGTCACGTGTCACTCACATGAGTCAGACTCATATGAATATTCATGTAAGTATCAATATTTATGGGAATATCTACAGATCAACATAGCTGATCTTGAAGCAAATTTCAAGAAAACTGATCACCAAAGATTCAATAGAATTCATCTTGAAGTCTCTTAAAAACTGGATGGTTACAATGGTTCAAGTATTTCTTACCTTAATTTGTCATAGAGTTGGCATGAAATAATAGTCCAAACCCAAAAGGAAGATATGTTTTTGCCTTCTAATTGTTAATCTGATGTATGAAGGTAAAGCAAGGCAACTGGGGAATAACCTATAGGTGCTCAGTGCAACAGATACAAAGCAACCAGGTTTGTTTTTGCTTGTGTGTCATTCTTGAGGAGAAGGGACTGAAGGAATGGGGCAGAGACAACTGTCACATGTAGTTACTGCCTATTTCCAGGGGAAGATTGTGATGTAACGTCTCAAACTTGGTAACCTGGTGAGGTAACTGTTCCTGATTAGACTAATAAAACTTTTGGTTAGGAAAGCCAGACTGGGTGATGTGATATAGTGTTCTCAGAAGTATGACCATATTCTGCTCATATCCAACTGCAAAGTTTATAATCCCATCTTGCTTGACCACTTGGCACTTATCCACAGCATTTCAAACCAAATCAGGTTAGTAGAAGCCAACCTTGAGCAACACTTGGCAAACTGGACCCCTGAACAGCCTGGGAAGTCCCTCTCTAAAGCGATGGGTTTTACACAAGATTTGTCAGAATAGCCACAGCAAAAACTGTGGGATAAACCAGAGCTGATGGCATGGAAAACAGGCATCCGAGGCCCCTTCCTGAGGCTCCCATGTGGTTCAACCTCAGTGAGTTCATGGACATAACCTATGGCCTGGTGAACTGCCACAGTTTCTCACTCATATCTAAAAATTCTCACAGCTTTTATTAAAACATACCTTTAAGTTTCTTTATAACCAATTGGAAACTAGAAACATTTTTGACTTAACAGGGTAAAGGGTCATTTTTCAGTCACAAGACTCAGCATCAGACCCATGCTATACTTTCTTGGTACTAATCCTATTTAATCTAAAGAAAACCAGAACTTATGTACATCCAGCCTCAATCTTATGTCTATGTACATTTAACACCAGCCCCTGTGGTTTCTGCTCCCAAGCTCACACCCAAACAGGAAAGGCGCTATTTTTTGCTTCAGGTGTGACTGAAATCTCACTCAACTCACCATACTCTTGAGAATTCAATGCTGGATCTCAGTGAGCGACTGACCTGACTTCAGTCTTGCCATATGAGGCCAAATCCTAACAGAAACCACCTGTGGTATTTCAATAATATTAACTCCAAACTGAATTCAGCTTTGTACCTGACTGACATCCAGCGTGCATTTCCCTGGCCCACTGCTAGTCTCTTGCTGACAGCATTCCAGGACTAAGAGCCATGGAAGAATAAGCTGCTTTCTGTTAAGCTTCAGGGCCAGCAATGCCAGCTAAAGCATTATCCCTGCTATCCATAGCGTGGATGGTGATGGAGTACAGAACTGGAACAGAACAGTTTGTTTTGCAGACCTGATGCAAAGTTTCAGTGATATAACTTGCTGCTTTGACAACAAACGAGTACAACAACTTACGGATCTAGCTCATGGTATTAGCTGTTTCCTATAAGGTAGGGAAAGGTTCAAGACATCACACTCTTACCACAGCACTTGGCATTGGCCAAGAGCAGGAATTCCTGGGAAAGGCCAGGTACTCTCCAAGGATGGTCCCCAGTTCTGGTACAAGGCAGTAGCATAAGGTTCACTTATTTAGCCATCATCTATCTGCAAGGTGTAACAATATTTGCTAGTGACCAAGCAAGAGAGGACATTTATTGTTATCTATTTTGAGTCACATTTATACACCTATTTCTAATTTCTCAGCTGCTCTGTACCGGACACCAATAGACCCCATGCTATATTAGCATGTCAAGTATATGCACCATGTTTCAGTTGAATTGTGCAGAGAAAAGATGGCTTGAATGGAAAGCATGCTAGGCCACATACACCACATGTAAGAATATTTCAACCACAATATGTAATTAAAGCCCCCTCAGACCATATAGACTATGGAATTTGTAAAGTAGACACAGCCCCTTAATTTGCTGCTTTAAATATGTGAGTAATTTTTCAGCCCCTTCTCCCCCAGATCCTGAACAAGCTTGCAGGTTCATCCCTGAACCAAAATAACAAAGATACTTTTGGTATCTCCTCCGTTCTCTTTCCCACACTCTCTCTCCTGTGAACCTGGTTGTATTGCTGCTAATACCATGCAGTAGAGGTTGCCTTGCTCCAGTCACTAGTAAATGAGAATATGTGATCCAGGCTTAGCTCATCAATCTGGGTATGAGCAAGCAGAAATAAGAGTAACATCAGAAGTGTTTAACATTTGAACAGTGACCTCACTTCATTTCTGATAGAATAGATCTTTTTCTCCCTTTTCTACCAAGACAGAGGAAGTTCCTTCAACTACTTAAATATTTGTGCCAAAATAGGAACTGTAGTGATGCTCATACACAGCAAAATGAGGAAGGCCCAGAGGTTCTGATGACAAGACAGGAACTTCATCCCTGTACAGAAAAGACTCATTGAAATGGAAATAACTAAAGAAGGTGAATACAAAAAAAAAGAGAATATACTGCCCTTTCTTTTTCCCCCTCAAGGGCCTGCTACTGCATCTGTTAAATTAATGCCAAAACTCCCACTGCACTTGGAAAAAAAAATTTGGAGAAGAAAAATGTATATTTTGTACAAAATGTCATTTGTTTCGAAACAAAGTCAGACAAGAAAATAATAACTATTATTATTGGCATTATCATAGAAATAAGGTCCCAGTTATACTTTCCTAGAAGAGTTAAATTTCTCCTCTTATGAAAGAAGAAAACAATCCCTGTAAGAAAATTTTTCCAGCCTATGCCCATCCAAAACTCCAGGTCATCAACAAATACATCCAAATACACAATAAGGTCACACAAAGAAATACGGAGAACAGCCCTCTGTCTAGAATATTAAGTACTGGAACAAATAACAGCAACATCCTTACAAGTTGTTCACATTTTTCCCAGCATGGCTCTTTCACTCCAAGCTTTTCTTTTTTTTTTTTTTTAATCACATTGTATGGATTTTTCTCTTTTAATCATCTGTCTCCCATTCCACGCCAAGTAAAGCAGAGTACACCTTCTTCTGCAGTCTCTTATTAGACTTCAGGTATCTGGAGCATGGAGATACCAGTTGCCTAACTAGAAGGCAAACCAGTTGCCTAACTGCTCTATGCTGCTTCCTACAACCTTCTGCCTCGTCACCTCCTCCTGCTCTCGTTTGCTCTCCTATTGCCTTGCTCTTCCTTCCCTCACTACTCGTGGTGCTGGGATCGGCGCTGCTTCTCCTGAGGAAGCCATACTGAGGAAGTTGTGACTGCGACTCACTTGCACCATCCTTCAGAGGAGAAAATACAGGTTTGATGAGAGCAGAGAGCATAACTCCTCCACACACCCTTCTAGTCAAACCCAGAAATCGTGAATCTAAATTATAGATCACTCCGGCTTTCACAGGTGTAGCATAAATGCATCCCAACATATACCCTACGGTCCTTCAAATCCTTCTCTCAACGCTTCTTACTTCAAGAGTTTCAACCATGACAGCTACAAATTCTCACCCAACCCTAATCCTTACTTCTTATACTATATTATTAGATTATTAGATAGTAGTACTATCTTCATGCTAAATTTTGGGGGTCACTCCAGGTGAGTGAAACTCCAGCCACTTGCACTCCCATTTAGGAGAAAGCTGAATCTTCCTCCAAGAATTAATTTCGGAGATGTATACACAAGGGAAAAGAAAGATTTAAAACTAATTTCATATATGCGAATAAGAGTTAAACAGCATCTGCAGACGATGACCACTAAAAGTAGGGAAGCACTGTGGATGCTGAGATGCATTCTCCCTGCAATAGTGATTTTAGCCAGAGGTCCAAACAGCTTCACAGGCTTTTAACAAACGTTTCACATTGTGTTGTGGAAAAATAGGGTAAAAAAGAAACTCAGAAAGTTTGCGTGCACAGAATTCCTTAGTTGTACATCTCTAATCCTTTCTTAAGTGGTATAAAGGAGAGTCAGAACCCATTGAACCAAGGTTTGTTTGCTCAGTCCAAACATTATTAAATGACGTGAGCTCCAAAGAATTTGTTCTTTTTTCCCTTCTCTTCATTTTTCTATTTGAGACAACTTTTTAATACAAAGATAAAGCACTACCTCCTTTCAAAGTGTCTCTAATTAGGTTATTACCAAGAGCACAAAACACACACATTTATTGTTATTAAACCTACCAGAAACCAAGGCTAGCCAATGCTCTGAGTTCATTTCTACTGGCAGCAAATAGCTATTTTGCTACGTTAATATCTTTTTTATTCTTCTTTTTTTTTTTTTTTAAACCCAAAATACCTCCAGTACCGAGCACANCTTTTTTTTTTTTTTTTAAACCCCAAAGAATAAAATACCTCCAGTACCGAGCACGACGGAGTTACATGACTGACCCCTTCTTGGGCAGACAGCTGTAAACCACGAGTATCCACATCTGAACGGAAACCGAGATCAAACCCAGTTGTTTGTAGTACTCGTTTTCCTGCAGAATTTCTCAAAGTTCGTGTCCAAAACCCTCCTCCCTCCCATCCCGCAGACATCCTGTGCCGGGCAACGCCGCACCGCCCGGCCACGTTTCAAACCCACGCCAGGCAGAGGGGAAGCTTTTTGCTCCTTTACCTGTTCCTGGAGACTGGACCCCTATAGCTGCGAAGGTCCCCCAAGCTCCCCGCACAGCTGAACTGCTCCCCAGAGCCACCTCTATAGGGAGCTCAAGGGGATTCAAGTCTTTAACAAACACATCTCAAACACCTATAGCTTGGTAAGACACCCCAGCCCTTGCTAGCAGGAGAGCAAAACGTGCTCCCAAGAACTGTCCAAGACCGGCTCGTGTGGGCAAGAGGGTCTGCAGCAGCACCAGGCAGCTCTGCAAACGAAACAGGACAAAATCTTCCAGCTAAAGGGGTGGGGGGGAAGGAGAAAGAAAAAAAAAAAGGCCCTGGAAGGGCAGCTGAAGCCATATTGATTAGAGCAAATTGACTCTGCTGAAAAACATGCATCCAAGGAGACAGGGAAAAAAGTCAAATTGTTCAAATTTTGTACGTCATTACATATAAAAATATTTCAAGTCTGAACAAAGTTCAATGTCTGGGTTAAACACCAGGGTTTGTTTGATTTAGAGGGAAATAATTTCAGCTTAGCAATTTTGTTTTCTTGCTGTTCTGTTTTTTTTAATCATTACTGCTTGACCCACAAACAAGTCTTTTTCCCCTGGATTTGCACATCTGTTAAGCAAAATTTGAAAAAAATGATCATTACCACAAGTCTATTTGTGAATTATCTGAGATCCTTGAATGAAAAGCTCAATAATTTAAGCATTTTATCTTCCCTTATCTGTACTCACAGAAAAAGAAAACAGATTTACACTTCATTCAGATCCCCAGAAATCTAAGTCTGGCTTCAAAATTAATATTAAACTGTGTTGCTGCATAATTTTGTGGCTGTTTCCATGGCCATAATGCAGGCTAACAGGTCAACCTTGGCTTTTGATAAGTCAAAAAAAAAAAAAAAGGAAAAAAATCATTTATAGGAGCTTTACAATTTTTCCTAGACAGCATGCTGTAATTCTTGCTCCTGAGTCATACTGCAAAATCTCTTTATTGTATCTTGCATTTGCTTTCAGAGCAAATGATTACACTTCTGCATTCTTCACCAG
Source organism: Crypturellus undulatus (assembly GCA_013389825.1). Lineage (NCBI taxonomy): Eukaryota > Metazoa > Chordata > Aves > Tinamiformes > Tinamidae > Crypturellus > Crypturellus undulatus. The sequence continues at coordinate 611,308 of VWPW01032634.1, read as the reverse complement.
CCATCCAAAAAGATATCTGAGATTCCTTGCGCAGCGAGGGAGGGACGAGCTGCAGGGAACGCTCTCCCAGGCAGCACGTGCTGGGACTGCGAGTCCCGAAGCGCACGAGTTCTATCTGCATCAACATGTGCTGCGTCTAGGGCAGGAATGCAGTTACATGCTCCACACGGAGGAATGCATTTCCTTGCCTTATAAGGTGCATGCACAATTGACATCAGGGATACAATTCCAAAGGCATCCATATTGCTTCCATGTTCACAGCACAGACTGCTACAGGCAAGAACTGGCTGCTGTAGCTGACAAAGCAACTTCTATCCCAAGAGAGGAGCTATCAAAGCAATCTCACAGATACCTTCAAAGCCTACTGTGCTGCCACTATAAAACTCCCTTTTCAAATACAACTGAGGTCATTAACAAAAGTACCTACTTTCCCATGGCTTCTGGCTGGTACTGGAACGATCTAGCTGGGTCAAGCCCAGAATTAGGGCAGAAAGTACCCACTTAATGTTTGCAATGCAGATTACTGGTATAGGAGCTAAAAATACGCTGCAAGTATTACACGCAAAGAAAAGAAAGCATAAAAGCATCACAGAGCTAGATTACAGAGAGAGCTAAAACAGAAGTTAAATCTCCCGATTCCTGCTCCCACACATTAGCTGCAAAAACATCCTTCCCAGATCCTTCACCTCACAAGACACTTCTGCAACAGAAATGTGAGACTCAAGAAAATACTCAGAAATACTGTGACTCAAGAGCACCTTCCCATAGCTCTGCGAAAGCCACTCGATGTGACCAACCTTTGGCTGAGTCATTTTCTGCCCCCCTTTAATATTCACTAGGATCATCAATTTTTGAAAGAGAACACAAAAATGACTCAGCAGCAAGTCAGCCCTGTATATGATAGCAAGATGAGTGAAACACCTCTGTTGCTTTCGAGGGCACAACCACGATGTTCATTCAGTCCTTTCTCAGTGACCAATCTGGAAAAGAAACAGTCACACAAAAGCACAGAGCTTCACTGCTTCCAGCAGTGAGCGTTACATGACAAATCTGGCAAACACCTGTCTTGAGGAGGAGGAATCAAAGCAGCGTCTTTCAGAGAAAGATGACCCAACTTTGCGAGTATTAAGCACTTTTCAAATTCCAGACGTGTCCATGCTCTTTGTTATCCTGCTGTTCATGAACACTCAGTCTAATGGGTATTTCACACTGCAGTCAGGGTAATTGCCATTCCTCTTTCCAGTAACTAGATCTGCTTGTCAAGAATGGAGTTGACAGTTGAACAAGATTACTCATTACTCCCTATTTCCTATTCTACCACTTACAAAAAAAAAAAAAAAAAAGACCCTTATACTGGGAAGACCCTTATACTGGAGCAGAAAATGAACAGTAAATTTTGAAGGGGACAATTCAGAAGGAATTCCAGGTCAGAAATCTGTCTCTATCAACCATCTGGCTAACAAGAGCTCCATAACACTCAAAGGGAAAAGGTATAAAACCGGAATCCCTATTTTGTCACCTCTGTAAGACAGCCTACCTCTCAGAAGCACTCAATATCCAACAGCCCTCATGGAAGTCACCATGAGCTGGAGTTGACAACATTGGTTTGGACAGCTAGTAAGGAGGGGAAAGAGGTGACCTGAGCTATATTCACCCTGACATCCATGTTACAGAAGAGGCAGAACCAGCAGGAGGGAAGCAGCCGGCTCAGTATCCTACAAGAGCCCTCGAGATTACTCTGACGTACTCCTGGGGGCAAAGGCAGATGCAGAGGTTGAAGGTGTACATAAAATTTGTGCATTTTGCTACAGCTAGGGCTTGTTATCTCCTACAGATATCTTTATTGCTCTAAACCTTGCATTTAACAAACATGTTTCTAGTAACCCTTTTTAAATTAAAAGCATTTGAACACTGAATATGGGCAGCCTGCAGCTACACGTGCTGTAGGAACAGATCTTGCAGGCCTGACTCACAGCAATAACGGCTTCAGTATCAGCTTCTTAATTATGATGGAAATTACTGGAGCAAATTACCATAAAGGTTTAGGAACATTCAGTCCATTCTGACCCTTCCGGGTCTGTTGCAATATGTATTTGCTTTTTCTTTATAAATGTCAAAATGCCTTCCGTTTTTCACCAGCCTTCTCCCCCTCTTGGGAACATGGAAAGAAATTTCTTTTCACCATGGCAAAGCACCAAGAAGACAGGTGGCTTCATGCGTAAACAATGATAATTGGGGAAGAGGTGATAGAAATTCCACTCTGCGCGCTTCCAAGTGTAGCGCACAAGTTCTCCGCAGTGTATGAGGTCACTTGAGGCAGAAAGTTACTGACTTGTCTAAATCCTAACTCACAATCATTCATAGGTCTTCAGCACACCTATGCACCCTCACCCATCCAATTTCAGAGCAATTATGCCAGATTTCTAGGGTCCCAACTGAATCATACACTCACTTTTTAAGAAAAAAACACAAAAATTATACTAGCAGAACAAGCTAATCCTGATTTTTGCACAATAGGAAGTTAGACAATGCAGCCCTTACAGCCTGGCCATGGGAAGCAAAGTTTGATACTGATGTATTTGTTAAGTGACAACTTTTTGGGAAATAGAACAGCCTACATAATGCGCAGTGTTTCCCTGGTAAAGAACCAAAACACTATCAGTTTAATTTAATGCCTATTTCTGCAAACATAATCCTTAACAGCATTTGAGTGCTGAAAACTACCAGTTGCCTCAGAGAACTAACATTACAAGGTAGGTCAAAACAAATTCAAGGAACTTATCCATTTTCAGCATTCAGAATTCCTACAGGTTGGATTAAGCAAGATTTACTTGGCTTACTTATGTTCTGTCTGCCTGTGTTGCCTTTGCGCAAGTTCCAGTGAGCTCCACTGGAATTAATGTACAGAGAGGGTCATGCCAGGGTGGTCTCATCTGAGATGAACCAGATTTCCACTGGCACTTACTGGATCTTAACAGTGCATTTGAACTTGGGCATATCTGCACGTATAGGCTGAGAGAGGGACTGGGAGAGCAGCAAACCGGCCTTAAGCATCTCACGTGGCCTTGTGTGGCATGATCGGGCACCACGGCTTTTTGTCCCAGAAGCGAGTACTTCCCCCTGTGTTCACATACCTCCATATAGTCAGGAGAACAGTGTGTTCCTTCCCATGCTCTAACCAGGAGGATTACGAGGGGCTGGCCTGGAGGGGTGATAATGAAAATGCCTGGGCAATGAACCCATCTGGTGATGTCCTCATTGGCCTGGCTTTCGGTGCCAAGAAACTCAGCAGGAGTCACCCTCTCTTTAAAGCAAACATATGTACAATACGTACGGATTTCGCTTGCCTGGTTATTTCCACCCCAACCCCCTCTGCTAACGTTTTAGATACTTTCTCTGAAAACACTCCTCTGCGGGAACGGCTGCTAAGCAGATCTCCAACTTCACTGCTGCGCGGTGTGTTGGCATGACCTTTTCAAGGGAACGGCATCCCGCAGGAAGCCAAGTCTTTCCCACAGACAAGGTCTACCCTTCCAAGTCACTATGTGTTAAGGGATGTCAAGGCAATCCCTACACTAGTCAACTCCAGAGGCCAAGGTCTGTTCTCTGGCCCTGTGGCTGAACTCCACAGCACAACCCATGGCCTCAGAGCTACCTACTCTTTGCTACCAGAAGTGTGGCATGGCACTACTGCCTGCTGGAAACTGTCTCTGGCCACGCTAGCCCCAAACATGCCTGGGCATCATCTGGGAGAGCATCATCTCCTAGCACAGGCCACCACAGCGCTAACATTGAAAGTCAGATGATCATAGGCTAGAACTCAGGCTGCGGCCCTGACCTTGTTTAGCTCAGCCGTGGAAGCAGCCAGGACCATCAGCTTGGCCAGCCTTTTCCTGCAGGACAAGCTGATGGCCACCAGAGGCTGGATCCAATGCACCAGCATTTACATCCAGGCCCAAAAGAGCAGCGCGGGTCCATCATCCTTCATGGATAAACCATCAGCTCTTAGGTCCTCAGCAGGCATAACCACAACTGGTTAACCAGGAGCATGAACACTCTCAGAGGGCAAGGAGCCCACTGCCACCTGTGCCAGGGGGGTAGGTGCTGAACCAAGTCTACTGCCAGAGGATTTTCAGGAAGTGTCCAGCAAATTAAAGCTAATGGGACAGAGAACACCTTCAGTCCCACCAGAAGAACATCTCCCATAGCTCAAAAGTGCCCTCCTCTGGCTGATTTTGACAGGCTCATCTATAATTGCTGAGATAACTGTTTTTTTGTGGGAAAGAAACACTTAAATCTAACTGCAAAGCAATCACTGAGGAATAATTTATCCTGAAGGAGAAAGTTTTTCAAAATGGCATGAAAGATGGACAAGCTGCACTGTGGCTTCCATCACAGTCAACATGAAGGAAGCAGCTCAAACACAGTGACCAGCTCCCCTCTGACCAATCCCTCAATCAGGTGTTGCAGTTCAGAGCAGCTTATGGTTTGGAAACTCCAGGTTTATGACTTTCAAGGTAGCTACTGAAAAGAAGCCCTTCAGTTTTCAGAAGATATGAGCTCACAAATTTACACACTGCTAAGTCATCTCTGGTCTTTTGTCTCCAAGCAGTTGCCACTGACTATTTTGGGAGAAGACAAATCATGTCCTAGAAATGCCTGTTTTCTCTTTGCTAGACTGCAACAGCAGTCTAGACTGTGAACACAGAGACCTGTATTTGGTCAAGTGAATCACATCACCATAGACTTCAAGATTTCAAAACTTTATCCTTAACCTTGCTCTCAAGTATTTTCACTTGTTAATGATGAAGGATTCCATCAGCCATGGAATCAGATGGCTGATTTTCGGAATTTTGTCTTGCCTGTCTGTCTGTGCATGTATATGCCACTCAAGTATATTGTACCCTTTCTTCCTCCCTCTTTCAATTTTAATTTACTTGTCATTAGCTTGATCTGCATGAAACAAAGACACATCTCAGTGCTTTTATTATAAAAGCATAGTCAATGGAATGGAACCAACGGAAATAACCCAAGGCATTAGCATCAAGACTTCCTCAGTAAAGGAAGAGGAGATTAACTGGGCAGAGATTATAGAGGAATGCTCTAGCATGCTCTGAAACATGACATTTCTATCACAGTTATGATTTCGAAAAACACTCAAAAGTTGCAACATGAGAGTCATAATACTTTCTTCCAACATTTTTTTCTAGCATGATTTATGGTCAAGTCACCCTAGGCTGCTCTGTATTGAACCACGAGGCCTCATTGCATATTTGGGATTTGGAATACCTAAAGTTTCCTCCAGTCTGACAAGAACATTTTTATTACTATCACGCTGAGCAAAGACGCCTTCCAAAACACCTTGATAACAGATCTTTCGCTGATAATTTGCATCTCCACATGGCAGTGAGTAGTGTTATTTTGGACTGGCAAGTCGAACTGGCATTACATGCATACCAGCCAGAGATGCTTGCTTCAGTTCCCAGCAGCCAGGACAGAATGTATTTGAACTTCTTGTAACACACCAGGCTTCTGGCTTTCTTGTATGTAATGGTAAGTGAGGTTCCTTGCTTTGATTTCTGCACCAAGTCATGGGTGACAGAAATACTCTTCATTTTTCACTTACGTAGGAAGCTCCACTCTTAGATAAAGTTGCATAAGTCTATTTGGCCGGCTCAGACAGCCGCTTTGTTCTGCTAACATCTCTGCCCACACCCGTCCTTATAAGTTTCTAACTTGGCTTAGAGTCTTCTAAGCAGACTATTAAAGATTTATTAAATCTGGTCTCTCAATAAAAAGGATATATGCGGTATTATAAAATCAACTAGCTGGCCTCTCTTTTTTTTCCAGTTGGGTGATGTTAGAGCTACATCACCTAGTCTGCCCTCCATTACAGTCTGAGGACTGTCTGGGTGTAGATGATGCTACAATTTGGCCCAGAGGCTCTGTTGCCACTGGCTACTGCAGAGAGGGATGCAAGCCAATTATCATCTAGAAACATCAAGTCTTCTTGCCTTACCATTAACACTGCTACCTTTATTATGAAACATTTTTCATATTGCACTGCCAAAAGGCTAAGAATGGGGCTCTTTGGGCAGGGAGGTAGACGGTCACTGCCTAGCTTGTAATCTAAAAAAAGAAAAAGAAAACACAAACACACACAAAACAAACACAGGGCAGAAGGGATGTTCTGGCTCTAGTTCTGAGATGTTTCCTACTCATGTCCCTTTCCCCCAGATGACTCCTTTGAATAGCTTCTCTGGGAGTTACCTATATCCTTGCTTCTTACAGCCCTTTATGGGTAGTTCTAATTAAAGTACTTCTTAAATAGAAGATAAGAGTATTTCTCAGATTCCCTACCACAAAACTGCATGATTCGGGCTTGGCAGACTAGAAAAGCTTGACATATTGTGTCAATATGACAGGATCTGCCTTTCTTTAAATATACAAGATCTCTCATGGTTACAGTTTAACATATAACCATTCTCTTAAATTCTGCTTTCAATACTTTCTCAATATTAAGCTCCAGCTTCTTCTATTCCAATCCTTTTCAAAGCAGCCAAGTCTGCAAAAAGATTTTAGCACTTCACATGTTCATAATGGCTTTAATCAAAGAACTTTAAAGGGCTCTGCAAACATTTAACAGCCCTTGCAGCAGCCCCGCAGGTCTTTTGTAGGGGGTTCTCATTTTATCCCCAATCCACTTACAAAGTAACTAAGGTAACAGAAAGGTAACAGGAAGGCAAAAGGTATTTGACTTCCCCCTTCCAAGCTATAGCATGTTAACTATTAGATGATTCTCCTTCTACCAAGGACACCTTAATTTTGTAATATACAAATATTGACTGCTTGTGCTCAAGTGTCACTCAAAACCTCCTTCAAAGGTAACTGCATCAATCTCATTTCATGAAGAAATTAAGTCTAAGTATTTGCCAAGTTTGTACAGGGATTTGACTGACAAATGATGGAAATTGAAAATTTTGGTTCAGACCTTGTACCAAAACAGGCCTTAGTTTTGGTGTCTACGGAGCTTGCATATAAAGACCTCTCTGCTAAAAGAAAAGGGGGACCCTACAACCCTCAATTCCACTATGCAGCACAGGAAGAACAAGGCTAGAGAAAGGTGTCACTTGTACCCCACACGGCAAGAAGGCCATTGCAGGAGGCTGAAAGAGAAAACTTTTTTGGGGAAAAGAATCTTCCCTTGACAGCATACAGGCTTTCTCAACCGCTGGCTTGGAGTTTGAGTGGAAGTGCACTTGGGGAAGGAGCAGAGGCTTCAGCGAGGGCCTCACACCTGCCCTATGGACACACTGCAGAGCAGGAGCGGCCACGGGGCCCTTATTTTGGCCTAGCCCCCGGCAGGGCTCCAGCCTGTTGGCAGCAGCCTCCTGCAGCCCCGATCCAGGGAGCCGTGGGGCGGCCCAAGCCCCTTTGCCTGACCCCACGCTCCCCACATAGGGACCACAAGGCCCAGGCATCCCCCACCAAGGCCTCCAGCTGCAGCAGCTTCCATAGGCACCAGCCCCGACTGCAGCGCCCAGAGCACGTGTGCTCCACGGACACCAGGGGGTTTGGAGCCGTGTTTCTCCAACAATGGAGCTGCACCTTTTCCAGACTGAGAAAGATCTGGAATGTTTGCCTCCCATCCACCCCGTTACTAATCACTAGAAACAGCTGTCCCCTCCTTTGTTACTGTTTAATATTATTTTGATCATCTGTTTCTGGCAAAGTAATATAGAACAGGTAGAAAGCAAAAGTCTATGTATCCCTTCACACAGCTGAGAGGGTCAATGAGAGCTACATGCTGTGATCCCTCAAGTCCCCAGAAACTGAGCTGAGACATTAAACTCATCTCATCTAATCCATCAATAGTCAAACTGCCCTATATGCAAATTCACACCAGTACCCAAGAAAGGAAAAGCTATTTTTCATTTCCAGCCTGCTGACCCATCCAGGTCTCATGAACAACAGCTAATGAAGTAATAGGCTCAGATTTTGCCAGTACCTACTAGGGTAGGTCAACCTAGAACAGCTTGAAGCTATTAAAATGGTTCTATATATTTTTGTGAACACATGTATCATAAAGTCAAAATGATGAAGTGCCTGGTACAAATAGATTTTGAAAACAGTCAAGAACAGTTTGTTCCCAGTCCTGGAGGAGTTGTGGATCCCAAGGATGGACCATAGCTGCCAAACGAGTCTAGAGATGAGAGCCTTTAACCTTCATCCCTTCAAGATTTGGGGGAGGGATGCAAGTCAGTAAAACCTGTAAAGCTGAAGGTAATGCAAGTCATGGACTGTTTGGAAAAAAAAAATAAAAAAAAAAACACCACACAGATGGCAAAGTAAACGCAGAAAGGAAGAGCCAACTGTGAATTTGTGTGTACACAGGCCAGCTCCTCAGCTGTTAGGAGCAAGCCCAGTTTATACTAGCTAGCAGCCTAATTCCATGAAGATTTTAAAAATAAAGCTATTTAGGAGTATTTTTTGATTGCATGAGGGTTTTAAAAATGAAGCTATTTAGGGCTATTTCTCCCCCCATAGCCATTCTCTTCCCCTGCCCTGCTCCAGCTCCTACAAAACTGGGAGGACCCCAGGAAGCTCAGCGGGAGCAGGAGCGGGTCCCCACACCCGCCCGCAGCCGAGTTGTGCTCCGAGGAGCAGGGAAGGTTGGCAGGAACACGTCTGCCCCTCCGTACTTCTCTGCAGCCTCATCACCATGGCAATGGAGGAGGAACCTCGGCTGGAGGCAAGCCCGGGGGATAGCACAGAGCAGAGAACCAAATTGCCCCCCAGCAGTGCCCGACGGGGCGCAGAACCGGCCCCAATTCCCTCCTTTGCAGGGAATCCAACGACTTGTTCCCAGCATCCAGCTGCTGGGAATAGAGCGAGTTCAACCACCTCAAGGCATGTTCCCAAGGGGATTCTTAAATGAGTTTTATCCATGTTAATGGGTGCCCAGGTATGGGTGCTACCAAACGAACCATCTGCAGTGCGCTCCTCATCCAGGGAGCAACAGCCAGTATTGGCTTATGGTGACTTGATGTTTCAACAGAAATACATGGATCAACATAAAATCACATGACTGGACCACACTAAGTTTTAATTAATTTTTAAATGGTCTTGTCAGGATAGTATGTTGACCCAGGCAAGGAATAAACCTGATCAAAAGGATTTGATAGAAAAAGACATACCGAGTTCCAGCACCCACCATAAATACATTTACCAGCACAGCACCATAGATGACAGAAGTGATTAAAAACTTTGGAAAAGGCACACCTACTATAAGTAATAAATATACTTAAACAATAAATATAGCCCAATTCTCAGTTTTGATTAAGCAGGATTTGCATGATGGCAGGTCAGCATTATAACATAAAACCCCTCATGTCACCAAAGCAAACAGCCTTTCAAATTTCACTCCTCCTCCCACCACCTTCTGGGTTTTGCAGGAATTGTTTCGTGATGGTCAACCTTCTACTCCATCTGTTGCATCATGGCAGCCCTTTGTGTGTGAGAACAGAAGACCAGGTTTTTGTTTCTGAGCTGATAAAGGAATGTAGCAGTTGAGAGAGTCATATTAAAAAAAAATCAGTCTCAACAGCAGGCCTTACACTCAAGGAGCACACTAAAATTAAAAAAAAAAAAATCCTGAGGGTCTTTTGTATTTTCTGTGCTAAGCAAGAAACAGGTGTTCAGCTATTTTGTAGCCAGGAGCATCATTCCAGTCAAAGATTCCCTCTCTAGCGTCAAGGGTTTTCCAGGAACACATTTGCACTCATTAGCAGTTATTGCTACAATGGTACAAGTCAGAACAAGCTTGGGGTGCTGGCACAAATATAAACTTGGTTGCTATCCAGAAAAGCATATTAAGTTTGTCTGAACAAGGTGAAGAGAGCTATAGTGGAACAAAGCATCCTCTAGGTTCCTAGTTAATAATAATAATAAAAAAAAAAAGCTAAAGGGAAACAAAAGCAACTGTGTTGACTTGCAGGTCCAAAAAATCATCATTAAAGATACTTCGCAAAGCCTGATGCTCAATCACACATTAGACTTGCCTATTCAAGCAGCGGGACTGTATGTATATACTGGGCTAAATTTAAGAAAATGCACTTAATTAACCTTTTGCACTTATCTCCTCACATGCTCAGACTTCAATCCTTTTGCTCAAATCCTTCTCCCAGTTCTGCAACCCAGACTGCTCGAAATTCTGGGCCTGCATTTTCCCCCCCAATTTTGACATTCATTCAATAACACAATAGCTAACATCCAGCTAGCAGTTCATGTTTTCATATCCTTCGTAGATAGAAATCAAATCTTAATGAGTATCTGAAGACATCAGCTTACATCACCTCTGAGGTCCAGCATGCTACATTAACTAGGTTCTAGCTAATTTTATTTAGGCATTAACTCACTGCATTAGATCCGATCCATGACAGTAATTGCTCTCTATTTAACAACTACTGACTGGACACCCCTGGCCCTGCATCTCCTCTGCTGCAGGCTCATGGGAGAGCCTGTAGTCCCAGGGGACATCAAACCCACATCCTCCTTCCCAGCCAAGAGGTAGCTTTAGTCCACATCTGTCAACTAGAAGCCAGGCCAGGAACTACAGCATAAAATGTAATTATCAGAAGCAAGCAGACTTTCTGGAACAATTTTCCAAGAAGAGGTTGCAAAGCCTGTGTTTTGGACAAACAAATGAACCACAACTACTGGCATTTGCCCTGTACTATCTGCAGCAAATGTTCCTGATTCTCAGTCTACCTCCCATTTCTAAGTGTTATCACTGTGACTGGAACAACCACCCCATCTCTCACCTTCAGCTTGATGGGACAGAACTTGTTCTTTTCCCTATTCCTCCTGTGACTCAGGAATCCCAAACCCTGATAGCAGCGAACAAGCAAATTCATCCTCAAAGCCTGCACCCAAACATGGACCTTGGCTGTTGCAGCTCTTGCTATTTCAATGACATATTGAAGGGTCTGTTGTAGCCTCAGCTAGAAGGCTACACTCTTCTAGAGTGAAATGCCTGCACTCTTCATGGTTTTGATGATAGAAGTGGCATAGAACAGCACTAACTTCAGGCAGACCTAAGGATACAGAGGGACAAGAAAGACAGGAAGAAAACAGCTCATTTGAAAACTCAATAGCTTCCTCCAGAGACCTGTGATGAGGGAAGCAAACAGGACTTCCTCTCGGAAGAGCATGAGACCCAGTTTCTGCCACACGATCAAAAATGCCACAGCTGCGTGAGGCAAAAAGCTGATCTGGTTCAGCTTTGTTCAAAACATTTCATCATGTTAACTTTGTACCAGCAGGCTCCATGCCAGATCAAATACCACCTGTCTGCACCTCTCAAACTTCATGCCAGATCAAGTCTTCTCTACCCTCCTGCAACCAGCAGAGCTGAAATACAACTGAGAACAGATTCTGCATCGGTGCCCAACGGGACGGCAGTCGTGCCCCCTTTTCTGACCTACAGCACTGCAACACCACAGGGTATATGGACCTCGCGCTGTAGGCCCACAGCCTGAAGATCTCATTACAAAACCATTTTCTCCAGGAAAAGCGTCACCTTGAGAAGTTTCCACGTTGCTACCAGACACCAGCTTTCTGTTCCCATCCCACACCTCAGTTAACCTCCCCTCCGGTTGTGCTGATGCAACTGCTTGTGGGGCTATGTGGCAAACTGGGTCAGGAAAGTGTCTTTTGGATGGCTGACAGTTGTTTTTTTAATTTTTGGATTATTTCATGTATCTACAAACAGCCACCTCAGCACAACTGAGAGGGCAATGAACAGCGTGGTCCAGTGCCAGGAGCAAGTGGCCAAAGGTGGGGGAAAAACTTCTTGCACTGTCTCTGCGGCTGGGGAAAACTTTCCTGCAGCTGCCCCTGAAGTAGCACAGCTGCCAACCTCTGAGCAAGCTATCAGCATAGCATTTGCATTGGAATTGAGAGAAAAAAAATCCCCACAGAGCGTGTTTAGGCAGGTGGCTAGTCTGGAGTTGGTCAGAGGTGGGATGGAAGGAGGGCATTCTTCACAAATATGGGGTAAACAGCTCCCTAGGCTGCTGCACACTGCAAGGTTGTTTCCAAAACTTTTACCTGCGTATCCAAACCTTTGCCTTAAGCTTTAATAAATCAGTTTTCCCTCAGCTTTGGTGTGAAACCATCTAGGCTCACGGGACCAGGCTCCTCTCTGCGCTGGGAAAAGCTCCCTCCTCCTCTTTGAGCTAATTAATTAGTGCTCCTGCCTCCTCCAGCATCAGAGTGTGGATCCAGGCCCTTTGGCTCCAGATCCAGCAACTAATAGGAAACCACCTTTAGCTGCAGCTGGGAACTGCATCCTCTGTACAACAGGGAATTTCCCCCATTGGGGCTGCTGGAAAACTAAAGGAAGCCAAAAGCATAAGACAGGCTGCAGAAACACAACCTCCTGCACCAAACAGGTGGTAAATATACCCACTTCTCCAGCACATTGCCTGGTGCTGACCAAGGCCATGTAATTCTGCAGATATTGGTTGCTGCTGAGTTTTTATTTGCTCACCAATTTCAGGGGGAAAAGCAGGGAGAGAGAAAAGGGGAGATGAGGGTGGTAGCAGACACATATAGTTATTATAATCATTAACCACAGAGTGCTAAATGAATCATTAGGCATCACAACAGATCCACACATGCTTTCCTTCTCAAAGCTTCCCGACTTGAATCTCTGCTTTCTGCCCAAATGCCCAGCAATTGTTTCAAGAAACCAAGCACATTTCCAATATTCCTGCTGCAGCTCCTTCCAAAAAAGCAACTAAACAGGCAAAGCTCCGCTGAAGAAACAGATCTGTTTATAGAACATGCTTTTCTTTCACTAGACCAAATATATTCAGTTCTCTTAAATATGTATGTTAAAAAATGGTTACTGGCTAAATCAGGAAGAAATAGCTAATGGGAAATTATGCAACTAAGAACAACCTCAATGAGAACATGCACTTTAAAATACTTTAGTTATGCCCTTTCTAGGCTAATTTGAAAGCAACTTTTTAAAAATTCTAATACTGAGGACCAAAGTAAATCGCTCCATTAGAGACAGAGGAATAAAAAAATGTAAAGAATTTAAATATACAGTAAATATTCAATCTATAGTATTGCAACATAAATATTGCCTTAGTCTGCAATGTCTGGCTACCAAAGCAGTATTGTTTGTTTTTTCATCTAAGCTTTAAAAAAAGAAAGATATAAGTAAAATAAAACATTTTCTTCAAATTCTATTATTCTTGTTACTCAAACAGCTATTTCCACAGTCACAAGCTTGCAGGAGGACCTGGCAGATGTTTCAATAATTTATCTAAATATTACAAAACTGCTTTACAACAGCAGACAAATCCGCCCCATTCAGCCCTCCTAAACCCATCTCCTCTTGGCTTGTATTCCGAATTAGCCCCTCTGGAACAGCCCTCCCGTATCACAAGGCTTTTGAGACCACGCCAGTCGAATCAAAACCCCAGGAAATCACAATAGGATTAAAACATACTGAGAAAGCCAGCCAGCAGTTTTTCCATAGACATAAATAAAAGCAGCATCAGGCCATAAATACAAGGCCATCATCTCTCAACCTTTACTCGGGTATAGAAGGATGAACTGCGACTTCACGTACACTTGCACAGCACTTGGATTGAAAGAAACAAGTCATAATAATTATGCAAGTAGCAGTTGCTTTCACTGATCCAACTCCATTGAATAAAGGTTGCAGAATCAGACACAAGTTTATATCATAGTCCTATCTTTATAATCTTTCAGTTTATTCTAAGCTAATAGGGTGGACGTATGTAACGTTCATCAGCAGAGCCCTAAGTACACAGGTAAGGCAGCAATAATCACTGCAGCTCTATCAGCTCAGATAAAACAGCCTTATCTGTCAGCTGTCTCTGCAGTTCATACGAGCTGCTTATCTCCAAGAGCTATTAGATCTGAACTTTAGTTCAGTCTTTTGTTTGATCTTGTTTTGCCCTGCATTCATTTGAAGCTCCGCATATTGCGCTTTTAATTTCACAGCGGAACGCATCGGGTCCTTTAATTTTATTTCTGCTACTGATGCAATATGGGCTTAGCAACAATGAGAACAGTGAGCAAGTCAGGAAAATAATAAACCATGCTAGGTCTGGAGGCTATGAAATCAGTTCAAACATACTGCAGGGAGCTGTACTGCCTGCACTGAGACACATGGCTTTCCATGGGCACCAGCCCATTTATGAGTCATGAAACATAATGGAGTATTGTTGAAAGCTTTGGGACCATGAGAAATTATCTACTGCCCGGCATGGGGAATGGTATAAACTGGCAAGGAACTGGAGTTACATTCTTTTACAGAAATGAAATCAGACAGCCTTGGCCTGCTTTCCAGTATACAAAACCACAAATCATGGGGACAACTCCTTAATTACTCCTCTTTTTTTTTTTTTTTTAAATAAATCCTTGCCACTGCACTAACAGGTCAGGGAAGCCAACTCTTTCTCTGCCCCTAGCAAAGAGGATAGGGGGAAGACAAAAAAGCACATGTCTGTGAGGGGGTGAGGAATGAATAAGCCTCATAATTCTGCATGAGCTACTAAAGCAAAAGTACCTTTCTCATCTGCACCTTGTCTCTTACACTAAGGAGGAGTCAGTCTCTTCTCTTTGATATCCAATGGGCATAAATTGAAACATAAGAATCTCCATTTAAATAGAAGAAAAAATATTTTACTGTGAGGGTGTTCAAATGCTGGAGCAGGTTGTCCAGAGATGTTGTGGCATCTCCTTCCATATAGAGATTCAGGACTGGACCAGACAACCCTGAGCAGTCTGCTCTAGGTCACCCTGCTCTGACAGGCAGCTCTGATGGTCTCTGCCAGCGTTGGTGACGCTGTGATCCTGTCGGACATTCCCTCTGTTTAGCTGCCCTAGGAAACTGCATGCTAGAACTGGAGATCAGCACTGATCCGGGCCACCCACTGCATTGGTGCAACTTGCAGAAGTTGTACCCAAGAAAGACATAAGGGTAAATATAAACAGAGACACCTGAACCAAAGGTCTTGCACACTAAATACTTTCCTCAAACAAATGTAGAATCCTAGAAAGCTAACAGAAGAGTTAACAATGTCCATTGGAATATTTATATAGATTTGTTCCTTTCACACTCACACCTCTTCGGTGTTAGCTTGCCATGAGCTTTGGAAAGATCAGGTTTCACTGGCACAAACGCTTATGGAAAGCAAAGTTTACGTTTGTGTTTACTTTGGAAATGCTTACACACTCATCCAGTCAGGCAGACAATAGCAATATTATGTGCACTCTCTAACCAACTTCAGTTAACCAATATAATCGGGATATCAAGTTTTTATTATGTATTTGCTCATCCCAGAAAGGTGGGGAGAAGAAAAAAAAGATGCACAACATCTGTTAACAAGTCACTAGCTAAAAGTGCCTTAGAGGAAACTACAGTCTGTGTACTGAGAATGAGTGAGCAGAAAAAGACGAAACCAAATGCATATTCACAGGGAATCATTTGATCTGCAAAGGCAACTTCAGTTTGTTGGGTAGATGTTATTGCATCATGTTACATACAGCCAATAGTAATTCCTGGGCTCATATCCCTTCCTGCGCCATGTACTATCTGACATGGGACCAGGTGCTCCCTTTTTCCTTGCCCAAACAAATCCCAGATTCAAAGCATGTCACCACCTGAAGCATATGATTGAAGCTGACATTTCTGCAAGGTCATCAAGATATTAGCAACCCTTAGAGAGCTCAGCTTGGCTTTGAATTTGCAACCCCCTCCCCAAGGCTGTTCACGCACAAATGTCTACTAGATCTCCAAATAAAGAGCCTGGTTTACAGAGCAGATACAGCTCTGGATGCTGAGGGTAGACAGCCCTTCTGAAAACGGGACTTCTCACTCATGTGACAATATAAGTGGATACATCTCACTTCCAGCACTGGGGTTTGAAAAAGTTGGTTTTGAGCTACAATTTCAGCAAGATGTTGCTCTCCCATAAGAAAAAACAAACTCTCTCTAGAAATATGAAGGAAACAACTGTGGGCCAGTCACCAGTTTGATATTCGAGAGACTCAATTCCTAGCTCAAGCCAAGCAGCCCTTGGCAAGCTGGTTCAGCCAGCCTATTTTTTCAGTTCATCCTGTAAAACAGAGATAAGGCAATCTGCAGTCAGAGCAGTCAAGTGTGAGGCATTTAGAGGTCATGGTGCACTGGCAGGTAGGCAAGAGGAGAGATATCTAGTACCAGACCTGAGAACAGTAGAGAGTAGAACAGAAATCCTAATGAAGGGCTTCAGCTGAAGGCAGACACCCCTACATTGCATCCAAACAATAACAAAAAGGGTGTCTGTCTGGAAAGATGCATACAATGTTTGTGGAAGAAACTGTACAACTTCCATACTTGCCTTTCACTAGAGACAGGGCAGCTTTGCTCCTAACTGTGGAAACTGCTGAAGACGTTTACAGCACAATCCCACATGTGAACACTGCTCTTTCAGACAGCCCCGAGGTCACCTCATCAGTCCCTGCTTTGGCTGGTATAGGAGCACAGCTGACAGCAGTGGGGATTTCAGCACAGGCTCCGCACGCTGGCCTGGAACACTGAGCTATTTGTTAGCTAAGCATGTGCCACTGCAGTAATGCTGTCATTACCATGGGGACACAAGGTGACACCATCCCACCTTTAGCTGGACTGCAGACAGGCTCTGTAGGACAGAGGTAGTGCTGGAGACTCAGAAACTGGGCACTGTGAAAGACAAAACCAGAGTGAGAGTTGGGGGATGCCTTAGGCAAGTTCTTTGGACCGGTGAGTGTCCGAGTTCCACTCCAAGGATCTTTCCTTTTATTGGAAACCATCACTACATAAAATTTTACGTACACATTAAATGCATACAGGCTCCCTGTACACGTCAGTAATGAACTCATAACTCTTCCACATTTCTGTTGTTCCTGGATGACCAAAAATGTCACCTTCGTGCCTACTTCTGTGTTACAGTTTCATCTCACACTCTAAGCTGCAGCTGGACCATTAAAAGAAAATAAAATTAAAAACTCAGTGTTTGCAACAATCACATCTTACCTTAATGTCTTCCAGGTTCTTGGCTAGGACGATGCAACCCTAACAATGAAGTAAAAGAAAACCTCTTCTTTCATACAAACTAGACTTCTGTTTTCCACAAAGCTTTTCCAAGTCCTGATCATGTGGCCAGAGCAAGTCAAGTCTCTGACTTGTCCTCTTCTGATCCAGCAAGTAATTGGGAAGCTCAGATTGAACCCAAGTTTAAAACCACGTCACCACCAACCATCTTTGGATGAGGATTGAGACAGAGGAACCAGGAAGGAGTCATCTCCAACCTAGCAAAGCAGGGCTGGAGAAATAAACCCAAAGTCCTAGAACTTTGTGAGACTGCATGAC
This sequence comes from Crypturellus undulatus, assembly GCA_013389825.1. Lineage (NCBI taxonomy): Eukaryota > Metazoa > Chordata > Aves > Tinamiformes > Tinamidae > Crypturellus > Crypturellus undulatus. Next base: position 593,868 of record VWPW01032634.1, on the reverse strand, counting down.
TGGTGAATATTGGCCAAGGTAAGCAGTGAAGGTGAAAGCAGAACTTCAAAACAAATATTTTCCTGCATTCCTAAAAGGCCTTTAGTTAAAAAGTAGCATTTGTAAAAAAAACTAAAACAAGTTTTAAAAACTTCAGAAGCCAAAGGCACAAAGAATTTCCAATACAGTCAAGAAAAATTTATCATTGCCTAAATTGAGGAGAGAGAACACATTAACTTAACGACATTGGCTACAAATAAGGAATGAAATCGGGGCAATTCTTTTTTTTCCTAGGGGCACATATTCTAAAGTCCCTCCACTTTAGTGTCTGCCTTCACTTCCCCCAGCAGCTTTGTGCTCATGATTATTCTGGAACAAAATCTCACCTCACTGAAGTACAGTGTTTTTAAGTTATCCTACATAGGAAGTAATAGCTCAGTAATTGTCAATATGCAGCCCATCTTGTGGGAAACCAGAGAAAATAATAAAAATGAGAGGTAATTTATGAAAAGAATGTCTGTTGCATCAGCCAGTCCATCTGTGAAGCTTTGTTCATTATGGAGATTATACCACTGACATATGGAAGAGACATTTCAGTATTGTACCACTGATGAAAGGAGTTAGAAGTGTTTTATTTCCCAACTAGAAAAATCATATGGAGCTCCTCACAAGTTTACAGAGACTCCTAATATGTTTTGCCTTTGTCCTTTTGTATACTTTTTTCCTCCAAACTGTAGACTAATTAGAGTGATAAAACCACTCATAAGAGGTGACTCACACAGCCCTTAGGAGAACAATACAGTCCTACCCTCACCCAGGGAAACTGCCTATTGCGCAGACAGCAGTAACTTCAGAGCTGGGATCATTCCCATGAATTCTTAGATACCAAGCTTAATTGCAAGGTCAGGTTAGGTAATTCTATTTTTAGATCGATTTTCTAGTCACATGTCCAGCCACAATACTCTGTAGGCAGAAACTGCAAATTCAAATGGCTAGTTTGGGTTTTTTTGTTAGTTTTTTTTTTTTTTTCATTGGCACATAGAGCATTAAGGAAAAGAATCACCCTCTGGTGCTTTTAAGAAAATTCTGGCCCTGGGTGCGTCTGCCCAATGCCTTCCACATGGAATTTGCGCAGAGATACCACGCAGGCAAGATGCAACTTATTTGGTTCTCAGAACAATACCACAAACCAAGTGTACTGACATGCATACGATTAAGATATAGAGACCCAAGAAATAGCAGTATGAAGATTAAACCAGGCTAAAAGCTTAATGAATGATAAACCCAACTGCAAGCATTAGCAGCAATGCAAAATCATGAGGTGGCGCATCCAGTCCATCCCCCTGTACATCATGGTGGGAATGAGTTTTCTTGTGTATTAAGCTGCCTCTAGCTTCAAGGTCACATGGCACTGCACAGTATGGAGCCCTGTGGTTGCTCACGATGAAGGGAAAACACAGATCACCTCAGACCTTGAACCTAGTCATTTCTTACCATTCACCTTCCCACCTTTGGCTGCTACTCCTGTGCCAATATTGCAGCCCACTCATTTACATATGATGCACCAAATACTTGCACCTGCTGACAGCTTTTATTGACCAGAAACCTCTAAGGAAGCCTCTGCCTTTTCACAATCATACAGAGTGAAGTAAAAGCAGATTTCACTGGGGAGCAAATGAAAAGTAAACGAGACATGAAATTGAGGCAAGTAATTGAGGCAAGAAACCATCATACCAATTTACAAATAATATTCCAAAACTCTTCATTTCCTTTTCTATACCCAGAGATGAAAGTTTAATGTCATTCCCCCTCAACTCCCATGCCAGCTGTTGAACCGCCCACTTGCTGTCCTTATGTTCCGACTGATATGCAGAGCAGATGCCAATGGTCCCACATCAAAGATTTCAACCTATGCAGAGCCCGAGTGCTCCCTGCTCAGCTGTCACAGCCATAGTTTGTTGGGAATCAGACTATAAATTTCTTTCCTGAAATGTTGTATTTCACCCAGCTTCTGAAAGAGCATTTATCACCCCCTCAGGAAGATGCAACTAGGCTAAAGGAGACAAACCCACACTTCTCTCTGCAAATGTTTTTACCTAACTAGTGAGAAATGAGGAATGCCTGCATGCAAAAATCAAATTCCTCTGGAGATCAAGTATGCTTAGATCTAGCCGCGAGGGAGCTAATAATATGCAAGCAATACCAACTATTTACAGGCTTAACCCAGCTGCAATCAAGTCAATGTTTTAACTCCCCCTGCCTTCAAGGGGAGAGAAATGTGAGTCTGCATATTCCTATGGCTCAGCTCCCTGCTGGACTGGCTCATTTTCCTGAGATGAGCCTAGGAGCTGCAGCTTGCGTGGGATATGGCCCCTGACTATACCTACTTCTTGCGACAGAAAATTGACAGCTCTGTGCATGTGCCTTCCCCCTCTCTAAATGCCTCTGCTTGAGGTGAAGGTACTAAATTATATAACTAGCTACACATATCCATCTCAGGATGGACAGAAGAGCTGAAAATCCGTTTTTTTTTGTGGACTATCACAAGTGATGGAGGTTTTATGTCAATGTTAACCGTGTGGAGCTGTCATACTAGAAGTCCTGTGAGCTTCAGCTTTCTCTAGAGAAAAAGCAACTGGAAATACACTGCAATGTACTCCGAAAAGATGCAATTAAGATGCCTTTGCACCTTCATCATGTGCTTACTAGCACAATCTCTTCCTATACAAGACTGGATTTAACTCAGCAGTCGGAGAGCAGGAATGGAATCCAGAACTCCCGAGTCTTGCCAGCCATTTGTTCCATTTGTTCAACCATCTTGGACAAGCCACCTAAGCCACATTTTTTTTTCAAGCTGGTTACCTGAAATAGGGCCTGATCCAATCCCCAAAAGGCAAATGGGAAGTTTCTAATCTACTTCAAGGGTGCCCATAGGCTCATGCTCATAGGCCTCCACCTCTATATTTAGGCACTTATATATAGTGGGTAATCTCCTGGGCTTCAGAGACTACCAAGTGACCACAGCTGCTGCTAATCTTGGGAGAAGGGGTGGGGGACAGACAACAAATCTGTAGTTCAAAATATTTCTCAGTGACAGACTGCTAGAGGCCAGGAAGGTAAGTTAAGGAAAGTACCATAGTTTTCTTGACCTGTTACATGTTTCTTCTTACAGTTGCCCCAAATCAGACAGGACAGAGAGCTACTTACACTTTATATGACTCAGCTGCAATCATGAAACCAGAGTTGTAGGGAAAGAACAGAGGAAGAGATCCAAGTCACTGAAAAAGCTCTACAAAATCCCAGAACACACAGCCTACTAAAGTACCCTCCTTGTTATATTCAGAAAACACCCAGGAAGTGCCACCATCCTCGCTGTACAGGGGTAAATGACTTCAGAGAAACTGAGAAAATTCTGAGATAAAACTTCATTCTCTAAGACCAGCCATCCCAGTCCTGACCATTTAAATTGGAATTCTGCACAGTGTCTCTGTAAAGGAAACTGCAGAAGTCCTTGGAGCACCAGCTCAGTGATACTCTCGAGTAGCCAAAGCACATCATCAGCTCCAGGACCTTCCACAGGCAGTTAGGGGGAAGAGCGACAGGCATGTGGCTGGCACTCTCCCATTGCAACCAGAATGACCAAAGCAGGAGATCAACAGGCAGGGATGCATAAGGAGAGAGACAGGGTTCCTATTCTTCAAGGCAGAGTTTATGCAACTTCTTGGCATGCATCTTTTCAATTATGGCTTTGGGAATTACACTGCAAAACCTCAAAATTATGGAAATATAGCTTACCTTACTTTCTACATGAGATGCCTGCTTCATATCAGGACATAGCAGTAGAATATGCCAGCCTACAAAAAAATAAAAATAGTTAATGTGTTGTTCCTTACCATCTTGCCTATATAGTAGCTGTTCACCATGATTTTCAAGTTCAGATTCAGACCTCTTCCTCACTTCAAAACTTGCTGCCTAACTTCAGTAGCAGGAGAGTCCTCAACATCTTCCTAGTACTCTTCAACAGCTTCTTGTTGGACCTTTTAACTACCATAAATCACTTCTTGGCTTCCCATGATCTTCAGACATATTTTTAAGTAGTTTACAAGCATCATTCCTGAAACAGACCATACCATTGTGATTACAGCAAGTAAAAATTACCAAGATAGGCCCATGTTAGACTGCAACCATGCCGTCTAAAACCTCTACATAGAGAGATGCACAAGTAATTCAGGAATAAATCTGAAAAAACAGGTTACAATCTACTCACCTGCTTATTCTCCTTCACCAGCATGCCCTGAATTCAGTCAAAGGACACCTGAATTTCAGTAAGCTTTTAAAACTGACAGTAGCACAGAACACATATTACCCGAGATAATAAACCGAGGAAATAAACTTCCTTTTGCAAGTAATACAGGACACACAAGTAATTTGTGGTAAAAATGAAACCACCTGGTAGAACTATTTAGTCCTATGTATAGTGCAATTCTATACAAACTCCTACCTATGTGTCAATTTAAGTCGGCCTTCAGGACGACATGAAGAATCCTCTTTCCAACTGAATAACATAGCACTTCGTGCCATTTTGGCAGAAAGGGGAAGACCAAAAAGAAATTCTCAACAGGAAGATAGTAGCTTTTTCCTTCTGAAAGGAAATTTGGGAATTGACAGACTAAACTCAAGAGCTAGTGGCTTTCTCTGCTCCACATCATTGCCAAAGTCACTGTTCTCAGTAGCTGAAATGCAGCAGCCATGGGGTTATAGCATAATATCTGGAAAGAGCCCTGGGAAACCTGAGGCAACTACTACCTAAATTTATTGGAGACCAACAGGGCATGAGAGTAGGTCTCAGCCAGCCACGGGAGGCAGCAGGTCAGCTGCCTCGGGCTGGTTAGAAACACCGCTGAGCTACCTCATCATCTGCGAGCAGGGGCAAAGGCAGGAGTTCTGCTCCGTGACTTGGGAAAAGAGGCAGCTACCCTGAGGAAGGGAGGGAAATCTCATCCCTGCTCATCTGGAGCATGACCTCCAAGTAGTGGTGAAGCAACTACAAGTTCACCTTGTCTGATACAGCCCTGCTTCACCACAGGAATGAGAGGAGCGAGGAACTGCCTTTTGCCTTTTCCATCAGCCTTATGATACGCAGATTAAATTTCACACTGACCTAGTTCTCCCATGGCAGGAAAAAGATTCATGAATGAAACCATGATTGATGTTTTCCCTTATACAGGAATTTTGATTGTACATTGATCTATCCTTTCGTTAAGCATACCTTGGCCTCAAGTCCAAGGTGACCACTTGACTTTTTCATTACAAATAAGTGATCCTCGGTATAAAGCTCATTTAACTTTTCTTGTGCATTTCTCCCTTTCCCCAAAACCAGACAAAGAAAAATATATTGTATAAGCAAGATTCTTAGAGGGAGGGGGGAGGAAAAAAAAGAAAAAAAAGAAAACCTAGCAGCTCTCAAGGGCAGAGTAAGAGTCTGGACTTGTAAAAATACTCCGGCAAGAGTCCAAGTGAAAGGCCCAGTCTTCAGAACAACAAAGGAGGGCAGAATTTTGTCCCACATCAGTCTTTAGAGGACAGTGAGAACAAGCAGAACTCTGCTCCCAGAGCATTCAACATCAGCAGGCGTGAAGAATGGCCTCCTCCAAGAAATCTGGGAGTGTGCTCCCAGAATCAACTGCCAGCCTGAAGGAGAGGGGAGGAGAAAGGTAACCCAGATACAGACCAGTGAACATCAGCTTATTTTTAAACCTGTTCTACAACCCAAAGCTGCAATGCCACAGCAGGAATGAGTGCCTTTAGGGCTTATGTCACTTGATTGTGTTTGCTTCCAGTATGTTGTTTTATTCCCTAGGACAAACTAGGAGATGCTTTCTTAAAGATAACATCTGCAATCAAGTCAAACAATCAGCACTGCCCAACAAACCTGACCCAAGCTCAACCATTCTTCAGTGTATAATCAAGGAATAGAGGATTTTTTGCTCCAACTCAACTCATCTCAAACTTAACTGGCCATAGGTGACAAGCATACAAAGCCTTACGCTATATAAGTGAGGGAGAGAAAGGGTCTACGCAGCCACATCTGTGAAATTCTCCTTTGCTGGTAACATACATGCTCAAAATACTGAGCCATTAACTTCCATGGGAATTTATTTTTCTGCTCAAGAGAATTATCTGTTTCTGCAAATCCTGTTCATTTTCCACCCTCAAGTTCCAGACTGAGCAACTTGCATAACACCTCCTCTTATAAACCCAAAAGGAGCAGAGCACTAGCAAAAGAGCAGACATTGGTTTCCTTGTCCACTTCTTGCAATCTCATCAGCAGCTGCTGATGTAAAACTCTTATGAGCGATTTAATTGACGCTCTTTGCTAAGTAACCAAATCAAGATAGACTTATAAAGCATACAAGCAGATGACAGGACCATTAGTGCTACAGAGGCATATGCAGCAAAGTGCTATAGAATACTAGACAATACCTCAAATACTCATCATTTTGAAGCTTTCTACACTCCTCCACCTCCCCACTATCCCCTCCAGCACTACCAAAATAAGCCAAGGTCTCCATAGCCATCCCAGAGGACACATCAAAGCAAAGACTCATTCTGAAGGATCATGTCCTCTGCAGAAGGAAAAGTGCTGAATCTCAGTGCACCATTAACTGTTAGGACCCTTGCCCATCCTAACACTTCCCACGATAATCACCGTCAACATCAGCCCCTTTTCTTCACCAGAGGAAGCACAGAGGGAAAGGTTGTTCCTTGCAGGGGTTGAACAAACTTGAAGGGAAGCAGGAATGTTCTTTTCCTCACTCCAAACAACATCCAGCCCACTGGCACATTGCCCCTCATAAAGAGGGGAGAAAAGGGGGCAAATGGCATAGGCTACCCACAGACAACAGCAAGGGGAAATGTGTCACCAGCCTTTTCTGTCACAACAGATGACTGCAGTGTCCTGAGAAGATTCAGATCCAACTCCACATTGGTGTCAGTCATGTCAGAACCTGGCCAGGGTGTACAAACAAGTATTTTGCTATATCACAGGAGAAGCAGGCTCTTTTCCATATTTATGCCTGCAAAGTGCTGCCCACAGAATCACAAAACACTTCTGTGCATTCCAAGTACCAGTGGGCTCTGGTACTTTTAATTGTACTTAGAAACCTATTTTAATTGTACTTAGAAATGTATTTTCAGGAATGATTCCAAGAAGCTAACGCAAGTTCCTCTTTCAAAAGCTATAGTAAAACGCAAAAAGGGACACATTTGATGGGTTGGGAATGAAAAAAAATAAAAATGAGGAGTGCTGATTTGCTCAACAGCTGGAAAAGTGACTACTGGTACAAATAAAATTTTAAAGAGACCTGTTAACATTTTTAAAGACTCTGTGGCTGGGAAAAAAAAGCAACTTCATTACTTTTCTGTTACTCTTCAGTTTTATGAAAATCTGATTTTTTCGGCAGCTATAAATCCCTATCTCCTGTTTAATGCCATTAAAAAGCTCAAAAATTAACCTCTTAATATTTAACAGTTGTAGATATCAACTGGAAAGGCAACAAGCCTATAAAGGAGATGTGATGTCTATTGCAATGATCTTATACACTTCATCCTGTGTCAGGTTGGAAGAGCTTGTTTTCTTTTTAAAGAAAATTCTTTCTCTTGACTCTAAGTAGCCTTCTGTTGCTGACACCTAGCAAAAGAAAAGAGTAGGCTACAAGATAAAGCACAGGAGACCTGGAAAGATGAATTAATGTTTCTGCTCTATGGCTATGCCACTTGAACAAATACGTCAGATAATGTACTTAAACATATCTCCTTATCTTGAGTGTCCAACTTAAGGGACAAAGTGGACCTGGCTTTCCTAGATGCCCAACTGTTTTGAGCTGAAATCGAGAGAAGCTGTAGATCCCCAGCCTCAAAAAACAACAGCTCAACTATTGCAGGTCAAGGATGTGAAAGGAAGGTCCATGAAACCAGAAGTCACTTTCACAGCAATGTATCAGATTTCTGGAGCATTCACAAAATGGTTGAGGCTGGAAGAGACCTCTAGAGATCATCTAGTCCAACCCCCCTGCTCCGGCAGGAACAACTAGAGCACAGGGCGGCATTCAGGCGGGTTTGGAAGATCTCCAGAGAAGGAGCCTCCACAGACTCTCTGGGCAGCCTGTTCCAAGGCTCTTTCACCTTTAGAGTAAAGAAGCTCTTTCTCACATGGAGGCGGAACTGACTGTGTTCTATTTTATCCCCGTTATCCCTTCTTCTGTCACTGGCCATCACCGAGAAGAGTTTGGCCCCATTCTCTTCACATTCTCCCGTCAGATTTTTGTACATGTTGATAAGATTCTCCTCTCCATCTTCTCTTCTCCAGACTAAAGAGGCCCAGGTCATTCAGTCTTTCCTCATATGATAGCTGCTCCAGTCCCTCAATCACCTCTGTGGCCCTACACAGGACCGTCTCTAGGGTCCCTCTTGTGCTGGGGAGCCCCAAACAGCACCCAGTACTCCAGGTGCCGCCTCACCAGAGCTGAGCAGAGGGGCAGGATCACCTCCCTCAACCTGCTGGCAACGCTCCTCCTGAGGCAGCCAGGATCCCATTGGCCTTCTTGGTCACAATGACATTAATTTTTAGAATTCATATTATCATAAGCAAGGCAAAAGGTCGGTTTTAATGAGTTGCCACAAATTTTTTAAATCCCAGTGCCTGCAGACAGAACAACCTGGAGGCAAGATCTCCATTCCCAGCACAACTCGTCCTCAGTTTTTTTCAGAGGAGTCTAGCAAACTTCTGACTTTGATTACCATTATGTACAGTTTCAGTCCCTTGGTTTAGAAATGATGAACATCTCATCTACTCTTCTCTCCAACTAGAAGCCTATAATAAAATATTATAGACACAACCTAGTGCTGCCTGAGATTTCTTCATTTTTCAAGTAAGTCTAAAGAGAATTACTATGACAAAAACACTTCCTTTCTCAAAGAGCTCATGCTGCTGAGTCTTATTGACTACTTCTGCTGGCCAGCATCTTGCGCTGGTCAGCGAATCCTGAACAGGGCAGCCAGAAATCAGCTTTGGTTCTATGCTGTGTTATTCATGCATGAATCCTCTTGATGATGATCCTGCTAAATCAAAAAGCAAGGCAGAGAGCTTTTGTAAGTGCTAGTGCCATAAACATTGTGGTGTCCAGAAGTCATTTACTCATGAATCAAGCAAGTTTACTCTGGATGCCACATCACAGAAGAATGAATGAACAAAGATGGAAGACAGATGCCAACTTTCCATGGGTCATTTCCTGATTCTAACCTCATTTAGTGTTTTGTCTTTGATCCTCACGCAAGTCCAAAAGTACATGTTTACATCCAGATCATCACAGCTGACTCAGTAATTCAGCAGGACAACATGTTTGAAAGAAAGTGCCTAGACTAACTACTGAGGTTGTAAGGTTTTGTTATCAATTTATGTCATGCCATAAAGTAGAAAACGATCTTAAATGTTGAAGGAAGAGACATGCATCAAAGAAACATGAGCAGCCAAGAGCACAGGGATCCTGGATAACAACTTACAACAGAAAGTACTCTTGAACTATTTAAGTTTGACAAGCTTTCAGAGCAGGAGAGAGTCTAACTCTGCAGCAAGCAGACTTTTACCCTGGAAAGAAAAAATACAGATATTTTAAAAACCATAGGGCTCTTTCATCATTCCTCATGTGATTTTTCCATTATTTTCTACATGAATTATAAAAAGTTTCAGGGTTGCTTTCTCTATTCCTCTTCACTTGAACTTTGCAGGCATGGGCATAAATACTCCAAGTTTTGTTTGAAATAAAGGCTTATAGATAAAAATTGCAAGTGTCTTACAATAGCTTCCTCTCCATGGGGTTAAACTCCATGAGCTAGAACACATACATGTAAGTTGTCCTCTCCTGCAAAGATTNATGGGCATAAATACTCCAAGTTTTGTTTGAAATAAAGGCTTATAGATAAAAATTGCAAGTGTCTTACAATAGCTTCCTCTCCATGGGGTTAAACTCCATGTAAGTTGTCCTCCTCTCCTGCAAAGATAAGCAGCCTGCAACTGAAGGCAACATTTAGCTAATGCAGAACCAAAAAGGTTTCTAACTAGTACCTGGTAGAGCAGCTTTGAGTTTCCCTTCACATAAAAATGACAAGAGGGATATAGCAACAATTACCTTTATCCTAGATGAGGAAAATGGGCTAAAATGCTCTCTGGATATCTGCCACTGGCTATCTGGTGTTGATGGCTTGGAGCCCCAAGCCACAGTGGGGCAACCAGAGCTCAGGTTGCTTGCAGCACCATCAGTTCCATGGCCCGGATACCAAGGCCCTGGTAGGAAGGACCCTGGAGCCATCTTTTGCTTTGCAGGAGGCAGGCAGCATCCAAGCAGAGCAGGGTGAACACAGAGAAAAGGGAAACCGGAGGGCAGATGCGGAAGCTGGCAGAACAATTCAGCTTTTTTTTTTTTTTTTTTTTTAAGTGCACAGGTACCACAAGAAAGACGCTTCCTCCCATAAAAATAACTGGCCAAAAACCCAAGTCAACCCATCTTAAAGAAACCCTCCTGCAGCCCCAGGTTGAACCTAGCCTTATTACCTACTTTGCCATCAAATTGTTTTTGCTCATCACCTGAGACATCTCTTCCAGCTTCCCCCTCTTTCCACAGGTTTGAACACTTTCCTGAGCCAAACTACAGTGAGTGCAAGCTGGACTTGTGCACGTTCTGTACCTGCATCCAACCCCCAGACACACTGCTTCTGCTTACATTGCCAGAGGAGTCTCCTTGCCATGAGCAAGAGCCTGGCCCTTCCTCCCACTGCAGCTACCAAACCAGCCCAACCTTAACCTCATGAAGATTCACCATACAGACGTCTTCCTCTACCACTGAATGGTTGTCACCAAATAAATGACATTTCCTTGGTGAAATTTTACTTCTGGCTTCAGAGCTTTCTAGAATTGGTAAGAAGAAACCAACAGCATCAAGCTCCTAACTGTGATGTACACAGCACAACACTTAAACACATTGTGGAAGCAGCAATAGCAACTGCTGCTACCCAAACTCCTCTGCCAACCCTTGAAACAGTGCTGGAAAAAAGTGTTAAATTACAGCCTAACCCAAGGGGAACATTACATTAAATCACACTCACCTCCTATCTCAAGCAGTGTCACATTTGGTCACCTGATTTACCATCAAGTCCTTTGTGCTGATACCTATCCATCTGCTTGATAAACACTCTCCAGAAGTACAAGTTATATCCATCTCTGAACAGCACACTCCATCTGACAGGAGTCTTTCTCCTCTTCAAGTGACCTCGCAGGTCAGATTCCTGCGGTTTATCCCTATTTGTGCATCTACACAAAAGCCAATACTCTGGTAGAGGGAGAAAAGCAATTACCAGAACATACAAGATATGCGGGGAGGCAGGAGAGCAGCTTTCAAAGAGCATGGCCACCCTGGCAGCACCCACAGAAACTCCTATTAGGTGGAGATGCAAAACTCAGCCAGGTCTTGTGTCATCTTTCATCAGTCCTGTTGGCTTCTCCTCTCTGGGAGCAAATGATAAATCTGATCATCTTTGTTTAAGGTTTTGCCATGAAGCACTGTTTGCATAAGGCTATTTTTTTCCTGCAGCTTGTTGACTTTTATAAGACATTCATAAATTTGTTCTGAGTGCCAGTGAGATGCCTAGTGGTGTTCAAGGAGAGGTAATAAGGATCAACTCATGTTAGAACAAGCCACTTGAAAGTAGCTGCAAAGTCTGTCTGGATTTCATTTGGCTAATGCCCCCCATGCCCTGAAAAAAACCAGATTTTATGAACACAAATATTTTCACATATTGCACTGTTTTTAATAGAAACTTTTCTAATGGGGACATTTATATTCTGTCCTTATATTCTATCTGCATCATAAAATCATCTCCATTTTCAGGAAAACCTTGGCAACTTAAGACCTCCAGGGTGAGCTCATGTTCTTCTGTGTTCCCTTAGACCCATCTCAGATCTTTCACCACCCTGGCAATGGGCGTAGGCAAGACTTGGGGACTGCAGCACTCTGGGACTAAGCCAGTAGCTACATGTTCCTCTTCTTTGCCCAGAGGCAAACTGGAGGCTTTTGGATTCGTTGAGAACTGCAGTGACTGTCCACATATTTTGGAAACCTCATGACCTGGTCCATTTGCCCTAGGATGCCTTGACAGAGACACACAGCACAACACTATGACTGTGTTGTCTTTGGTACTGAAGTCCCTCCCATTGGGAACTAGGGTCAGTATTTGGGGCCTGCCATTCATATGTGGTTACCTTCTGATCCTGTCAGCCCCAGGGCAGCAGAGAGACAGCTTTTACATAAGAACATCCTAAGGTCAATTCTTGCCACCAACAGGCATAAATAATGATTTAAATAATGACTTTTCTCTGCCTCTGCTTGGGGACAGACCTAGCCTTTCTTTCCTAGAACAGCTTCTGCCTGCATGTCAGTCCTAAACGGATCCCAAAAGAAGAGAGACCAAATAGTCCAACTAGCCACAGCTTGGATGGGCAGCATCATACTCCAATGGAAAGAGGCAGGGAAACAAGGATGTAGAAGTAGCCAGAGAAGTACTCATGGAACAGGACAGAAAGAAGGAATTGCAGACGCTGAAAAGGTGAAGAGAAGAAAATTGTCAGAAGGACAAACAACATTAATCTGAATGGAAACGAAGAATGCAAGAACAGACAAAGCCAGAAAGAGTTGAAAAGAATGAAAGATTTAATTAAAGACCATCTGAGAAAGAGTAAGCATCTTTTTATTTCTGATAAGCTGACAGCCCAATTCCATAAAAAATGTGTAATACAGAATTAAATGTGGAATAAGAAATAAAAGGGAAACTAGGTGCAGGTCACACAGTCAAAAGGAGATATCAGGAAGACAGTATCTTTCTTTGCTACTGTGATTTACAGTACTACTGCTAGGTGGGTTTTTCATCTTTTTTAACATGAGTTGGGGCGAAAAGAAGAATGGTCAGTGCACTTTTCTCATTCATTTTTGATGCATTCAGCCATAGTCATTAACCACAGCCCAGAAAGTACCAGCAAAGAGATCTAGAATACCAAGCACCGTCTCAAACAACTCAAGATTCAGCGTGACTTTACTTCAGGAAGGACCTTCAGCTGGGGTCAAATCAAGCAAGCTCAAACACCTCAAGCTTAAAATGTCTCCTAAAATCATTCAGTAGCAGCTTCCCTTGAAAAATTTCCCCAGAAAACAGGAACCCTCCTCTCCTTTCCCATGCAGATATCCAAAGCATCGCCCTTGTTTTTCCTTCAGTATTTGGGGTTTTTCTGATGCACACACCTACATCCCAGCACTCTGTTATAACGCAGGACTATGTCACTGACAACACTTGCACCTCCAGCACCTAATGGAGGTGACACAGCAGAAGGCCCAGGTCACCAGCTGAGCGCACTTCCTCCCCACACACACACCCCTCACATCCCTACCTCGTACCCCCACTCCCTTTTTTTAAAGTATATGTACATCATTCAGCCAGGCTTCCCAGTCAATGTAAATGCTAATTGCCATGGTTGGAAACATTCTGTACCCCACTAGAATTAATAGCAAACCAGCAGTTCTCATGATATGGTGAATGATTTATCCAGGGCTATACTGCATTCCTGCAGTGTGCTTAAGCAATACAACATGCGAGGAGAACGTTTGTGAGCAATTAGCTTGATGTTACTATGGGCTCCAGTCAAAGGTTAATGACCTTGAGCACCCAAGAAGTTCAATTAATACTTTGAAATGAGCTACCTAGAAGACCTGACAGCTGTTATTAAATAGAACATTAACACAGGGAACACTTTCATGCATTTACAAGGCTTTATATGCATTGATACAGTACTTCTGACATCCAAAGCACTCTACCCATCTGTATTAGTAAATACACAAAAAACTGTTTGTAGAGAGATGGGCCCCAACTGCGTTGACCTAGATTTCACCACCACAACTTTGGACTGCATGAAACTAGGGTTTGGATGAAGCTTCTCTGTTTTTACTATCCAGCTCATCTCTCAACCTTTCCTTCTCTTTTGAAGATTTCCAAGACCTCTTGAAAAAATTAAGTTGCCATCATTTCTGGTGATACCAAGATACAAGCAACAGTTTTCTATCATCCATCATCTTACACTTTCAGCCTCTATTTCCACCAAGATATCCAAAAGCCTGAAGTGACCAACAATGGCAGCGGAGCAGTGACTCTTCCCAAAATCAGCATCACTGACAACCCAGACATTACTAGTGACTAACAGGACTGGTCTGTCCTCTCCACCACAAATATTGTGCCGTTTGGACTCCTTGCTCTGCTGCATCCCTGTCGCTGTGTTTGCAAGAAGTGGGCACCACTGAGAACCAGTAACGACTTCAGCGAATGACTTATTCCAGTGCTAAGCACCCAGTCAACACTTCCATAGGTCTTACCAAAAGTTAAGTTCCGCCACCCATAAGAACGAGACAAATGCAGGAAAGTAGAGAGAACCGGCAGCTTCCTCACTCAGAGGGAGTCCCTTAAGTACCAGCACTAGCAGGAAGTCAAGGAGCTCGCAATAACCCTCCAAGGCCCAAGATTCACACAGGCCATTCCCTCAGTTCCCTTAAGGAGCTGCACAAAAAGCAGGCAGTTCTACCTCTATCCACTTAAACCTAACTTATCCTGATTTTCTCTGCAAACCATCTCCCCTCCACTTTTAGTCCACTTAGAGACTTTGGCCAAAAAGCCTTCCTAGCCAAGACCAAGCCAGTCGTGATGCAACAAGGCGGGAGACACACTCAGCTGGGACCAGATTTGGTCTTGGGAGGCTCTGGGGCTGCCCCGTCCCAGCTACAGAAAACCCTGCCAAAACAAGCTGGGTCAAGCTCGAGTCTGGCTGCAAGGCCTGGGTTGCAGGTCCTCTTCACAGGAAGGAGAGCTCCACAGGTTCTGCGACAGGAGGGAAAGGAGGGAGCTGGAAACCACAAAGAAAAAGAACTTGAGCCCTGGAGAAAAGACAACAAAAAGAAAGATGCAAAACAAGCACCCAGGCCTCACTGCTTAGCTGTTACTTCAGAGAGAGACAAAGAGTAAGGAGGAAAGAGTCATGTTTTAAAGGATCAATCTTTTTCAACAAATCCTGGGAGTCTATAAGGGCCCCAATGGTTGTAGAACAGGCAGCAAAGCTGCAGGAGAGGGAGAAGTCTAGTCTGTCTTCATCTTTTAAATTAAGAAAGTATAGAAATTATAGAATATTGCCATTTAACACATTTACTGGTTGATTTGGAAAGGTAATTCAAATTCTTAGCATATTAACACTGAAAAAAGGGATCACCAAAAAGGGTCTTTCTACAGAGAGTGAACTTTATTCTGATACGGAAAATCGATCTCCCCAGCACAGGTCTGTCCTTCTCAGTGCTTCCCTCTCAAGCAGGGGATCCCAGGAAGCAGCATGGGATCAGCTCAGAGCTTTGGAAAAAAAATCCCTCTGGAGGCTGCACTTGTTATTTGTGCAGAACTGAACTACAAGCATTATACCCAAAACTACTGCATTGCAGAGTAACTTCGTTGCACAGCTCCCTGCATGATCGGTTTCCACTAAACAGGACTGTGAACAAGACTGTGGGAAACCCTCTTTTTTCAGGGTTCTGCCCAGAACACCTCTCCTTCCTGATCACCTGCAGCAGAAATTAAACACAGGTTTGGCAGGATTTGGGGAAGGTCAGCTCTGTCCTTTGCCAAACGACTGCCCTGTGCTTCTAAGCCACTACAAACACAGCAGAAAACGTAGCTGGGTTCCTGCTCTCCGTATGGCAAATGGGTAATTGAAAATTCCTGCATCCTGGATTTTTTTTTTTTTTTTTGCTTCCAGTTCAGTTTGTGTTTGTTCAAGCTCAAGGCAGGCGAGCACGACACAAGCCCCCAGGAATCCATAACCACCCTGATGCTTCTGGGTTACAACGCATCTCTGCGGACATCTGTTTTCAGTCACTCTGAAATGAGTTCTGAAGAGTCAATTGTTTTCTTCTAGGAAAAATAAACATGCAAGCTGCTATTCTCCTGATTTCCAGCAATTTTCTGCTGTGGGTAAATGTAGCTTCAGATTTTAGAACGCAAGTCTCATTCTCATCCAAAGAATTTTGCAATATAATTACCTCATTTTTACTGACTTGGATAACTGCTGCCCTCAGAAAAAAAAAGAGGGGAGTGGGTGTAAAGTCTGCAGAATTAATTATTCCTCTCACCCCTCTGTTCTAAAAACTTGGAACAATTGATAGTGATTAGTCTCATTTGGTATATCTCTGGTTCTCTATTTGTTGATTTAAAGCAGTTTGCTTTATGACTGATTGTTTTCAGTTGCTTGGACAGCTGTCAGATCTGTACTGTGGTTTGATTCAGCTTCCAGAGAGTAGGAGCACTTATTTATTTCTTTACTGCAGCTGTAATGCATGGTGGCTGATTGAGGTGGCTCTCCAAAAAAACATATATGTGAACTCCAAACTACCTCCAGACTGGGAGAAGGCTTCACTGGAGAGGTTATATATGGAGCATACAAGCAAGACACTGAAGTCAGTGACACAGTCTCTTAGGATGCCCAGTTGGTAGATTGAACACATCTACTTTCAGATACACCGGCAAAATCCCTCCCTAGCTGCTACATCCCTGGTTTTACAGGACCAGCCGTGGCCTTTGGAGCAGCACTGCCAGAGCTGGGCACGGCGGCCCTGCTCCGCGCTTGACCCAAGCTGGGTGACCAGCCGGGCAGCCAGCACCTGCAGACGGGCTTGGGAGCAGCACTGAGCACAGGTCTAAAACGCCAGACCCTGGGAACAAAGATAAAGGCCTCGGCAGACTCTGAGAAATACGGGCATTAATGCTGAACTGCCTCTCTTCACCAGATGCACCCTCTGCAGTCCTCACCACCTCCGACAGAGCCATGCTTCTTCCCTCAGGAAGATTTTCTTCACTTTTGGCCCCCCCTTACCTCTGCATTCTCCCTTTACCTTTTATTCGCTGCTCACAGCTGGCTCCTCTGGCTCTATTTGTCCTGGCCCTTTCTCTCCTGTCTCTTCACTTTTTCCCCCGCCTCTCACAAGCTGAAGTATCTATAAACACACTCAGCAGCCACTCACATATCCCTGATCGGGCTCTGGTCTAGTCCTCCAGTTCCAAACCAGCCTCACCAGCCGCTCCCCCAAACAAGCCATGAATTGAGAATGAGCCCTGTTCTCTGGCAGAGTCTCTCCCCCAAAATATGGGCCATCAAGTGACTCAAACAGAAATCTTTTGTGCTAGACAGAGCTTTCATTGCTCTTTTACACATAATGCTTGCAAGTTTCACTACTTTTCAGAAAACTATATGAAAAGCCATTTGTGCCTTCTCCATAGCCTGCTGTGCTCATTTATACACAATACCTGTGCTAACAACTCGATCTAAGACAGAACTCAAATGTGAGCTTAAGTGCAAGGCTAGATCAACAGACTACTGTTAAACACTGTAGCATTGGGGGCGGAAATGCTATTGCCTTAGTGCCTTACTCATCATATTTGCTTGCCACATTTTCATGTTTGTCCCTATCCAGTTAACAGACAATAGCAGGAGACACCCCAAAACCAAGTACAAGATGCTCTGCTTTAGGAACAGTCACAACTCAGGAGACGTCTTGCTTCATCCCCATTTGGCCCTACTGTTTCTTTCACTGCCCAACATCAACAGCTACATCAGAAATTATTTCAATGGGCTCCACATGAAGATCAGAAACCCAACCAGCACCTGCATCCCCTCCCAAGGAAGGTGCTTCCCACTCCCTTTGCCACACCAGGACACCCTCATACTCTACTGCCCATGTTACTACTTTGTCTCCACTGCCCTTCTACCCAGGCAGCGCTGCTGCCAGCTCTCTTCAAGCCTCTTCCACTTGCCAGATCATTATTTACACTTTCGGGCCACATGAAGCATCTTGAATTATTTAGTCAGGATGCCTCTCTGCTTCTCTTCTGGGGATGACAGCCCTGCAATTCTTTTCAAACTTCACACTTAATTTTTCTTGTTCTCCCCCCTTCTCTTTCCAAACACTTTCTCTTCGAGCCCCATCCTCCATTATATGCTGCAAGCAATGGAAACAAGCTCCATATTATACACAGCCTTACATGCCCTACGAGACTACTTACAGTGAAAGAGCTTGGCCAAGTTTTTCTAAATCTCTTGTACCAGCATCTTCCAGTGTTAGCTTCTTGGCTTCCTGAACCACCATCATGAGTTGAGAAAACAGCACAGTATTTTCCCCTCATACCCACGGGCTCAGCACCTTCTCTAGCATACGTCAGACACAGGCCAAGTGGCCAGTGCCAGCTCAGCATACATGGGCTAGCAGCACAGCCCAGGCTGAGGTTTCCCCTACCCCTGTTCACACACACATCTCGTGATTCAAGTACCCAGTCCCATCGTGTCCCACTGCACAACTTTCCCTCCAGCCCTGGTCATCTTATTAGAGCACTGTCTTCTGCAGACACCTGCATCTGACACAGCAGTGCTGCTTTCATCCAAAGCACTTGGATATAGGCTGGATGGAGATTGCCCTTGAACAAATCATCCTGGCATTCCCATGTCTTCCACTTTCCACCACTCTGGTCTCATTTCCATCACCCAATTCCTCTTTATCCAAACTCATACCCATTCACGTCATATATTTGATTAAGCAGCTGACAAAGAGTGTCAAACATTTTCATAATCCAGCTCAACCACATTTTCAGCTTCAACCACCAGCTTAGTTCACTGCTCTCCTTTTAAACAAACACAAACAACTCCAGAAGATCTAGCAACAACAGAAACAGGCGGACAGCAGAGCAGCTCATGCTGAAACTCAGCATGATCCCCCATTAGGGGGAACATTGCAAGTGCTTTAATCATGACAAACAGCACCGCAATGAGTCAGTGGATGCAATGGGTCAGCCTCTCAGCTGGTTCAGCGCCAGCTTCCACAGGGGTTCAGCAGGCATGAATTGGCCCCATATGTGTAAACCCACTACAGCTTGTCCAGTTTCTCCCATCCCTGCGGAGCAGAGTCTCCATATGTGAGATCCCACAGAGCTGTCAGCCGATGTCACATTTCAATAACAACAAAAATAACCAGGGCTGCATAAACCAGCAAAGCAATCCCATTGCTCATAAACTGGCAAGTGACCTAGGTTGGCAGTGTTTTTGTTGATCACAACCTTTCTGCGAAACAAAACAGGGGAACTGTCATGCCAGAACAGACCCAATGATCCATCTTCTTGTCTTCTGTCTCCAGCAGAGGCCAACACTGATGCTTTAAAAGAAGACGAAGAAGAGATAACACGAAGCTTGCAAGGCACCTGAGACCATTGCACAATACTCTGCCCTCAACCCAAGACAAGACTAAGCTGTTATGTAAACTGTAGAATATCATACTGTGTTAGCCAGTTGACTTGATAACAGCTCCTGATGGTTTCTCATATCCTCAAGTTGGAGGACTGTCATTTCTTTTCCTTTTTCTCTTAAAAAAAAAAGATTGCTTTGTATAACTGCAGATCCTCCTCTTAGAAGCATCAAATATTGACTTTTTGCTACACTCAGCAGTATCAGACTGCACAAGTTAACTGTGTCAAAAGGCAACCTTATTTTTCTTAATTAATGTCATCTTTTGCTGAGAAAAAAAGTTCCACAGGATTCTCTTCTTGAATCCAGTTCCAATTCCCTTCCTTGCCTTATTCCACTCCAAATAAATGCGGGACAACTTCTTGAGACACTCTCTCGCCCTACACTTTTAAACACTTTTTCTCTTTTACCTTTATTGCATTTTTTCTTAGACAAGCTTCAGAGTTCAGCTACAAAATCTTTTAGCACTGCTCTAAACACAAGGTTGCCTTCTCAGCTCATACACACAAAACAAGAGATCAGGAAGAAAAAAATAAATAGAAACACCCACACACTAAAACGATATCTTCTGGCCTGCTATATCTGAAATAGGGTTTAGGGAAGTTGGCTCAGATAATACTGATAGTAATACAATGAATCATATTTTCTGTAAAGTGCAGATATTTCTGCCTGAACTGCATTTCATTTCCAGAGTGGAGATTGTGATCAGCAGATTGCTGGTTTTATTTTTACACCTCCTTTTGTGACAATGATTCTGCAAATATTAAATCAAAAACCAGCATGGCTTATGTTTTCTCCTATTTTCCTGTTTCTGGAAAAAAACAGAATTGCTCTGCCCCTGAGTTTAGTGCAACACACCAATACAGGGAACATGCTAGTCAAGAGAAAAACACCACTATGGTCATTTGTGATTTGTTTTAAGCTCCTTAGAATGGAAACGCTTGCCTCAATTTTTATGTTACTGTTCATATTCATTGCATCTTCTGATTATGGAGACTGAATTAGAGGGGGAAACACCACCCCCAGACTGAACATTTTGGGCAGTCCTGCGGCTCCGCTGCCTCAAGGGCCTCGCCAAGCGCAGGCAGCCGCAGTCGCAGCCGCGACGCTTGTCCAAACTGCACCCACCCTCTAGCGGGGTGAGGGAAAAGTGCTCCGGGATTCGGGCTGCGATGCCGTCCCGGCCGCGCTCCGTGCTGCGGCGCACGGGGCTGGGAGACCCGCACAGCTCTGGATGCGCATGCAGACCCGCTCCCCCTCTGCTCCTCGCCACCTCCGCACACCCTCAGCGGGACAGCCCAAAAGGCAACGCAGGCTCCAAGCCCTGCTGATGGCTCTGATGTGCTCCAGCAACAGCCTTCGTCTGCAACGTCTCCCTTCCCAAACTTTCTTTGCACCCCTCAGATATGGGGTTATTTTAACAACAGTTTCATAAGTGATAAACTTGTCATTAATCCAGTGAGCTCAGCCTAAGACTCTCATTATACCTTTCTTCTATTATAACAGAAAGGAAAAAAAATAACCCTCCAATAAACAGTAGATCCCACCTCATTTTCCTTTATGCTTTTGCTTTCCTTCCCTATTTCCCTTAGCTTAGGTGAAATTTGTTGCTACACAACCCACTTTGCAATTGCAGCATGACCTGCAAAAAGGCAGCAGAGTCATAAACAGGCTGCAGAACGTGACCTAGGTCAGTAGTACAAAATATAACAAGCGAACAGCAATTAGAGCAAACAGTTCTCGAAAGTGTTTGCATTAACCCGAGGCCAGATTCGGCTTTTTCCAGCCTTGCCAGGGAGCCGAGAGCGTGGGCTGCCCCCAGGAAAGGGGGTGCAGGGCAGCCCCTGTACCTGCGGGAGAGCTGAGCACATCCAACCACCCCAGACGGATCCCTGGAGAAGCCCATGGAGATGCTGCAGCACCAAACTAAGCCATTAGGCCACTCCAACAAGGCACTTGAGCAAACACAACCGCTCCAAGATGGCTCTGCTGCCCTCTGAGCCTTAAATCAGCTTGGGGGGACCAGCTGGATGTGTGGGCCCAGGTGGAGCTGGTCAGGGCAATCAGGGCCCTTAGGAAACCCAGAGTAATGAGCTCACTGAGTTCACCTGGGGCAAAGTGGTCCAAAAGAAAGAACCTTCCAGAAAAGGCCAAAAAAAATGTCAGTGTGTGTAAATATATATATATATATATATAAAAAGAATGATTTACAAACTAAGAAATATTCTGCCCTCAAATACAAAGCTGTAGTTTGCAAAGAAATGCCCTGCCTTTCATGTAAACTGGCTGGAGATAAAGATACAAATCTCCCAGCAGCGACACCTTTTCCTGGTGCTGGTTTTAGCAGCCAGGGCCGTTCCAAGCAAGACAGGACCTGCAGCCATGGAACAGGACTGAGCAGAGCACGATCCCTTCCTCGACATGATGCAATCGGCTGCCTCCAGCAGCCGGGGCTAGAAGAGAAACAGCGGGAAGCAAAGGGGAGGGGGAGGAATGAAAATAAAGCTATCTTTCATGGATCACATGGTCCCACCAGGAAATACGGAAACCTCTGGCTCGCTTTCTCTCCCTCCCTTTGGGTCTTCTGCAGAAAGCGCAGCCTGTGTGCCCAGGAGGTGATGAAATCCCTAATGCCGTATGGCACATGGGGAATTTGGGGGATTGCAAAACAGGATGTTTCTTGGAGGAAATACAGTCTCAGCAAGCAAAAGGTTCAAGTACGGTACATCTCACAATGATGTAAGAGCTTGATTATGCATCTCACTTAAAGCCCAGCTTAGGGTTTTAGTTCTAGTAGAACTAATAGGCAACACCTGCTGCGATGAAAACAATTTCCGTCCCTGAACTCTACCAGAAGTGTTTATCTTTTGAGTTAGAAAATGTTTCTCTAATGTCTGAACAAGACTCCAGGGACAGGAACATATGCCCAGAGTTGACGTTTCTGCACATTAGATAGCTTATAAAAATGAGAATTAGAAAAACCTGGTATCATCAGATATCTCATCCAATAAAGTCATTAAATGCAAAATACAGCTAGGTTCCTCTAGCACTGTCTCTCCCCACTGCTGTAGCTTTTGTTGCTGTTCGTGGAACAGAAATGGAAGTTTCTGGAAATGGAAGTTTCTGGAAAAGCTCATTGGGGTAAATTTCGGTTTTGCAGTCGGGGCTTACCCAAACCTGTCCCTGGCCAAACTGCCACTGGCTGCAATGGAAACTTTACCCAAAAAAGGGCCTCAGGACTTGGGCCTCTTGGTTTTAGTTACTAATTTTATTATTAAAGGTTAAACAGAACTGTTGACAGTACAAACGATTTTCTTACGTAAGTAGAGAAAGGGAGAGTGTCAGATATACAAAACAATACTGCCAAGTCAAGGCAATGCAGGTTATGGGTTAACATCCTTTCACAGAACATACTGAGTCAAATCCTCCCCTTCCTCCTCTTCTTCCTCAAGTGAAACCCCTCGTTAAATCACGGGGAGCTCAGGCTGGTCAAGGGGCAGAGTCAAGCCCAAGGAAGGACCTCGGGGCTCGTCTGTGGCTGCCACAAGGCCTTGAAGAGGCTCTACATGGTCCAAACAGAAAGGGATATCTTTGCAGAGTAAAATCTGTCGGATGTGAAAGTTCATCAGAAGAAAAACATGCTTTGCTTTGCACTGGGAAAGGAAGAGACACAGGTTCTAGGGTTGATCAACAGAGCTGCAGGGTGAAACATTGCTTCATTTCAAGCTTACAAGGACTGTTTGTCCTCATAATGTGCTCGAGTGATAGGAGAGGCCTGCCCAAGGCTACCCCGTTGCAGGGGCAGCAAGAACAGATATAACTGCTGGGCAGATTCATTATTTAATACCAATTAAATCCTACAATTGCAGATGCCTCAGCCATTCTGCACTCAGACCCTAAGCGATGAACTGCTGCACTCTTCAGCAACAGAAACGCCCAGGGGGACAAATGAGACTCTCCTCCTATCCTTTTGGCCATGATGTTGTTTTAATCTACTGCTTGAACAGAAAACAGATATTTGTTTTTGATTCTTGACCAAAAATATTAGCACCAAAGGATGCAATGGTTAAAAATAATAACCATCCAGTGAGAAACAAAGTGTTCTCAGTTTGGTCAAACAACACCACTTCATTGGTTTGGTGATTAGGTGGCAACCTGGAAGTTAACGTCCTGGAAAAAATCTACTGTTGTTGTTATGAAATTGCCCTCTCGGAGCCATACGATAGCTCTGGCTTTAATAACAATGCAACAGACACTGCGGGAAATTCCTGTGGTCGTCTGTCCTATTCAGATACAGTTATCATCCAATAGATCATCACCCGTACAATAGTCAGTGGTGTCGCAAAGCTTTTGACACAGTTAACACATTAGACAAATGTAGGATTTGAGTCAATTCCCACTGAGGCCAATGGAAAAACTCCAGCTGAGCTGTACGGAACCACAGGGGTTGTCACACACATTGTCAATCACGTAGAAAACAAGGCAATCACAGCAGCGCTCATCTAACATCAGCGTCTCCTTCTACTTCAGGCTTTGGCAGAGCTTTATGAAAGGCTGATTTTTCTTTCTCCTGTTTCTTTTAAATACCCTCAGAATCACTTGTGTTTGTTTTCTGGTGAAGATCACTCAAAAGGGTATTATCAAGGTTCACAGAAGCTAAATAATACTTTTTGTCTTCTGCTCCTAAATTTCATATGCTTCTAAAATATGGCTTTATTTTTTTTGCCCTTAGCAGAATGCTTCATTGCTTTTTAAAACAAAAAGCAACAAAAACATTGCTTTGCAGTCATAAACAACCCACCACCATAAATCACAGGCCAGATCCAGTCGCATTCTGTTTAAGTGTGGTTGTAAGAGCAAACATGCCATGAAATACCTCGAACCATGAAATGCATTTTCAGAGCAAATGTTTAGTAAGACTCACATAATTTGCTGAGTAAGAGTTCATTGGAATTGATCTGCTTAGGAACATGAGTGATGAAAACATACTGTTCCTTTATAGTCATACATTAACATTGCTACTATCTCAACTGACAAACCAAGCTAATAATAAAAAAAATCCTTGTGCAAATGATGCACAGAAATATCTGAGCTCATGATTTAAAATAAAAAGCTAACAAAAATAATGAAAGAGAAAGGCTGTAAATTAGTAATTATGGCACTGATCCGTGCTGTGTTGGAGACCCAAATGAACGACCGGGCAAGAGAATCTGGTCCTGGAAATAGACTCACAGAAACACTTGCGGAAGCCTAAATTCAAGATAATTCTCTCTTTTTAAGAAATCAGGGTTTTAACAGCAGAAGGAAACCTGTAAATTTCCACATTAATTTGAAAAAAACATTATCCCAAGCTTGATGAGGAAAAACAATCAGCAGGTCCTGGGGTTTTCTCCCTTCCTCTTTTTTCTTTGCCATCCCTACATTTGCAATCTCTTTGCATCTGGGCCTAGAGCGAGGAGGAAGTTACTTCTCAGAAAGGACCAAGTCCGGGATGTCACCATGCAGCCAAAGCTAAGGGGCTGACACCAAAGTCCTGCTGCTAGAGAGATCTGTGTAAGCCGCTCCACGAGCAAATGCTGGCGTAGGTGGCAAAGCCTGCAGTGCAGGAGAACTCACTGCACTGGAGAGGAAACGCAGACGTGCACAGATGAGGCTGCAATCAGCAAAAGCTTGTCAGGTTTGAGGCAGTTCCTCACTAACAGCTATGGGTAAGCTGTGTTTTCCTCTGTTCCCGGCACTGACTGCAGTTTTCAGACCATTGGGAGGAAGAACCTCTTGAAATACCTTATGGAAGCAGGAGATGGGCCTGGCACATAATGTGCCATGGGTCTGAGGGTCTGAGGCAGCACTTCAGCCAGGCAATGGCTTTGGGAAGCAGCTCGCACTGAGCTCCACGTAAAACTGGCGATTTGAAAAGACGCAGGTCCTCTCAAGGGCTCCATATGAAAAGCTTTTGTGAAAAGTCAGGTCATAAACAATTGAACCAAGGAACTTCAGAACCTTCATTGATGGAGAAAATGGAGGTACTGAATGAGCCTAAATTAGAGAAAGCCCCCTCCAGGGAAGCAGAAATAGGGGTTTTGTTAAAGCACCAGCTGTTAATTCCCAGCCCCAGGGTGACCCCTCTGCATGGGATACAGCCCGTCAAGAAAAAAGCATCATTAGTGAAGGGGCTAGAAACTGGAGGCGGCCCAAGTGCAGGCTCCTTGGAGGTGTCCCCCCGCTCAGAGGAGGCCGTTCCCCACGTGGGTTTGAGGCCAGCTGACATTTTCAGGCGATAGACACACAAAGGTCACTAGTGACAGCATTGCCCAAGAGCAGGGAAACCGCAACGGGAAACGAGACATTGCTGAAGCAGCAGAGCTGTCAGCAGCAGCTATCCCAAAGGCCTATGTGAAAAGCTGGACATGTAGTTGCCACTGAAGGCCTGACACTTGAAAGGCACAGTGCTGGGCAGAAATAGCCCTGGCCCACAGGAAACACCCACTGCTGAAGCAAATGGGAACTGCAAGAATTAAGCAGGCAGCAAGAGAAATCCAGCTCTTAGTGAAGTTCTGGTCTGCATAATGAGTAAGCTTTTAATAAAAAGGTCAATATATCTAGTGCTGAGAGGACCTAGAGAGGGACTGAGGGACTGAGGGACTTCCACCTGAGCTAAATGTTGCTGTACCAGGGTTTGCTGCAGCTTAATCAACTGAGCAAGGTCCTGCGCTGGAGTGAGGTCGTCTGTCTGTTAGTGATGGTAACAAATGCGTTTTCTGCAGGGGCAGCTCATCCTCTCTCCACCAACGCTACAGGATGGCAGAGATCAAGTGTTGCCCATGTTGGCTCAGAAGAAAATGCGTCACAGCAATTCCCAATGCAGTGATATCCCAAAGGATTCCCAATGCACTGATGCCCCTTTAGCCAGCTGGCAGAAATCAGCGTGTAGTGCCGAGATGGTTCTCGCTGGACCAAAGACCACATTCAGCACGAGAACTGCCATGACCGGAGGCAGGTGCAGCTCATGAAGAGTCCCGCCAAGGGGACAGAGTTCAGGGTGGCTGGCGTCACACACTGGCTCTGGAAGAGCTCAGTGGAGTAGCGGCTGGCAGATGCAACCGTGGAAGGAGCAGAGCAGACGTAACGAGGAGAGCAGCAGCTCTCAAGAAACACCAGTCTTTTCTCCAGGAAGGAAGAAGCAGTTAGGACCTATCCCTCATCCAACATCAGCCTGCGTTTAAACCAGGGACATCCATCCAGAAGCTCCAAAATCATCACGCTCGTCAGATGGCGGCGAAAGAGAAACAAAATCACATCCTGGAGCGCAGCCAGAGGGAACTACCTAAATTGCCCTCAGCGACCCAACTGCAACAGGAAAAAATGCCAAGAGAGACTTAGGCAAATCACTGACTATGGAAACTTTGATTTACAGACATAGCTATTGTTATCCTCAGATAGCAGATGCCCTGGATAAAATACCAAGAGCAAAATGTGTTCACAGATGAGACAGGGTGCCTCTAACACCATCAAGCTAAAGCAGTACCCAAAGATTAAGGCAAAATGGCTAGTGAGAATCTGCTCTGTTGAATGCCATTCAAATCTATAAATGTTCAAGAGACCTTTCAGAGAATGATATGTGATCTAACCCAAGATTTGAGAACTGAAGATCTGCTCATTTAGACCATTTCATTTGCTTCCTTAAGACATGAGGGGAACATTGGGTTGGAGAGTAAGGGATTCCAAATAATTTTAATGAGACAGAGTTTAAATTTGCAGGGAGCAGACATCGATTTGAGAGAAACCCTACCTCCTACCAGGAGGTTTACTCATCTGTTTAGCACAGGAGACACTCTCGGGCCCACTAAGGTGATGCAGTTGCCTGTAGGCCCCAAGAATCGCCCAGGAGGTTGGCGAAAGCTTCATGGCCAAGGCACAGAAGTGCCGTGTCAATGAAGTGACTCTGCGCCCGGCACAGCCTGGCTGCCTTGGTGGCCACGCACAGCCTGGCCGCCCGGCCAGCAGCACCCCAGGGCCGCCCAGCCGCTCTGCCCCAGGCCCGCAGCGCTGCGGGGGGCCGCTGCGAGCGCAGGACCCGGCACTTGGCCTGGTTGAACCGCACAGGGTTGGTGTCGGCCCAGCCAGCCTGTCCATGTCCCCCTGTAGAGCCTTCCTGCCCTCAAGCAGATCTGCTCTTCCTCCCGGCTTGGTGTCATCTGCAAATGTGCTGAGGGATTAGAGTGAGGGACTGCAGTACAGGATTAGAGTGAGGGGTTGGATCAGGATTATGTGATTAGAGCAGTGACTAAAGCAGTGGGGCGCTGCAGTGAGTGGTTGGGGTTGGGATATTAGAGGAAGGGGTTAGGGGAGCGGTAGTAGGTCCCAGCAGGGATCAGGGGGAGCTGCAGACAGCCCTCCTCGCAGCACTGTGTGCAGAAATGTCCCTCTGGTGTGAACCCCTCGTACTTGCCATCGACACCGATGTCATCACAGCTCCATGGCTTCTGCTAGCAGGACACTGGCACTCAGAACAATTCACCCTGTGCAGAGGGAGCTCCTTTGCTTGCCTACGATGCAGGGGTCTGTAGTGCAATGGGTTACATTCAAACGCTGGCTCCCTTCATTCAGGAACTTGGTGATAAGTAGTTGCAAGTGCAAGGGAATGGGCAGGCAGGGAAGTAGAAGAGGCATCTCTGTCCTTCGGGAGTTGCTGGCTCCACTCCATGGGGTTTCCACACAGCACTTTTATCTCATTAACATTTTGTTTTTTCATGAGCCATGAGATGATCTTCTGAGCATGGGAAGCTCACAGTACTCCCAGCTCTGAGCAAAGAAACCCATAGGGGATGGCTGGGAGAGGCTGGTGCTGAACCTGGCCTCCAAAAGCAGAGAGGGCGAGAGCAAAGCCACCGACTCTGCTCAGCAAAGCTCTGCTCGGCAAAGAATACAGATGCTTTTGTTTTCCTTTCCACGCTGCTTTTCTCTGTGGTCCCCAGTGGTACCACAGGTTCCTCCCCTTCCTCCAAACACAGCGGTCCCCTCCTCACTGGCTTGCTTGCTGCTGGTTCAGTGTCCCCCACAGCCTCTGCAGATACAGGTTGCAGTGCCTGCGTATCATGTCAGATAGAACTGTGGGTCCCACAAGAAACCCCTAGGAAAGGCAATGAGTGAACGGCACACAGTGTTGCAACACCGGGACAGTAAATGCTAAGACACGGGGTAGGCCTGCAGCTTCCCAGGACGTGCTGTGTCCCCCCTGCTCCCCGCTTCTCATAGCACGGGTAACGTGTCTGTGCTCGGCCACGCGGAGCTCGGCCCTCTCATTAGCTCTGTTAATGCACAAAATAAAACTCCCTGACTTGTTCTTGCATAACGCTGTCACAAGACCAGTCTGAATCTATTTTCACTGCTTTTTAGCCAGCTGAGGACATCTGCACTGAACACTGCTTTGCTTTCCAGGCACACGGTGGAGAGTGCATAGCCACGTGCCCAAGCCTCGCCAAGGTGCCCCGGGGTGCTACTGCGGAATAAATTCTCTGCTCTGGGTACACTGTAGTTTCCGCACCCGACCACTCTCACACAGCAATGCAGAAAATGAGCTGCCTGTTCCTGCAAATGCAAACCCAAAGATTTTGGCCTATTTAGTACATCAAAACTGCCACACACATTCATTGAAAGAAAGGCGAGTGCTGAGGAAACTCCGTAACGCTCCCAGACAGATGCGGAAGAATTTGGAAATGCCCCAGTGTGTCCCAATAGCCTCTAATGGGAGAGTGGCTGTAGAAGAGGAATTGCTGGTATGATCTCAGGACGCAGCCCACTGCAGTCAGACAGTCTGCCCACAACGATGGGCCCAGCCAAGACCATACGGGCTCTATTCTCCCTGATAATACAGACCCAAACACGAACAGCCTCGCCGTGCCTGCCTGCACCGCGCGGGTGTGCAGATGGCCATGGGGATATAACGTGGACAGCAGCTTGCCTGGGCTCCGAGCAGTGTCAACACCAGTGAAATGTCTTTCCCGCTTTCCAAATTCCTGATGGGGATATTGGAAATGATGGATGTAGGCAGCGCCTCCAGCCACGGCAGCGCTGGGTGCTCCACTGAGCACTAAGCTCCTGTGTCTTACATGGCTGCCTCTATTCAGGAGGCTAAAAAGAAGTCCAGTCCTGCTTGTATGTGCTGGAATCATTACATACAGTGTTCCCATAAATCATATAAATGAGTATTACTATGTCATTAGTTAGGATGGTTGCTGTTATTATTGTAAAACCTTCTGGCAATCCAAGCGTAGGGCCATCCAAGCCGAGGCTGACCTCAGTGCAATTTATACCAGTCTCAAGTCTGCTCTGAGCTCTGCCCTGCATACGGTTTCCCGTAAAGGCTCTGGCAGCCGGAGACGGCCGCAGTTCAATCTGCTGTGCCCATCGCCATCCCATTCCCCGGCCCACAGCCAAGGAGCCGGGGCTGCCTCCCCATGGATGCTACGTGCCAGAGCCGGGGCTGGATCCGGCTTCCTCCGCACTGCGTGTGCCATGGGAGCCAGGGAAGGGGTGATCCCGGCCCTGCTGCCTGGAGCGGCACAAGGAGGAGCTGTCCTTGCCAATCCCAGGCAACAAGCAAAGCTGCTGGTGGAAGGAGCCCGAAAAGCAGAAACCGTGTCTACCTCAGCCAACGTGCCAGGAATTATCAGAACATTAAATGAGTGAATCCAGAGGTCTGAATAGGCAGAGGGACGAGGAGGCCTGGGAGATGGCAGAGGACCATGGAGACGCTGTTTGTGGTCTCATTCCACACATTCCACCCTCCAGTCAGTTCTGTCTCAACCATTTACCCAGAGCCCAATTTATTCCTGTGGATTTTGAAGAAATTTGAATCCTAAAACAAGATGTACTGAAAGTTCAGTACATGGTATTAAAGCGAGTATCCCTCATGTCAATACTGTCTTTGCAATTGACTCATTCTGCTAGCTATTATCATCTGACTATAATCTACTCATAAACAATACTCTTGTGATTTTTTTCCATGTCCATTGATTTCCTCTGTTACTGACTTGGTTTCCTAAGGCTACCATAAAAATATATTATATATATATATAAATATCTCTGTTTGAAATAGTCTTTTAGCTACTCACAAACATAATACGGCATCAGCCAAAAATCAAAGCATTTTGGGCACATGGGACCCACTACAGGGCATGAGAACAGCAGTAGCTGCAATCCCACAGGAAAGGACCTGCACACTGTATGTGCAGAATCCAGTTAATAAAATAGGGTCCAAACTCTTGGTCCAGGGACAGCAAAACTCTTAGGCCGGTGGGAGAACAGCCCCGGAGCGACAGTGTGGAGGGACATCGTGCGCCAGGCGGCCAGGGTGCTGGCCCATGGCAGCACTGCAGCAGCCCAGGCAGGGGTGAAGGAGCGAAGCACTGATTTCTAAACATGGAGACGCTTCCAGAATAAAATCTGACTACTGAAGGAGGAAAGAGAATAAACATTATCTGTCCAGGTTGTCTCACGGAAAACAGCATCCAGCAACTCTCCCATGTTGGCGTATAGCTTTATGGCAACTGAGAATGAAAAGGTTTTTGCAGTAATCCCTTTGCAGACATGATAAACTGCCATGTGCAACCCCAGGCTGATGAGCCCGGCTGTAACCCAATCTTTGCTTTCTGCTGACTAGTCGAGCACTCGCGGTTTATTATGTCAGTGGAACCCCTCAAAAGAATTATAGCCTTTTACTCAGCTCTGAACCACGTATTATAATGAACACTAAAGCGGTTCCAACGGCCTACTGGTCCTGCTAGGACATTAGACAAAGTCTTTGGTAATTACCTGTCTCTTCAAAGACTGCGTTTTTGCTGGCGTGAGCCTCCCGGCAAGCGGGGGCCTGGTTGGGGGATATGCTGTGCCAGGGCAGGGTGTGAATGTGGGAACGATGGAGACACGTTAAGGGATGCTCCAGGTACATACTGACACGGGTAGCACAGGGGATGTCCTCAGTACAGGGCAAACTGCCCATTGCTTTGTGATAAATATTGGAAGGTAGGTAGTAAGGCAACTTTGAGAGCTGATGTTGGCAT
The DNA here is from genome assembly GCA_013389825.1 of Crypturellus undulatus. Taxonomy (NCBI): domain Eukaryota; kingdom Metazoa; phylum Chordata; class Aves; order Tinamiformes; family Tinamidae; genus Crypturellus; species Crypturellus undulatus. The sequence continues at coordinate 562,410 of VWPW01032634.1, read as the reverse complement.
CAGCTCTGCAAAAGCATCAGTTCAGGTGGGTTCCCTGCATCCAAGTTGTCCCAGAGAAGTCAGTAGATCCCAGAGGAGCAGCAAGCTTTTCCCTTGTGCCTTCAAAGTCGCCTGCTTCAGTACTGGTAAGTGCTTGTCTAATATCCAGGAAGCAGCGGGGCCTCAGCTCTGTGGCTCCGCACACACTGAGCCCTGCTTTTACAGCCTGGTCACTGCAGCCTGGTCACAGCTGACAAGACTTGGGAACCGTTTTAGTTTCCACTGATAAGGCTTGACAAATAACTATTCACAAAATGGCCTAGTTTTTGTTGTTTTCTGATTTTTTGTTGTTGTTGTTTTAGGATTTTTTACAGGAATTTCAATTCGCAGTAGTCATTATTCCACAGGAAGAAGAATGCAAAACCCTGAGCTGTTCCATGCAGGTCACAGACCACACATGCATCCCCTGTGAGCAGAGTGGTTGCAGGCTGTGCTGTGTGGCACAGCATCTGCCTCGGCCCCATACAAGCGAAGCAAGAGGTCCCACCAGAAATGTCACTGAGCCGTGGGGACAGTCCGAGCTAGGGGTTAATCCTCATCTGGGTTGCACTTATGAGTCCCAAAGCAGGGGGAAGAGCATCCACATGTGCCAAGCAAAATGTGGTCATGAAGAGTAAAGGCAGTGAGGAGATGGGACAGACGGGCGCATTTCCACCTCACGCGCCCTTATCTGCTGCATGAAAATAAAAAATAACCCTTAATTGCAGCCTCACTCCATTGGGCTGTTGGCTGAAGTGAATCAGAGGAGAAGGCTGAGGAGAGACAAGTGAGCCATCCATCCACCCGTGCAGTCTGCGCGTGCTGGCATCGGCACAGCCGTTCACAGGAGAGGCAGCTTCATTTTCCATTTGAGGTCAATCAGACAGCGCCAGGATTGGCGAGTGGGGAAGTTCAAGAGCACTATATTGTTTGGATGGTGATGCTGGAATCATTGTACTCTGCAGAGAGCCGTACGTTGTGGGCGGTGACTACAGTGCTGTAATTACTACTGTAATTACACTGGCGTGTTTCCTTCTTGGCGAGCCCCGTGGAATTACAGTCCCGTTACCTGAGCTGGGTTTCTGATAGTCCTGGCAGGCCAGACAATAGCATTTTCTTTGGTCTGGCGGGGAGGTGGTAGGGTTAGTGTGACCTGGAACTCCAGCAAGGGCAAGGTGTTTTCCTCCACAGCAAAGAAAAAGGTGAAATGAATTCCATTTAGACTGCAGCTACCTGGTTCTGTCGACACATTCCCTGTTCCCATCACCTGTGGCTCCTTGGAGTGTTAGCAGGAACAAGAGGATAAATGGAAGAAAAAGGGAACAAAAAAACTGTCTTAAAACTCTCACTCCAAAGAAAAATGGTGCAATCTCCACTGATGAAGTTGTGTCTTCCCAATGTGGAGGAAACCAAACACAGGGAAGAAACCGGCTCTGCAGCAGAGGAAGACACCCTGCGACTAGCAAAGCTCACCTGTCTTTAACTTCTGCCTCACATAACTGCATCATAAATACATATAAGCTGGGTGTGTCTGATAAACACATGAGCTGTGACACTTGGAGTTGCTTAAATTATTTGCATTGGACTTTGGCATTAGCATCATAGTAGTAATTCTCATTTCTCCCAGAGCTATTGCTTCAGGATTTTACGAGTTTGAAAATGCCAAATCATCTTGTACTGCAGGTGGAAGTTCATTTCCACGTTCTGATCCCGCCCGTCACTAACCACGTATTAACCCCGACGTGCGTAAGATCAAGAAGACACCGCACATCAGGTCACCTTCTGTTGGGGGACCCAGACAACTGATTTTGCTTTATATGAAGGCAAGGCGTGTTTTCTCAAAAACTAGCAGGGTTCCCGCAGAAAAGCTGCAATGACTTTCTTCTGAAACGGCAGTGTTTGGGCAGGAGACGAAGCTCGCTGTGTCCCAGCGTCCCGATGTCTGGATCCGACCACGGATTCCACCGCAAATCACTTGCAGATTCGTCTTTTCTCTACAATATACGGGGGGATTTTGTTTTGGTGACTTCGCTGAACAATCCTCTGGATCCAAGCTTCTTCCCCAAAATCTCTTCTCCACTTTGTGGTGCATTTTCTCTCTGCCGATTTGGAGTCCGACCTGGGAATCTGGGTGTTGCAGGATGTTCAGAACTCTTCTGCATCAAGCCACAGCCGACCAAGGTGGCCACTTCGCTGCAGAAGATTATTTGAGGTTTTCTAAGAGCCTCTTGACAGGAGGTAAAGACTGCTTCGGCTTGTCAAGTGACAGCTAAAATCCTTTTTAACCTGAATGCTACATAATGGCATTAAAATGCTTGCTAAAACTCACTGTGTCCTTTCAAGGTGGCAGTTTTGACGTCAGTATCCGTCTTGGTAAGCATCACAGAGCAGCTTATCTGGATAAGAACCAGCAAGTTGGAGGTTGACTTGGAGCTTGGCTACCGCAGTGTTGCAACGACAATATTATATGTATTCTTAACTAAAATATATATATACTTTATATATATTTCTAGTTAGGAATGTAAGTAACTCAGCATGTCTTACAGATCTCTTTCCCATTCTCTCAAGAAAAATCTGCACTACTGTGAGAAAAAGGGAGGAATGGATGTGTTTGGCCAAGGCTCTTCTTTAGTGACTAAGCAGCCTGCAGCCTGAAACGTCTCAATCTGAACAGCCGCATTTTGAAGACCCTTTCACACATAATTGCCAAAAGAACTTCCATCTTTCTTTAGCTAGTGCAGTAGTCACAGAAACCATGGCTGTCTGGCATTATCTGTCCCATATTAGTTGTAATCACATCACATTTTTGTTTATATCCACAAGTAATAAAAACCATGCATATCTTTAGTTTGACTTTAAAATAAAGCAAATACATAATTCTGGCAAATTGCTTGGAATTATAGCTTAGCGGCATCTGGTTCAGATATTCTGTAGTAAATTGTTGGCACTAACATTGCCACATTTTTTTTTATTTGAACCAAAATGTTCTCAGAAACATGTGTTTTTCGTCCGACTTCCATGTAATCCGTTTTATGAAGGCCACAAAGCCTGCGAACTTTGAAACTTAAACTACCTGTGCAGAAGGGCTTGTTTCTGGGCACCTATTACACAGCTGATTAACTAAGGAATAAACAATTCTGGCATGCGACCTGGCGTGTCTGTTGTTTTGGCTCTTTGTCCTAAGGAGTTGTCTTTCTCGAAATACCTCTGCAGGTACAATGTGTACATTCCACTCTTGTTTTGCTCACAAATTACATACCTCTCTTTTATGTCAAGTCCAATATAGCTACATCAGGTTTTCTTATTCCACATAAAAAGTAACCAATTACTTGAGTAAATACCTGTTTTAAAAATATCACAAAGCGGTTTCCTGCTGCTCTAAATACTAAAATGTTCAGCAGGCATCCAGACCCTTATAAATCTTTCAAATAGTTCATATTTTATCAAAGAAGCCAGCCCATCTTTAAACCGGGTCATTGAGATCATTTTTCAAATATTTGATTTTTTGCAAAAACAGTCACTGGAAAAAAAAATATTTGCACAATTTTAAATATAATTGGCCCTGACTTTTCTTGCATTTTATTCTCTGTGGCTTTATCATCATCTCTTGCTCATTCATCATAAAAACTACCGTTACTGGAGATTCAAAAATATTCAATCAAAGATGGATGGAAGAAAAGTGGCTTAAAATACAACCCTTTGAAGCTGCCCACCGCAGCTACGTCTCCCAAGCCCAGCAGGTTCTCCAGTGTCAAATCCCATTGCGTTCACTGTCAGCAGCTTTATCCGCACCACCCGAGAACCAACTTGTGGGAATTAAACCGACGCATTCCCGGGGCAGGCCCTGCCCCGGCAGGAACGGAAGAGCAGGAGCTGCTCCGGCGTCTCCCAGGGACGCCGCTGCCTCCAGAACGAGGCGTCATTCGCAAGTCAGCACCTCGCGCGAAGCCCCGGGCTGGGGAAATCACCCAGCACAAAGAGGCCGCAATAAATTCCCCTCTCGCGCTTCTTCTCTGGAGCCTGACGAAATCGCGCCGCGCTGCGCTGTGAAACGTGCTTAGTCACCGATCAAAACCCCAGCCCTTGGCACACCTTCCCCGTAGGATCCTCTTCCCTTTTTAAGTCATCTGCCCGGCGGGCCGCAGGGCCTTGGGCGTGCGCGCGCTCCCCGCCTGCCAGAGGCCTTTGCGCAACGCTCGGCCGCGGGGCTCCGCAAAGGCCCCGTGGGGACACGGCCCCGGCGACGAGCGCGAAGGAACCTCCTCGCCCTGGAAAGCCCAGGCCATTAACCGCTTCCCCTGAAAAGGCCCTTGCAAAACGGCCTGCTGCTGCTTGCAACGTTCAGCGCTTTGCTCGATCTGCGAAACACTTAAAAAAAAAAGAAAAAGAAGTAAAACCCACGCAAGTTAGTTAAAGGCCCCTCAGAAAGTGCATTCTTGAAGGAAATGAGCCATTCCAAACTGCCAGGGCTGCTCGTGGTCACCTCTGAGGCCTTATTCCTTAAGTGCCATCTAACGCTTGCAGTTGGGCGCCATCCTGCAGTGAGATCCCTGCATCCACGCAGACTGCTGCCGGAGCAAACCTGCAGGCTCGGTGCCTTGGGATCCAGGCGTCCCGAGTCTCTTGGAAACCAGCCTCCAAATCACTGGAATGGGTAACTCTTCTATAAATTACCTGGCACGCAAATTGGCAGTCGGTCGTGCTGCCAAGGAGCAGCTCTCCAAATGCTCTCCAAAATACTCCTGAATCGCTAGCGCGTGAATTGTGTCCCATGAGCATTTTCCGGACAGTTCTCACCTCTAAAATGCAACCACAGCCTCTTGTATTCCTCGGGAAGGACAACCAGGACCAGAGCAGCTGAAGCCACCACCACCCCAGGCAGTGGTGTGACCTCGGGAGGGCAAAGCAGGGAAAAATCCTTCAGCTCTCAGTGATCTCCCCGACCTGCTCTGCCTGCTGGAGGGAAAGCGGTGGGAAATGCTGACCTTGCTGGCGGCGGCAGATTTCTTCACCAAGTCTCAACACGAGGGGATGGTATTTTAGGCACAGTTTTGGTAAGGACACATTAAAAAAAAAAAAAGAAAAAGCTGGACAGGAAAACAACCTTGGAAGGAGCAATTTCTACAGTAGAGCCCTAAAGGAAGGACAAGGCAGATTGCAGCAGCTCGGGCTCGCTCTTTCAAAGGACACGCTTGGAGAAGGGATGAGACCTGACCATAGAAATCAACCAGATGCAAGAACCCAAGGTCTTGAGTGTGGAGGACGTGTGGCATTCCTTTAAACCAAAAGGGCAAAAATCAGCCCAAAATTATAACCTAAAAGAAAAAGGGCAGAAGGATTCACAGGGAATGGCTCCAGGAGGGCGTCTGGCCTAAGTCAGCAGAGAAAAGACAAGGAGAAAGCTCAATTTGCAAGGAATGCAAAAAAAAGATTTTAAAAAAATCTATCTATATATACACTTGTTGGTTATGAACAGTGCGTTGGTTGTTACCTCTTCTGGCTGAGAGCAGCTCTGTCCCCTGGATGCTGCTGTCCATCCTTGCATCTGTGTTCAGTGAGCCCCTGGTCTCCAGGCTATGGAGATGGGAATTGCTCAGGCTGAAGATGGCTGGACCTGCAAAGGCAATTCCAGGGGAAGAGGGCAGAGGCCGTGGCCGGGGCACGCGGGACCCGCAGACACACGGGGGAAGCTGCAGGGTGCCGCTTATGAGGCAGGGGCCTATCGATAAAAAGCAATTTCCAACTAAGCTTGGCACAATCCTGAGCATTTTGGTGTTGGAAGACTGTTTAGAAGCCGAAGCCCCAATGTGCAACAAACCAGCGGTGCGTGGGTCAAAGCCACAAGGCCCGGGATGGGGGGCACGGGGACGCCCGCGTGGGCTGTGCCGGGGGTTGCAGCGGGGCCTCCGGCGCTTCGCCATGGTGCCGCGGTGCCGTGTCACGTCCCGCCGCGCGGTGTCACGTCCCACCACGCGGTGTCACGTCCCACCATGCAGCATCACGTCCCACCGCGCGGCGTCACGTCCCGCGGCGCAGACCCCTGCGCCGGGAGGTGCACGCACGTTTCCTCCAGCGCGCTGCACAGCTGTGCGGCAGCAGCTGGGGACATTCCTGTCCCCGGGCCGCTCTGCGTGCTGCTGCCCAGGGGGGCCTGCGCCCACAGCCGAGGTGCGGGGCCAGGGGCACACAGCCCCTGCACAGCCCGCGCGTCGCCCCTCAGCACCTGCTGGGCATCTGCCTCGAGTACAGACATACAAAAGGGGAGGGGGGATTCTCAGGAAAGTCCGCGAGTAGCTGAGGGGTCTTTTCTTTTCTATTTATTTTCTCAATACGGTGGCGCCGCGGGGCCGCCGGTGCGGCAGGGCCGGCTCGGGCTCCGCTCCGCGCTGCCCCGCGCAAGCGCCGCGGAGCCCTGGGCGCCCCCAGATGCCGCTTTCCCTCCTCCCCGCCGCGCGCTGAGGGG
>VWPW01032634.1:475858-555659 GCA_013389825.1 Crypturellus undulatus | reverse complement strand
GCTCGTGGGCACCGTGGCGCTGCTGCTCGCCGCCTGCCACGCGGCGGCGGCCGCCGAGGCCACGCACCCGCCCGAGGGGCCGCAGGACAGGACGCCGCAGCAGAAGGGGCGCCTGTCGCTGCAGAACACAGGTAGGCGGAGCGGGGCGAGCTCCCGCTTTTCGCCGGGGGCCGGCGGCGCGCGCGCGGCTGTGGGTCCCCGCGAGGGAGCCGCACTTGGCTGCTCGCTGCCGCCAAAGGCCGGCCGTGCCAAGCACGTGTCGCCCTCGGGCGTGCGCGCGCGAGAAGTCGCCGCCCGCCGCCCCCCGCGGAAAGTCCCGCCGGGGACAGCGACTTCCCCGGAGTCCCCGGCGGGAAGTTGTCCCCCGCGGCGGCGCGGAGAAAGTTTCCCGGCGCCGGGAAGGGGACGCGGCCGGGAGAGCGGCCGCCGCTTGGGCCGCTCCGCGCGGCGCCGCGCAGGGATGTCCCGGACCGGGGGCTGCTGCGCGCCCTCCCGCGGGGATCCATCTGCTTGGAAAGAGAGAGCCGAGCCGCGCGCTTCGCTGGAGCGCTTCCCGGCCGCGCAAAGGGGGAGCGCGCGAGATCCAGGCGCTTCCCTCCCCTCCCTTCTCTTTTTTTTCTCTCTCCTGTTAACGCTCTCCGCGCCGACGTGTGGAGCCGCACGCGCGCAGGCCCGCGCGGGTGCCCGCCGGGGACGTGAATCACGGCTCTGTGCCGGGCCGGGCCGGCCGCGCTGCGCGCCCGCTGCCAACACAAGCACTCGGAGCGCGGCACCCGGCCCGGCCCGCAGCGCCACAAAGAGACCCCTCTTCGGGGCAGCCGGGCCGGGAAGCGGCCGCGATCTGGGGCCCTGTCACCACTGCCGGGCCCGGTGAGGGTCGCATTGGCCCGCCAGGGGCCAAATTGCCCCCTCCGGTTGCCGCACGGCAGAGGGGGGCCCCAAAACACGCAGTGTTTGGGGGGTCGGGGTGACTCTGCAGAGAGCTTTACTTAAGGGCACCCCTAGAGCACCCAGTACAGACGGTCTCGGCATCCTCAGCCCTGTGCTAAAAGCTGCCCCTGTTTAACTTTATCCCCAGGCTTTCGGGGCAGCCACCTTCCTGCTGGCAGCACCGCTGCATCCTTGCTTAAAAAAAAAAAAGAAAAGAAAAAAAAAAAGACCAGAAGCAGTCTTTTAAGAACTAGATTTTTGTTCTCTTGTAAGTAAGTTGCAGGCAGATTTCTTTTTATCAGTATTACATAACAACTCTTAGGGCAGTATAACCACATATGTAGTTGCTAGCCCAACTGATCTATTTTATATGTATGTTGTATGTGTATATGCACACATACACACAAATGCCTATTTTTGAATTGATTTCTGAGGAGCTGAGGAGGCAGTCGCAGTATTATGCAATGCCCAGTGCAAAGGACTTTGCTATCGGCAAGAGTTTTGCCGTTCACTTTCCAGACATTGGCATTGGGGAGCCCAGTGGTCCATGAAGAACTTTGTGCTACATCACCAGATACAAGCCTGGCGTAGCAGGAATAACCAATTCCTGTGGCTCCTGCACCTCTCTCAGGCACTCGAGGTCAGTGGGTGTCTTGTATGGCCAGACAGCAAAAATTGTGCTTGTCCTTTAGCTGCTATGGAATCAAAAAGCATTAGCTGGTCCTCAAGTAAAATAGCTTGATGTAAGCTTAGTAGATTCCGCACTTCTTGGATGTCACTCTCATAGTATAATGCACCCAATTTTTGGCCTAATTTCTGCAAAAAGTGGGCATGCTGTGGGTACAATAACTGTTGTCACATGCGTTTTTTCTTTTCAACTGGTGATGTTAGCAAAATATCTCTTTCCCTCCCCCCCTCCCCCACCCACCACTAGCTTCTGTGAACAATTCTTCAAATTAACCATAATCAATGCTCATTTTAGCTGAAATCCAGCACTGCCTGGTTAATGCTGGCGATGTGGGATGTGGAGTGTTTGAATGCTTTGAAAACAATTCCTGTGAGATCCGAGGCTTACATGAGATCTGCATGACATTCCTGCACAACGCTGGAAAATTTGATGCCCAGGTAACAAAAAGTGCAATATTCTATATATCTGCTCACTTCTGATGTGTACTCCTTCTTTAACACATTTTTGGGGGCAGGGGAAGGAGGGAGGAAAAAAGTGACCATTAAGGAGCAATTCTACTTTTGCAAATTTGCTTCTATCTTTTTCCCCTCAGAACTTAGCTGTGTGCAGTGCAAGGTTTATCTTTTCCTGTTCAGCACAATTGAAACTTTGCTGTTGGTTTGAAGGGTCTAGAACCAAGACCCACGTGCAGAGCAGCACAGGGGCAGTGTGTGACTGTCCCCAGAGACTGTCTCTCTCCGCAGCTCCAGTTCCCTCCTGTGGTACCCAGATAATGTTTCAGAAAACTCTATCTAGATGACTCTTCTGATTCAGCCCAGTGGCTTAAGCTTCTGATTCCTGTTGTTTTCAAAGCTGATTTGCAAATGCAGCTTGGGCACCCAGTTCATTCAGGCATAATTTCCCAAGGTGCAGTTAAAGTTTGTCCTGAAGACACAACCAGTATGGTCAACCTCTTAAAGCCACTGTATTGAAATAATCCTTTAGTTCGAGCACTGGCATTAAGATACATTACTTGGATGGTATGCAATGTAGCTTGTCTCCTTCATTTTCTCCCCAGACCATGTATGCATCACTGAGACATCCTGTTATTATGTCCTGAAAAGCTCCTCTCCCATTTCAGTGCGGGGGGAAGAGAACATTACGACGGGCCAGCGGCATTTGGCTTGACCGTGCAGCCTGCAGTATAGCTTGACTAACAGCACCAGCCATATAGCCTTAAAAGCATGGTAGAAAGCAGGACAGACATCAGGATTTGGCCTTTTTCATAAGGGTGGTGGGACCATCCAGCAGATAAACAAGTGCTGGAGTTCTCAGCTAAGTTCTCAAGAATGTCCAAAGGGTCAGTCTGGCCATTAAAACTGGAGAATTGATTCTTTTAAACCCATGAGTATCTGAAAACCCTCAACCTAGTTTCCAGCTGACTTCCAGAAAACGCTATCTTATTTCTGCATGCTGTTCTGTCAGTGAACGAGGTGAAGCCCTGGGAAGGCCGAATGCAGCCAGGGATGCCCCTTCCCCAGGATACTCAGATACTGTTAATCCAGTACAGGCTGTTTCACATGCAGGCTGTCTGCGCTGCTGTGCAAAAAAGTCTCAAACCTTTTAAATATAGCAGTGACTTGACCCTCTGCTGTGACATAGATTTTTAGGACCCCCTCATTATCCACATGCCTTTCTGGGTGCATTAAATGATGAGCCCAGCACTGGTCACTTTGCTTTCTGCTCCCTTCTGCTTTTCTTTGAAACCTGAGAGTTGATGTTGGGTTGGGTTGTATAAGAATTTTCTTTGTCCTTTGCCCACGATGCCTGTCAGCTACTGTGGGGCAGGGCCGCTGAGTGGCTTTGGTATGTGGCACAGATGGGGAAGACTGAAGCAGTTCTTTGATCAGCAAGAAACAATTTGATCTGACTTGAAACAATTTAGGGACAAAATTTACTTGCCCATCTCCTGTGAATCTTCATTAATGTCAGTGGAATTGTGCCAGGATTCCCTTTGGGTAGAAGACAGAATCTTTCTCCATCTAATTTTGTCTGTGAAGCATTTCTGTAAAATAATCTGTAGCTGGTGCAGGGATGGAGGCAGCATCTGCTGCTTCTGCACACCTATTGCTCAGCAAAGTCAGGCACTGTGAGCAGAGCTACCACACACCATAGCATGCAGAGCCTATGATGCATCTAGCTGCCAAAAGGGAAAGGAAGGGATGATTTTTGCCTTGACTTCTTACAAATAATTGCATGAGGGATGCACAAGCACTGGTTAAAGGGATGTTGCCAAAGCAGCTTTCCAGCAACTTTTAAGATTTCTTGTTCTGATTTTTAATGTCACTCAATTTCTTACAGCAAAAGACATCAAAAGACACTGTAGATTATTGGGAGAGCTCATTTGGGTCCCTTTCTGCCTGAGGAAGTGGTTGTAGAGAAAGCACTAACAGCCAGGATGGGGCCTGCATGTATCTCGATGGACTCTGAGCAAATTGCAAACCAATTTTTTTAAAAAGAAAGAAGCTAATTTGAGGTGACTAACTTAGTATGTGCTCAGGGCTCTGGGGACCTCAGCAACTGTAGGATGCACTTCTTGGTGTGAGTCTGCTGTGCTGCCACCCAGAAAGGGATGAAGCCAATAACTCAAGCATCACATTCCCTAAAGGTACCCTGTTGCCTTCCCCTTTTTGGCCTGTCAGCTGTTGGGGCAGAGGAAACCTTAAAGGCTTCCTAAAAGCAGATAAAAGACCCTATGTGTCCAACCTTGCTGCAATAAGGAGACAGGGTAACTTAGCATGATCTTGAAGGGTGAGGAAATAGAGAGGGGGCGGGGGAAAGCCATTAACCGATATCCTTAGCAACCTAATAACTTCTGATGCTGCCTTCCAGAGGAGCAGCTAGTTGAGCATAAATCACCTGCTGTGCTTAATGGACAGAAATACAGACCGACTGCATTTCTTTTCTTCTCAGGGAAAATCCTTCATTAAAGATGCTCTGAAGTGTAAGGCTCATGCCTTGAGGCATAAATTCAGCTGCATCAGCCGTAAGTGCCCTGCCATTAAAGAGATGGTGTTCCAGTTACAGCGGGAGTGCTACCTGAAGCACGACCTCTGCTCTGCCGCCAAGGAGAACGTCCAGGTCATTGTGGAGATGATTCACTTCAAAGACCTGCTGCAGCACGAGTAAGTGGCCGTGCCGGTGCGCTCTGAGGCGTGGGAGCTCCTGCGGGAGCACTGGGATGCCCACGGGTTGTGCAGCTACCCAAGAGCCTCCCCATTGGTCTGGTTTGCCCCCACACTAGGCCAAGCTTAATGCTTTTTTGCAGGGGTCCTTGAAGACTAGTCTCTAAAGGGCTAGATGTGACTGTGGAAGGAGAAGACGTAGGTTGAAGATGGATTTAGCTGCGTCTTTTGTTCACTGGCAAATACAGTGGTAGAATTTGCTGCTTCCAGAGGAATCCCACAATTTCCAAGTGCTTTCCAAACTCCAAAAGCACCATTTCTGGCCCCTCCTCGCCCCCCTCCACCCCCAATCCCTTTTAAAACGCAGTAGCTAGAGAAGATGAGGCAAGGATAAAGGCTTTGCAAAACTGAGTAAGAAGATAAATTATTTTGCAAATACACGCTTTCAGATGCGCTGTAGTTACTTGTTCCTGAAAGAGCTGCAGTCCCACAGCTCTATAACCTCAGATGCTCTTCAATAAAATAGACGTGTACAGCGTGAGGCACAGGTCAGATTAAGTAGTTCATCTCTGTCTGGAAACACAGCTGCCCCCCAGGAACAACAGGCACAAATCTTTGCTGGAATCGATCATGACGCTACCTGACGGGAACAAACAAGGCACAAGCTGTTTGTACCAGTGCTGTGTGCACAGCTGCAAAAACAGGGCTGTTTTTCTTGCAGGTGAACATCTTGCCCCCAGATAAGGAGGCTAACCTGGCAGCAACTTTAGCCCTAGAGCATCTTCCTGCCATGCACCTCCATCCTTAGCTGGCACAGAAATCCCAGCAGATTCATTTCATACTGACTCATTTGTCCTGGGCTTGTAGCCTTGCGTTTTTGTTGGTCTCCAAAGGAGCTGGGTCCCAATTTTCTTGCATTCTGGTGGAAACCACCCTTCTAAGAGACTCTGGTGCCCATTTACCCTCCAGCGCAGACTCCTCTGCTGCGGTTTGACAAGCAGAACATGGTGGGCTGAAAGCAAGGCTCTTCCCAGGAACATTCCTGAGGCTTGGATCAAAGGCAGGGCTGGTGGCCCATGGTGGCCCTGCCAGATGTGCTGGCAGTGGCCGTGAGGAAGGGCAGATCCCTGGGTGCATGCAGAGGCAATGTTTCATGCTGCACAAGAGCCACCTCTCCATGGGCACTGTGGCAGAAATGGGCCCTCAGTGTGGGCACTTGGCACCAATTAGCCCCCATCATTTGGAGATGAGAAGTGCGCGAGCCAAAAGCTGCACAAAGATGAGTGAGCTCTCCTTATTTTACCAGCAGGCTAAAGCTGGAAGGCTCAAAAGCAGCTTCTTCTTTCTGGGGAGCTTAACTGGGGGGTTCTTGGGCTGAGAAGAGAAGGGTTATTCAGCTGAACACCTATAATTTGTGCCATGTCGTTCAGTGCTTCTTACACTTCATTTTCAGCATCTCATAGAAGCAGAGCATAGCTTTCCTGTGCGGGACTCCCCAAATAGCCTCTCTCTATCCAGTCTCCTCCCTCCTATATTTAGAGGCCATTTCTGAAATTCTTGAACTAAGTAACTTGTTCAAGCTCAATAGGCAAGTGTGGCAGAGCTGGAAATAAAATCAGGTCTGCTGACTTGCAGCCTTGTGCTCACTTCAGGTGCTCTGGTCAGGCTAGCTGAAACGCAGAAAGGGAAAAAGCGAAGGAGAAACAGGCCAGTGCTAATCCGCAGGGCTCTGGCAGGCTCTGAATATCTGAAATATTTGGCAGCTCTGCCACTTTTTAGTCATACCAGCAACTTTTTTTTTTTTCTTCCAAAGATTTTTTGTAAAGATTATGTCCAATTTTAACAACTGATCTCTCCTCTCTTTTTTTCTGCTGCCCTCCACTAGCTTGTATGTGATACGCTCAGGTCTTTTACATTTTCTAGTTTGGATTTTAAACAAAAACTAACAGCTTGGAGCCCCGTGGCAGCGTTCAGGCGTGTTCTCTACTCTGTCCTTGCTGTTTTCTCTTGCTGTATGCTGAAGAAGGCAACCAGGGCAGCGAAGTTGCCTCTCGAGTCAGCTGCTGTGGGGGCGTGGGTCAGACCGATTTATTATGGTGGAAGTGGTGACAGGCCCTGGCAGATCATTCTCTGTTGCATTCCAAACAACTCATTTAAATGATAGAAACAATCCAAATATGGGAAGTATTTTGAGATGGAGGCATAGGTAGCTCTCCAAGATTAGTCATTCAAAAATGAGGTTAAACAGTTGGGCAGAGGAACACGGTGGTGGTGCCACACACTAATGGGCTGAATGTGCTGGTGTTCCTCGTTTCCTGGCCTCGCTGCGTGGGAACAGGCTGCTGGGGAGGGCTCCCCTGGGCACGTGTGGCACCTCCTGCCCCAGCACGGGCACTAACGGGGAGGTTGTGGCAGACGACGGCGGCGCTGCTGCCCTGCAGGGCCCACGGCCATGACTGAGCGCCCCCGGCCCTTGCCTGGGGAGGCTGCTCTGCCTCTGCGCAGAGGCTGCCGAGTGCCCTGTGGTGCAGGGCAGAAACGGGGTTTGGCCTTGGGTTATTTGGAGTCCTTTTTTTTTGGGGGGGGGGAGAAATGCTGTATCCTGAAAGTTACACTTAGCTTCATGAAGCTGAGGAGACGGCTCATTGCGGGAAGGTGGGTTTCCTTGTGTTTAACTCTGTGCAGCTAGATCACAAGTGCAGATGAGATCTTGCTTCTGGCAGAGATCAGCCTCATGCTTCAGGAAAAGCTAAAGGTGGTGAGAAAACCCAGGGAGCTGCTTAGTCAAGTGTCTGTTGCTCTTTCTGAGGTGAGGAAATAACTTCCTCTCCTAGACTAGCAATTGGTGTATGCTCTGTGTGGTCATTCATCTGGAGGTAGCAAACTGTTTTAGGAAGATGAAGGGATATGGAAAGAGATGGAGGAAGGAGGTGTGAGACAGCACTTGTTTCATTTGACAGCCCTGCTGGCTAAGCATATTGGCCTGATGGAAATTAAGATCCCTCAAAACATGCATCCGTTGGGTGGAAAGGGAAAGCAGTCTCAGCGCTCACATGCAGCTTAGCTGCACTGGATCCAGGCAGAAAAGTGTGCGTTCCCTACAGAGACATGGCCAGTTAGAACATAACAAACGGGGAATAAACGTGTGATGCTAAAGTGGTCTGCAAGTTTGGAGACTTTTGAACCTCAGACTGCCAAATAAGTAGATAGCAAGAGACTGAGCTGGGTTGTGAGCAAGGCAGAGCATCTGCCCCCCTACCTGACTGCTGTATAATCCTGACAGATTTTAACTTGGTTCTTACTGTTTCCTTTATCTCCAGGCCCTATGTTGACCTAGTAAATATCCTGCTCACTTGTGGTGAGGAGGTGAAAAAAGCAATAACGAGAAGTGTCCAGGCCCAGTGTGAACAGAACTGGGGAAGCCTCTGCTCTATCCTGAGCTTCTGCACCTCCGCTGTTCACGGAGACTCCATCCTGAGTACGGAGAAGAAGGCAGGTGAAGGCAGCAGGGCGGCTGCCGGCCGCGGGGACATGCTGGCCCACTCTGAATCCGACCACCGGGAGAGCTCGCGAGCGTCCAAGGGGGAGAGAGGTACCAAGGGCCATCTGAACGCCCATGCCCGGGGAAAAGCTGGGGCCCACAGTCCCAAAGGGGCACACGGGATCATGGACCGGGCAGACGAACTGTCCGACTTCTCTGACATCCGGAGGTGAAAAAAGGCACCAACCTCCCCTCTACCCCCTTCCTCCCCCTCCACTGGAAACGTCCTTCGTTGAGTCCATCTCCCTGTCTATGGACATTCCAAAGCATTTCCCATTCAGAGGTCACACACAGGGCATTGCAAGATATTTGGACCTCAGCAACATGTATATAGTAGCAAAGGGAGAGCAGTGGCAATGGGTTATTGATCCAGCAAACTCAGCGCTCAAGTAGCCACCAAATGTGGCAAAATGTCTCCAACTAAATTCTTCCCCCTTTTTACAAAATGGATATTGGTTGAAATGCAGGATCTTGTTTTGAGGTTGTGGGGTTGTTTGTGGGGGTGTTTTCTCTTGGTCCCCTCAGCTAGGGAGGAGTTTACAGGAAGGCTCTGCCAGGTTGTATTTGGCCACGTGTGGCTTCCCACCCCGGAAGGTTTAGGGTGCAATCTGAAAGCAGATGGCCAAATCCCAAAGGAATTTGGTTTCTGCCTGTGGCTGAGAACAAAAGAGCTCAAGGCACTCTGTGGCACAATCTAGAACCAACTGTCTCACTTCTTGCACAGGAACCTTGCAGTCTCGAGCTCTGTCATTTTCTCTTAAGTAACTCCTGAGTCACTGCTCCCGCCTGGGTGATGCTGCCTCCTCTAAGTGCCCCCTGGTTGTTTCCTAACCACTGCATAACTTGACACTTGCTTATCCAGTTACTTCAGGATGCCAAAGACCTAAGTGGTCACCTTCCAGACAAGACACCTGGACTGTTACAACTTGCTTAGCTGCAGAACACAGTGTGGAGGACCCCCAAGCATAGTTTCACAGACCTCTAAACTGCCCAGGGATATTCTCTTGTAGACATTACACCTGCCTGCTCAGTGACACAGCTGTAAGAGCAGCCACCTCCGCCCTCATGCACAGCCCAGTTTACAGGGACGGGGGAAGGCCCAGGCAGCTGGGGAGCCTATATTCTATCTCTCCTGGGAAGCAGCTTGGTGCAGGTCAGCTGTGGTTTGTCAAAATGCCAAAGATTTGGGAGGGGGCTCTGACTTCCTGCTCTTTGTCATGCAGGTAACGATCACCAGGGTCACTGGAGAGGGAAGGGTGCCAGGAGCTCATTCCCTCCTGGGTAAGCCTTAGTACAGAGGAGGTGTTAGGACACATCTCACCCTCATCCCCTATGCAATTGTAATTCTCAGGTTGCAACGCTGCAATCCCATATCCCCAATGCCCTACTGGAAAGGTAGGTTACAGCACCATGGGGACAGGAGGGCGAGCTCCTCGGCTTCCTCGGGAGAAAAAGTGAATTTTCTGGGAAAGTGGGAATCACACCAAGTGTTTGAGCCTTCTCATTTAGGGAGTCTGTGAGGAAAGCTGTGGGGGCAGGAAGGCAGTTCAGAAGAGACAGAACGTACCAGGGAACGAACGTGTCGCGTGGTGGGTAGGAGCTGTATAAACGGCAGAGCATGTTGGAACTTGGCTACAATTTCCAACTTAGATTTTCGTTACTGCTAAGTGAACGCAGCTTCTAATAACTTTATTCAGAGTTTAATGCATGTATCCACCAGCAGAATTTATAGGCATTACTTTTAATAGAAGTCACGTAGGAAGCAAAGAGGATCGTTAAGTTGAAAAGATACGTCCTTATGTGATCACCAGGTCTTTATTTAAAGGACCTTGATCTTGTTTCATTTTCACTCCCAGTTAAGTTCTGTGACAAGAATTCTTATTGACAAGACCTGGGATTGGGCCAAATGCTGTTGCTGCGCAGACTGCTGCACTGAGGAGCAGAGCTCCCTGCAGTGGCATCGCGAGGCGGCCTGCGCCACCGGAGCCGCCCTGGCCCTGGCCGTGTCCCCAGGAATGTGCCCAGGAGCAGCTGCCGAGGGGATTCCTGCCTGGCCCCCAGCCCTGGCTGCTGGTGGGGCCAGAAGGAGGTCTCTGCTCCCTGGCCCCAGAGCATCCTCTTGTCCCCGTAGTCCATGGCCACAGGAAGGAACAAGCTCAAACCAAAAAGCGAATCGAAGCGTTTCAACAAAGAGAGCAGAACAACTCGCTACCACCACAATGTCCTTGCACCAAACATTTTGAAATAAGATCACCCTCTCATTAGAGGCCTGATTTATCTACAGCAACCAAACACATAGATCTACATCCTTGAATGTCTCGGTCAACAGAGCACCTCAGCATGCATACGGTTTGATTTGTATTCATTCATTCTGAGTGGGGAAAACTGTATATTCCCCCTGTTTAGTCAATGAATTTTTTTTGGGGGGGGGGGGAGCTGGGAGGGGGGATTTTTGTATGAGGCATAACTTTTTTTTTTCCTCTGTGTGTGAAGATTTTATGTGTTCATCTACTGATTCCACATATGCTATTATTGTAAATATTTAACATTTCTATTTATTATAGTGTCTCCATTAAAAAAAGAAAAAAAAACCCAAAACACTGCTGGCTATGATAATTTAAATGTATGTCATGACCTGTGTTGTATATATTCATGCCACTAGTATGTTTTTTATGTTAAAGCAGCGTAAATATAGTTTTATACAGTTCCATAATATTATTGACAGCATAAATCATTTATTTATTGTTAAACCTTCTTTCATATCTAACAAATAGGGTGCGTTTTACCTGAGAGTGTTTTATTGTGACATCTGCATAGCCTTAATTCTTTATAAACTTTAAAAAATGAAAAAGACTGTCCACGTAGATAGTGTATGATGCTTTAATTAACAGTCCTTATGAACTTAGTGTTCAGGAAGGAGATTTAGCTTAAAAGCTGAGGTATGATGTTTCCTTAACACTTCACATGTGGAATGAGCCTTGTTCAGGAATGGAAATACCAGGAGAAGAAAAATGCCTCCTGGAAGAAGATACCAATAAACCCTAGAAAATGCTGTCCTAGCTTAAAGTGCTGAAATAAAAGAAAAATATAAATAAAAAAAAACTATCCTTCAATTCCAAATCTCGGGGAGAAAAACATACTAGTTTTATCTCATGTAGAATTTGCAGCCAAATAAGCTTGTTTAAAGAAAAATGCATACGGCTTTAGAGAAAGCTCTGTACCTTTCACACTATTATTTTCCTTAAACACTAATAAATGTTTTGAGTAAGTCTGCGGCTGGCTCTGTTCAGCGGGAGTGATGATGCTAAGGGTGGAAGGGCACATATCCCATGGGACCCGTCCTGTCTCCTGCATGGAGAGCAGCTGGGTCCCCGTGGCCAGCACAGAGCAGGATTCCCAAGGCCCCTGGTGCTTTGGGAGCTGCATCCTCTGGGAAGGGGCTTCTCACAGATGGGGAGCAGGGTTCCACGTGCGGGATGTCAGCCAGCCCTGCTCGCAGATGCAGCAGTGACAGCTTCCAAAAGCCACAGAGCTCAGGTTTGTCCTCCAGCAGGGAGGGGGACCAGCCCGCGGCTCCGGATAAGGAGGTGACAGGCAAGAAGAGCGGCTCCAATTCACTCGCCCATCACTCCAGTAGCACTCGAGATGGGATCGCTTGCCCTAATCTTAGATGTCTATGGGAATTGCAGCAAGGGATAACCACCACAGCCTGACTCACAAAAAGCAAACCCCAGAATTAGCCTTTTGTGCTGCCTCTGAAGCTGACAAATAGTAAAATTAAAAGAAAAAAAAGATGGCTTTTCCCCTTCCTTTTCATAGCATGTCACTGCGTAGGCAGTGAGGCAATGAGGGAACTATGAGAAAGCAACTCAGAACATAAGGCAGGGATTTTTTTTAAGGCTGCTTGCATGAAAAAGCACATTTTTAATGCTCCTTCTGTGAGGTTTAAAAATAGCTAATACAGTTGAAGTCCCTGGCTAAGACGGACTTCAGGAGGCTGGACGTGCTGCGCGGCAGCGCGGGCGCTGTGGCGTTTCTCTGCCTCTGGGCAGGGCAGGCGCCTGCAGCGCTGCGGGGACGCTCCCTGGCACCCAGGGCAAGGCACAACCTGCCCCTCGACAGGTCACAGTGTTCATCGGGATGGGGTTTCAGGCCAGCAGCCGCTGCGGAGGCCGGACCGTTCGCTGTCACTACAGGCATTTTTTTGCAGGCACCATCGTGCACCTTGGCTGCGGTGCAGCCCCACTACCGGCGCTGCCATCCACCCTCCTCCCTGCAGCTCTGCCTAGAACAGTGATTTTCCCTGTCCTGGTGTGTGCTGCAGGGAGGCTGCTCTGCTCCAAAAAGCGGCTGTAATATCAGCGCCGGTGACGTGGCCATGGCCTGCCCATGGGAGGGCACGTCCCGTGCACAGGGCGCCAACGGCACCGACAGTGCAGAAGCGCAGAGGGAAATGGGAGCCCGAGGAGGGACCTCAGGGCTCCAGGCAGGGAAGGGCAGAGGGAAGGGTTGCACAGAGGCCTCGGCATCTCTGCCCATCGACGGGAGGCTGGAGCGCAGCTGCAGGGATTTGGCACCCGCAGCCCCAGGAAGCGCCACCCTAGGAATACCCTCAGCGCGAGCACACACGACTGGAGGGGCTTCATCCAGCTGGGGACGAGTCGCTTTGCAGGAAGATGAACCAAGTCAAGGCTGCTTAAACCCCGAGCGCACATTGCAGACCTGAACAAATCCCACCAATGTTCCTACCTGTGGCTGACCGGATATATTATCCTATGGGCTCCCAGAAGAGCAAAAATTCCATCTCCTGGCTTGCTCGAGCCTACCAAAGCATTTACAAACACCCATAGCCCTGTACAGACACCACCCCACTATGTGGCTGCAAACCGCAGCGCACGGGCAGGCGGCTCCACTCGTGCCCAGCAGCTCCACGTGCTGCCCCCAGCTCCTCTCGGGCACCGCTGCCCTCACCCTCCCGGCCACGCGGGAGTTAACAGCTGCTGGAAGCCTGGGAAGCCTCCTCGCCAGCGCGCTCGAAAAGCTGTTTCCTGACACCTCACCAGAAACACAAATCCCACTCAGTTTTCACTGCTAGCGATGTTCGTGTTCCCATGTTCTCCTCACAAGCTCCCGGAGAGGCTCCCAGCTTTTCTACGCTTGCTGGGATCAGACATTGCAGCGTGTGCCACGTCTTGGGCTTTTCAACGATCCTGGCATCACCCTGAACTGCCACAGGTCCCCTCTGCTGTGACAGGCCAAAGCCCAGAAAGGCGGCAAAATTCCAGAGTGAGGATGCACGGGAGGAGCAGCCAGAGCATCCCAGGGCCAAAGCTCCCTCAGCACTTCCCAAGGTCCCTCCTGTGGCTCCAGAATTGGAGGGTCCTGGCTGAAGACCGGGGCCAAAAACAACCGTATAATTAGTGAAATCCAGACAATTTTTGTTTCCGTACATTTTCTTTAGTGAAATCTGGCCCAGTCAGCTGAGCATTTCATTTTGAAATCAAAACCTCATGTCTTTTTTGATCACGAATGCAAAATGGGGACTTGAGGGTTTAAAGACATGACAAATTATGGGACGCTGCAGGGGCTGAGAATTCCTGTCTCCAAGGATGCTGACTGTTATAGCCTTGACCTTTTCTGCAAATGCCATCCTCTCTTATAAAGACGCGACTTGGAGTTTATTTGGAAATTCCTGTAAAGCAAGAAGCGGCCCCTGGAGCGGGTGCGCTTGGGGCTCTCCCCGCGGACAGGGACGGGGGGCTTTGCGGGTGCTCCCTCACGGCGATGGCACTGCCGAGATCAGCGCCGGCGCGGGATCCCGTAACAGGAGCCTGGAATGGGGCTGAAATCGAGCCTGGGCTGGCTCACACGGGACATCTAGAACAAAATGCGCCTGTGGCACAGGCAGTGATGGCTCCCACTGATGCCATGCGAGCCACTAAAGGCTGTTGTGCTAATGGAAAGCCTAAAAACAGGCTGTGTTTTAAAGCACCAGAGACCTGGGGCTCCGCATGCAGCGCTGCTGTCTAAGCCGATGGGTCACTGCAGTCCCTCTAAGCCCACTTTTGTTTCAGATTTCCCTCAGTTTGTATCTGCTCTTCTCTATCTCACAACATTCTGCACTACATTTGTCAGCCATGAAGAATCCCACTTACATTTCAGATTCTCCTTTTTCCTAAGAAAAAAAACAAGATGCAGTGGGAGGTGTGGGGAAGCTCAGTGAAAGCTGACAGTCAGGAGAGACTGGGGAAGGCCCACAGAGCAACTTATTTAGATGTCCTATTTTAAGCCAAAGTGAAGAAGAATTATGCATGTTCAGCATTTTGTTCAACTGACAAGTCACTACAGAATCAGTTTGCGCATGCAGCAAAGGACAGACCATGTTCCCCTGCCTACCAGCACATGCAAAATCAATCTGCTTCTCAATCTGCTTCTGAGTAGCCATCAGAGGAAGTATATAAATTTCCCTCAGCTCTGCTACCTACATTTGCTGGTCCACAAACTGGTAAATGAAGGGGCAGCCAGAGGTCGTCAAGGGCCAATTAAGAACATTTTGGCCCATGCAGAGAAGAGGGATAACGGGGATATCCTGGAGGGTCCGCGCAGAGGAAGCGGCTCTGCATCGGGAATGGCCGCCCGGGCAACAGGTGCCGTGGATTTCAGGAAGAGCCCGTGTGTTTTGTTGCCAACTGCACTACCTGCACTAGGGAAAACCGGCCACGCTCTACAGCCCAGGACTGCGGAAGGAGTCTTGGATAATAATTAACAGCTCAGTCTTGTTTTCACCGAAGCCTCCAGTAAAACACCTCGTGGACAACAGCAGGACATTAGGATTAGGTCCCCGACTGGTGCTGGGAGTCTCTGAAGCCCTGCTAGCTGCACAGGCTTATGGAGAAGGAACTTCATAGCAAAATCAGAAAATAGATGAGGCTGAAAATAACCTGTTCTCAAACATCCCACATGCGGTGGTGGCTGAAGCTGAGGCTCGGCGTTGTTATTTGCAGTACTCCCAAAGCACCGACCGTTTGCAAAATGTGCAAGAGCAGGCAATTCCTATTTTCTTTCTACCATATCTGCAACTGTAGGAGCTACCTCAAATGTAATAGAAGACATAATTGCTGCTTTGAAAAACCTGAAATAAAGTGTATTGGGCTTTATAAAATTATATACCACAGAGCTTGAATTCTGCCCATGCTACACATAATGGCTGCCCTCTCCCTTTTCTTCTGCCGAGCAGAAACAATAAAGTAGCACAACTTTAATACAGGAAAAGAGGTCAGACCTTTCTTATAAGGACAAAACAAAAGCCATTCCCTTCCAGAGGAGACAGCAGGATGCAGCATTTATGTGAGTAAATACAGCAGTAACCGTGGGCAGTAACCGTGGGCATTAGCTTAGAAGCAGAAACATGAAAGGGTGGAGTGAAGAAGGGCCAGGAGACGGCGCTGGGAGTACGTGATGATGCCATATAAGCACATAACCTCATTCAGGAGATTGCTTAGAACAGGCTGTCCTTACGGCACTGCCAGACTGACCAGCAACAGGAAGAGCATTGAGGTCCAGTTGACCAATAAATTGGTCAAATCCTCTTTCATAGGATTGCCAGGCAGATTTGTACATAGTGAAGGTCAGATAAACATACAAATGTTGCAACTCGCTGGACTCGGACTCCTCTGGCAACTCACCTGTATTTTCTTCCGTCTAGGCCATGGGTTCAAGTGGATGGTGGGCAAATGCGGCAGGTCGCCTTAAGGGAGCCTCCTTGGGAGCGGTGACACAACGTGTTATCTCACGTGGGCAAAAATCATCACAGTGACGGTGGCGCAGCCAGCCAAAGCGACCAGAAAAGTGCAGCTGGCTCTGGGTCGTGCGCTCCCATCGACAGAAACACAAGTCTGTTCTTGTGGCGGGTCCAAACTGTTCCCAAGCAATCTGGTAAAACATGGATCCAGTAAGATCTGGGATAGCTCTACAGATAAAACCTGGAAGCTGGTGGAAAAGCTAATGCAGTCAGCTAAAATACCCCTTCCAACAGAAATAACACACAGGGCACAAATGAACTTCATGGTTGTAGCAAATTCCATTGCTTCTTTTTTTGTGTGTGTTTCATACAAAAATGGCAAAAAGGACAGAATCCAACCAGATCAAAGGGACAAGGCAGAGAAGAATAAGCTCATAAAAACATTTAATCCTTATCCATAGGGTCATGCTGATTCCCACTCAGTCCCGTCTGCAGGTTGCAAATTTGAAGCAAAACCAGGAAGAGGAAAAGAATACATTAATAATCACAGCTGCATCTGTCCTGGGGGTATCTATAGAAAATGATCCATGAGGCACTAATTCCCTGCCAGTGAAGATTTCCTCTTGCAGATCTGACCAGGTGCCATCAGTTTAAATTCAGTCTCTCTTTACCTAATACTCAAATGCAGCCTGACAGACATCCAGCCAGGACAACTGCATCTGTGCATTACTGAAAACCAGCAGAGCAAGGAAACATGCAAAGAGCTGGGAAAAGGCCATCCCTGCCAAGTGTGCCTCTGCTATTGAGCTTGTCCTTCACTGCAGATACTTTTAAAGGCCAAAAAGGTAAGGAATTAGGGCTTATCCCTCTTACAGAGCTGCATTGATAAACCTCACGGAGAGGAAGGCAGAACGTAAAGCAAGGACTACATTAGGTGCCTTTAACTGCTCCAGCCCCTTCACTGGGCAGCTGGACTCACCACCACACGAAGGCCACGCAGAACTACCCTGTCTGCAGACTCAGGGAATAAAACCCACCTAGAACAGGGTGGGGAAATAATAAAATAAAAAGCTGTGGAAGCAATTCCAACACCTCCTCTCGGTAGTTACAGACCGTGCATGCGGGCAGGAGGGGGTGAGGGAGCCCAGCGCTTACAGGCACAGCTGGCTCCAACTCGCACCCTCTCGAAAGCTCCCAAAGCCAGGGCAACAGCTCACAGAAAGAGCCCCCGGGGTGCTGACGTGCTGCGTATTCTTGGCTTTGAACTTGGGGAACCTGTAGCACTCGGGGCCAGGCACTGCTGCTCGCACCAGGTATTGCCCAGGGTCCCCATTGCAGCCCTGCAGAAAGCGGCGGCGCCTGCTTTGCATCTGACAGCAGCACAGCTGAACAAGGGAGAAGCAAAACTAATCGTACGGAGAAGGGAGCCAAAAAGGGATTCCAGCAACATGAAAACCAGAGGGGAATGCCAGAGCTGGGCTATCTGCGATCGCTATCTGTGACCCTTCATTTTCCAAGAAGTAACAATGATAAGGCAGCTTTGTCCAGGTGAAAGATATCAGCGGGGCTAATTGTGGCTGAGCAGATGGATTCTCATGGCAAGGTTGTTATCTGCCCAGATTCCAGCTCCCAGCGGCTGCTGTCACTGCTCATAATATCCAGCAGCAATAGCGAGAGAGAAAGGGAAGGGGGAGAAAGGGGAGAGAAGCAAAATGACAAATAGAAGAATGGGGAAAGAAATTAGAAACAAGAGAGAAACGGCAAAAATAAGCAGGGAAGAAAGGGAAGGAACAGAGGATTCAGTAATAGAAAAGAAGCCAAGATAAACAGGAATCTTTAGTTGCTCCACAATCTCCTTGTAAAGGATTTTTGAGAGAGAAAGTCAGGTGGTGGAAACTGAGGACTGAAGCTCTGCTCGCTCCTGCACAGAGGCGAATGGGTGGCAGCAGAGAAGCCCCAGCTGCCCTTCCCCAAGAAGCCACTTCCCTGGGTGCCAGGGAGGGCACACGGCAGGAAGCACAACCTCAGCGTGACCATGTTCGCATTGACTCTGTCCTCTGTGTCCCCCACTACTCCTGTCCCCCTCTGCCAGCTCCTTGGGAGGGCTCTGCACAGAAATCCCCCTGCTGAAGGGCCAGAAGCTGCGGAATGGGAAGGCTGCGCTCCCGAGACGTGCCGCGGGTTGGCAGCGGCTGCGGGCAGGTGCTGGGCAGCTCTGTCCGTGGCAGCCCCAAAATCTGCTGCCCTCGCACGCTGTGTGGCTCTGCTGCATTCCCAAAACCCGGGCAGCTTCAAACGCACGTGAGAGCCGGCCAAGTTGCCCTGCGCTGGCCCGCGGACGCTCGGCGCCGGGCAGTGCTTGCCCTGCGCCCTGCACGCAGGTCGGACCTGTTGGACCTGCTGCTTTGGACATGCAGGTCCAGGCCGGGTGTTTATTACTCTTATTATTACTCTTATTATTACTCATCAGAACCATGTAAATACAGCGAGGAGAGCCCACGGAGCAAGGACGTGACTCTCCCGAAAGCCATTGCTAAGGATGAAAGGAGCAGTAAAAATAGGGAGAAGTGTCTTGCTGGAGATCCTGCAGTGCAGCAACAGCAGAGCCGAGGGCATGATGCAAGGGGCTCCAGCGCTGCCAAAACGGAGCTGTTGGGAGCCATCCGATACGTGCCGGGTTATCCAAGGCACCCACGTGGGGCTGGCACATATGACACAGGGCTGCCCGGACACCCGCGGCCTTCTGGAGCATCAGCCGGAGGCCAAGTAGGACACTTCAGTTTGGAAAACTGACTCCAGCCTAATTTTAAGAGTAGCGCTAAGTCAAACTGCTGAAATGGTGAAAGCCACAGACTCCAGCCAGGACGTGTTGAAAAGCTCAACAAGCTTCTGACACAAATAACTTTGTTTCTGTAAGCATGGAAAAAAATGTTTTTTCATTCTGATTTATTCAATTAGTTTTGTTCAAGTACTTTATCATTCAAATGCTAACTAAAGACTTGAAAAGCAAGATTTTTTTTCCTTTTCTAGATATATTTCATTTCTGCTAGTGCCAAAACCCTGAAGACTCTGATCAGCAAAGATACCCTATTTAACTCTGCATTTAAAAATAAAGCACATCCCTCAGAAACCCCAGCCACGGAGTAGCGCGGGCCCAATTTCTGCAGGGAAATAACCCCAGCCTACAGCCATGCAGGGCAGCAGGGAGCCCCGCAATACTGGCAGCAGGATTTAAAGCATGATAAACTCGCTGACTTTTAACTGCTCGGGCTCGTGCCACCCCTACCAACCCCCGGGCTGAGGCCAGAGCTCACCCTGGGTGCAACATGGAAAGGGACACGGCTGACTGCAAAGGCAGCAGCGCACGGGCAGCTCGTATGGGGACTGCAGGGACCCTCGCCAGCAGCACGAGCTGCTCCCTGTGTCTCCCACCTCAAAGAGCAATTTCCACTCATCCCAGAAAAGCAATTTGTGCCCACATTGCTGTCACAGCCCGGATTCACGGAGTGCGCTTCCCCACGGGGCTCTCCGTGCTCCCGCTCGCAGGGATGAGCCCGGGCGTTGCAGGGAAGGCTGCTTTGGGCACAGTGCTGGCTGAGGGCTCCGCGGCGCCGGTGGGGACTCATTTCCCTATTCTGCAGCACCATCTTGCAGCAGGAGGGAGGAAAGCAGCGTCCGCGGCAGCAGTGTGCAGTGGGGACCCCACGGCACAGAGCTGGGGCCGCAGTTACAGGCAGGAGTGAAGCAGGCAGGGCAAGACCTGAAATATTTCGAGTGGGGATGGAAAATTGAAGCCTTGAGCATCCAAGACAAAATCGGCCATTGGCACTGGGGTTCAGTTCAACCCGGGAACAGTCTGCAGGAATTTCTGGGCACGCTCTGCATCTGTTAGAGCCTGCCCCATGCCACATGCAGGCACGGCCCTGTCCTTCCATCCTGCAAAGGAAACGAGTGGGAATTCCCAGCTGCCGCCGCACACGGAAAGGCTCTGAAAGTGGCCCGTAGGCCCTGAAGCAAGTAGACAAATTGATATTAGCTTTAAGGAAATTTTAAGTGAATGTTTCAAGAGCCTTTTTAGTAAAAGAAATTAATTTTTGAGGAGGACATTCTTAGGAAATTTACACTTAGGCAATTTGTGACAATAACTATGCAGGAGGTTGCTATTTAATGAGAAAAAAAAATATCCAAATGGACCATAATTAGCTATTAGCAATACTTTGATTTTTTTTTTCTCCCACATAAAGAAAAGCAGCCTGACCTGCAGCTGGGAAGCAGGGGCGAGCACTCCCGAAGCACCCAGGGAGCTTTTCCCCCTTTTGCCAGGCCGGCTCTGGGCATTCAAAATCCTCTTTGGGATTTTGAGGACCCCCAAGCTCCTCATCCAGGAGAGCTCAGACACACTGCCACATTTGGTGTGGACTCGCTTAACCCCTTTTTGGTAATACCAATTTTTCCCACAAAGTCACTGCTTATTATATGTGCAGACGGGCAAAGGAGGTTTTTGCTTGTTTGTTTGTTTTCTCTAAACTCAACATGTTGCAAAGGCCACAGATTATGGTCAGCATTACAGTTGTTCTACAGAATTTCCCGAGTTATTGACCTATTTTGGTTCCTGTTGCTCTCTCACTCGCAGCCCCCTGGTGCTCTGAACTCTGCGTGTTCTGGTTTCGGCTGCCAGAGCAGCTTCCAGATCTGCTTTCCCAGTGCTCCGAGTCCTCGTTCTGCCCGTCCTGCAGTACCTTTTTGCTTTCACTTGAAGGCAACCTTGCACCGTGCATTTCCACACAAAGACCCAGCGGGGCAGTGCCACCGCTGCCTTCCCCGGGACACCCTCCGCCTCGTGCAGGTGGGGAGAGGCCGAGCCCCAGGCGCGCAGGAGAACCAGCTTCACAGTTCTCTTCTTGTCCCATTCATCCATGTTTGCCAAATGCGGATTTTCCATTTCAGACCTCCGTGATTTCTCCAGGTGGTCAGTGCTGGAACGAGAGGAGGGCTTCCTCGATGCTGCTCCATGGGCTTGTTTTGGCTCCTCTTCACCCAAAACACCAGCAGAGACCACAAATAACAGCAGTGACAGGGGCGGGAGCTTCATTTTGAGCAGGGACGAGAACAAGCTGGGAAGTATGGAGATAAGAGTGATGATATTCCCTAATCAGCTGGCTCCAAGGAATTTTATCCTGGGATGCTTGGCGAGCCGGTTATCTTGGCCATTAGTGAACTTGTGAGGGACAGGTGAGATACCAGCCGACGGGCAAAGGGCACAGGCAGCTGCTGTCCTCTGTGGCAGGAAAAAGGAGGAGCCAGGCAGTGACAGACCTTTCTGCTGGACTTGGATTCCTGGAGAAAATACCTGAAGAAGTAAAGACCTGGGTGAAAATAAGATGAGCGACAGCCGCCGTGGACTGGTCAAACCAGGCGAATGCGGCGGGTGGTGCCGCACAGGGACAGGCTTTATGCCGAGAAGGAGACGTGATGCAGAAACAAATGCCTAAGCATCCAGGGTACTAAGTATATCACCTCCTTCCCGTGCTGTGAACAGAGGCACGTCTAAAGGATGCACAGCCACTTCTTGACACGACTTTGGAAAGAACAACCACTGACAATGCTGTGAACTAAGCCACATTTATGAAAACACTCCTTTGAGCATAGCAGTATTTAACATTTTCTTCTTTTCCTTCTGCTCAAAATCGCCATCTGGTAATAGGATTTCTGGAATGGAGCCTTGTCCCTACTTTCTGTTTTGGGGATAAATTGATGCCAATTTCCAGCAGCTCACATGAATTAAGAATGCAGAATATAGTTCTCCTCTGATACATACATAGGCTTGAAGTCTAATTTAGATACTGAAATATCTGGTGTGAAGCAAGGTGGGGACTATAAAGCTGTTCTCTCCTCGTGCACCCAATATGTCAATGCAGCCCTACTCGTGACCTCAGAAGACAGAGTAAAGTCTCTACATTGTCCAGTTTATTCACAACTTGCCCTGAGCTGACTGCATCCAACCTGTCTCGAGTTTCCTTTAAAACTTCTAGAAACTTTCATTTAAAAACGTACGGCACAAGATCCTCTTCAGATACAGTTGGCATAATTACTGTATTTTAACTTTGTTTTTGAAAGCAGAAGAAACTAAGAGGTCTTTGAGGCAAACCTCCCATTTGGGGGCATGGGGGAGTTGGGAAGGACAAGGCACATGATCCCTAAAGGCAGCACAACCTCGCTTTGCCCATGGGCCTGTTAGTTTTGGAAGCAACACCTGAAACCTTTGGGAAGCCCTACAGTGTCACGCACACGCTCAGCTGTCTCTGAATACGCAGGACCTGGACACACACAGAAGGGAAAAAGGTCACATGGAACATCCTGGATTTTTTCCTAAAAAGACATCTTTTCTGGGTCTAAAATTTGGGAGGAAGGGCTTAGAATACATTACACATTGATGAAAAGATCCTGACTGCTTAGAGATTAAATGTGGCCAGAGAGTGTTTCCAGGGAAAGTACCTCAGACAGGAGCCAGTGCTTGAGTGGTGGCGAGAGGAGGCAGAGGCGGCCTGTGCGACTCTGCAAGCTGGGAAACACAGAAGCAAACACTGAGACCCAGGGGAACTCACTGCTTTTGAAAATCCCATTGATCTATAATGGTGCCAGCCTTTATTTCCATTTATTAGATCTATTAACGTGCGAAGCCTTAAGCAATACTTTAAAAATCATCAAATCCTGCTACTTTTCCAACAGCACAGGAAACACCCACATTTCTGATTTGTATTTTCACCTATGCATCACTTTTCCTTTGGGGAGATGAGCGGCTCATGGCCACCAGACCCCGGCTAGAGGAAAATACCCGGATTGCCTAAATTCATCCCCTTCCGTAGGCTGCTGAGGAGCAGAACCTGGTTATTCTGAGTGCCATTCCAGTGTCTGAAATAGTAGCCAGTCTCTCCTTGTAATGCCGGAGAGGAACAATCCGGGGTATTTTTAGCAGCTTTGTAGGACTGGATGTATGCGGTGAGCTGGCTCCCGGGTCTCACGCATCCTGTGTCGCTGTGTGTTTCCCAGCATGGGGACATCACTCCCGGAGGATTTAGTAGCTCTGCTGAGATAACAGCAGCCCAGTCACATCGCTTTCAAATATAAGACAGCCACTCAATCTGTGCTCACTGGTTAACGTTGCTGGCAAAGTGGAACAAGGATACAGTCCCTTGACTCAGCTGTAAAGGTCTGAGCATTTTCAGCGTGAAGCTTTCTCCTGGATGCCACAACTTGCTCCAGGACAGTTGTTAGTTTTATGTTTCTCCTCTCCAACAAGAGCCACCCAAATAGCCACCGCCGTGTGCATGCACGGCTCCTCACCCGGGTGCCGAGCGGGATTTTTGACCTCTTCCCAAGTGTTTGCTACTGCCGACGGCTGCAGACGTCCGTGCCTCCTGCCAGGGAGTACATAAAGGCCGTTCCCTGCTCTGAAATTAATAGCGCCTTGTTTGGCCTCCCTGCCAGACAGGCTGAAATCTAATTACATGCCCTGTGGCTTCACCCAGCGACCGCTCCTCTCCTGCTGTCCCCTGATCCTGTCGCTTTACAAGGGGCTCCTTGGTGCCCATGGGCTGCTGTGTCCACAGCTCATCCGCATGCTGCCAGGACCGGCCTCGCTGCACCCACCCTGACACGGGGGCAGGTCGCTGCCCGGGCTCTTTTGGCTCCAGGTGTTTCAGAGAGGACCCACACAACAAGGTTACCGAGCGCTGAGCGGGGTCGGAGCCGACCAGCCCCGCGGGTGTCTCGCGTATTGCCCCAGCTGCACTTCTCCGGAGATGCGAGAGCAGCCGATGCAGGGGAAAGCAGTGGGCATCCAAAGCAGGCCTTTCCCTCAGATAAATGGGAAATCAAGCCTAGAGGGATCCTGGGTTTGGATACACGGGCGTGAAGGGCTCCCCAGTGCCAAGGCTGGTTCCTCAGAGAGCCTTGGCGAGGGGTAGGCAGCCCGCAGGGCTGTGTCGCTCTGGACACTCACATGCATACCCCAAAAGGGAAAATAAAAAGTTCGTACTTATTCCTGACCTCCCTTAGTCTTGCTGCAGGAAAGGTAATGTAAGAACCAGCGCCCTCCAGAGAAACCAGTGCCCGACCTTTCTCTGAAATCCTCACCCAAAGCAGCCCCCGTCTCTCTGAGGATCTTACACAGCATTAATATTTCACCCCTCTGCTCCAGACCAGCTCTGCGACTTGTTTTGTTCTGGTGTCCCTTCAGATCCACTAAATCCAAAGGAGAGTCTTGGAAAAGCCAGAGAAGAGAAGCCAGCTGAGCTGCCTTGCTTGAAGAACCCAAAGGCTGAATTTCATGTGCCTAAAACCGGGGAAATTCTATGTACGGGAACTCGATGTCTGCTGAAGCTGGGAACAAGCCCAAGATGCTGCTCTGGTGTCAAAAGAGGGAAGAGGCTCTAAGCTGGCTCTGGAGGCAGCTGCCAGTCCGGACCTGCTGCTGTGCGCCGGCCACAGCCTGACCGCAGCCCAGCGGCCGTGTCGAATCTCCTCTTTCCCCGAGTTTGCATAACTCGGAGAAAAGGAGATCCAGGCAGCGCCTTATCTTGGCGACAACCTTCCGCAGAGCCTGAGATCCGTTTGACAGTTGGGAATGACAAGCACCGCTCTTGCCAGGGAAGATCACAAACAGCTATTGGCAGCAGCGGCCCTCGCTTGTGTAGCTTCCCAAGCAGCACAAGGGATGACAGATTCATATTAATTCCAGTCAGCAAATTGATTATAAATACTCCCCCGGCCAGTTGCCACCTGATAGGACTGTCTTTGAGTCCTCCAACTGTGGGAGGGAGTTGTCAACTCTAAATTTACCCACGAGCACACATTATATCAAACATATCACCCTGTGATCCTGGGTAGACGCTCGTGCTACGGCCCGGCACGGATTAGACCGGAGCCGCCCAGTTCCATGCAGCAGACGGACATCCCACTGCTCTTATCTCAGGCGCCCGTGGCAGAACAGAGAGCGGGATGCATTTGACAGGACGCGGTGGCGCATCGGGGATGCAACGGCCACGGCGGTCAAAGCAAGAGCAGTTCCTAAAGAGATCAAAAGCTGCCCCCACCTCATGCTTTCCTGAGGGCCTGAACGAGGTGGCGGCTCCTGTTCCCAAGGACAGCCTTTCCCACTGGGAAAACCCACCACAACAACCGGCATAAGGAAACCACAAGGAAACTCGCTGCAGGGATGGGATGTCCAGAAATGGGTGGTGCTGATGCCAAGCAAGCAGAGGCAAAAGTGTCTGCAAAAGCAGCGGGATGCTGAAAGCTCCCGCAGAGGCACTGCCCACCTGGAGGATGGTGAGATGGATATAACCGCTGCAAAATGGGAAGTCAGGCAAGGAAAGCAAGCAGGGAGCTCCGGTCCTGCCAGTTCTGCTTGCGGGCAAGTGCCTGCAAACCAGGCAAATGCAGCAGCCCCCATGGCCCGTGACTTTTCCACATGCAGAAAAGGATCTGCTTGGGTGGGAGGACAGGTCGGAATCAGTATGGGCACGTACCTAAACAAACCCAATTCTGGCAGATGTTATCATGTGTGTTCGTGCACTAAAGCTCATCCAGGTCACCAAAGGCAGTGTGAGCGGCGCCCCTGTTTTGGGACAGCTGCAGATAAAATCTGCCCTCGGATAGACAACGGCCGCGGAATTACGCGGCTGCTGGGCTGCCAGGCTGCCTCCTCTTTGCCAGTTAGGTATCTGTTCTGAGCTGCTTTGAGCACTTTTGCACCTTACACCAAAATTGCACCTGCCCGATTTCTACCCCAGATGAATATTTACAGGAAGCCTCAGGGAAGAGCAAGGCTAGAATGAAAATGAGAAAACCTTGGGAATCTCTGCTTTGAATAAATGAGAGCTCACCTCTGTGCCCACGCAAGGACTTGCTCCATGTCCTGCAGTCAGGAATATGCATTTTTGACCCCTACATGAAAGTCTCCCTAAAAGACACCCCTGAAATGAGGAAGCAATCAGGAAAGTCCTTCTGTGCAGTTTCACAGCTTGCTGTGCAACAAGGCCGGGAGCCACATGCTGAACAGGAAGGATAAAAACAAATATTGAGCGCGTTACATGAGCACAGTTCATCCCATGCACTTTGCGAGCCTTCCTGAAGAAAAGGGAGGCTAAAGAGACTCCGAGTGCAGCTTGTGGTGACGAGCAGACAGCGTGGAGGGCACATCCCGAGTCCTGACCCCGCCGCTCGGGCACGATTCCTATAGCGACTCCTGCAGCCGGTCAAGTAACAGGCCGAGTTCCAGAGGCAGATTGAGGCCAAGGCTGCTGGAAGCGCACAGAGCCAGCACCAGTTACTCACATCAAAATGCAGAATACAAATCTGTATTTCAGGACATTTTATCCTGCTGGAACTTTAATCCAGCTAATGCTAACACATCGCTCTGAATAAACGTGGTGGGAGCGAGAACAGGCATGAGACAGCTAAGCAAGCGAAGCGGTGCTGCTTCCACCAGCTCCTCTCCTGCGCTTACATCCACAGGGACAAGTCCACTGCCTCCCTCCACACATCCCCTAAAGTCCCAGGAATTACCCTGCCAAGGATCACATCCATGCCCAAATCTGGAGCTCCCAAGGCCAGGAATACAGTGTTCTGCACTCGCTGTCTTTCCACAACTTCCCCCACTTTAAATACGGAGTTCTGCCTAAATGTGAGCTATGGGATCAGGTTCATATTTTGCAAATATTATTCTTATCTGATGGACTTTGGCATCAATGTGAGCAGAGATAGAGGCGCTGGAATATGACACAGTGGTTCTGAGCGTGGCTGTTGTTTGTTCGTCTTTTAAAAAGTGGGGAGGGAGGAGGAAAAGGATAGTTTAGAATTGTGGTTAAACACATTTTTGTCTCTAGAGACATTTAGATTTTTGCCTTTGCTTTGTTTATTCTTCTTTGGGACTAAGTAAAGTCATGTTTTTAAACATAGGACATCCCCCTTTCATTTTTAAATACTGAAAATCTAAATGTGGCTCTGGATAGGGCTCGGGCTGCTCAGAGCTCGGGCTGCTCTGCCAGTGCTTGCAGCCAAATATATTTTTCCAAGTGTTTTCTTGTGGCCTCAGAAACTATTTATTTTTTCAGTCATTCCACTTGGATGTTACCTTTGTTCACTCTCCAGGAACAGTTCAGTGCCATGACATTTTCTTTTAAATCACAGCAGGTAACAGAATTCCTACTTTGGGCCTCAATTATTATACTTGAAGCACATGAATGAACCTTGTAATTCAGGTATTTAGAGCATCCAGGGCCTGGGCTGAGGGCACCTACCCACCCCATCACCAGGACAGACTCTGCAAAATGGGGCAGCTGAAAGCCACAAAGCAGCTGACTCCAAAATAGGTGTATGGGCCTGAGAGCAACTAGCCCCTATGGACACAGTGAGGGGAAAAAGGGTATCAGAAGACATCCAATATGGGGTGCTCGGAAGGTGCTGGAGGTGGCCAGTGACTGCAGGGGAGAGCACATTGCAGAAGGCGCAGTGGAGCTGGACAGCCTGGAGACAGCCAGATGTTTTCATCATTATGAAAAAAAAAAAAAAAAAAAAAAATCTGCTGGTGCCTGTTTGCCCGGAGAGGCTCTGGAGGAGGAAATACCCTCTTGAGCTCTGATCGGGGCTGCGCATTAAAACGGTGATGGGCCGGGGACAGAAAAACAACAGAGACGGGCGGCGGGGGGAGAACGATCCCTCTGACCCCGGCTCTGACATCCAGGCGAGGGTGCCCGCAGGGGCCGCGCCGCCCCCGAGGAGCCGCTTCCCAACGTCTGGAGACTCGCGGCCTGCGGGAGGGCCCCCCTGCGCCCCCGTTGCGCCCTCGTCCCCGCGGCTCACGCAGGTGCTGCCTGCGAATGCGCCGGAGCGCAGCTCGCGACACCCGTAACTGGGAGGTTGCGCAGCCCTGGGGTGCGAGGTACGCGGAGCAGCGACACATCCCCTGTCCCGGGACACATCCCCTGTCCCGCAGACACAACCCCAGAACCAGCCGGAGACCCCGGCGCCCCGCGCGGCTCCCCGCGGGCTGGCTCTCCCGGCGGAGTTCAGCGCCTCTAAATGCTGCCACGAAACCAAAACGGAGCCGCGAGACGGAGCAAAGCGCTCGAAACTGCGATAAAACGCCGAGAGCGGGAGAAAAAAAATCAATAAAGAAATAAACCCTATCCGCGGCGAAAAATAATGTTTCCTACGTTTCGCTGTGATTTTTGATTTTCTTAACTGACAAATACAAATTGCGGCGGTTTCGGGCCGGGAGCTCTCGTCCCCCGCGCCGCTCCGCAGAACGGGCCGAGAGACCCAAGGCGGGAGCGACCGCGGCCCCCCGTGACCTGCGCGACGCTCCCTCGAAACGCAGTTCCCTGCACTTGAAACACAAACCCGGGCTTCTGAGGGCAGCAGAAACTTGGAAATTCTATCCGGGAAAAAAAAAAAGAAATAAAAAAGGAAAATAAAAATTATTAGAAATATTTTTGCAAGATTTTCGTTTCTTTCCATCTTATTTTTCCCCCTAGACACGCTTTGTAAATATATCGTATTTTATCTTCGGTGAACTCTATATTCATCAGTGCAACAAAAACTCTTCCCCAGACGCGTGCACTCGCCAGCTCTTGTCCCAGGTATTTTATTTTCGCGCGAACAGCTTCACAGTCGTTTTCGTCTTTGCAAGAAAAATAAAATAAAAACGAAGAAAAAAAAACGCGGGTGACTTGGAATTTTAGTTTTATGGCACGTAGGAGAAGAGCAAAAAAGGGGACTCCTTTCCTAGAGGAAAACGACCAATTCCCTGTCCTATTCCCGCAGAAACGAAGGACGGATCGTTCCGCTCCCTGCGAAGAGGAAACAAGGACGGAGAGGCCCGATCCTGCAGCGGGAAGGCAGAGGCAGGTGCCGACTTCAGGACTCGGGCAAAAATGAAAGCGCGAAAAAGCGGCCTGTTATTTTTTTGGGGGGGGGGGATTTTTGTTGTTGTTGTTGTTTTTTCTTGCTTGCTTCCCCCCCCCCCCCCACCTCTCCTCTTCTCTGTTACCTGGAGCCGAAGCTTCCCCGAGAAAGGCAGGAAGGGGATTTCGCAGCAGAGCAGCCGAGACCCTCCCGGACAGAGATCGCCCTCCGCTCTTGCCCTTTCGGCCGCCGATTTCACGGCGCTGCGGCCGCGGGTCACGGCGGAGCGGGCCAAGGAGTCCGAGCTCGGTAACTCCCTTCGCCCCCTCCTCCTTTCCGCTCGCGCCTGGCGGGTATTTGGATTTTAAGGCACTTTCTTTGGGCAGCGACCCCGCTATGTCCCGGGTGCTACACTTGGGCTCAAGCCGCTGTCGCGGTTCCTTAAGGCGAAAATCAATTCGTGCGTTTCATTTTCTTGTCCCTAAAACAACTGCGCTGCACTACCCGCTGTGCGGCCCGCCTCGAGACCTAACGAACAAGACCTATGGTAGCGACCTGGCCACGTTAGAAAAGCTGCTACTCGAGCAAAAATTCACAGCGTATCCCGGAGCGGGCGATAAAAACGCGGTGGCTGCCTGAGTGCCCAGGCACGGGCGGGAGGACGCGGTGGCAGCTCCCATGAACCCGGTACAGGCAGGAAAAGGAGCTTAAAACTAAGGAAGTTTAAATTAAAGTTTTGGATTCATATGACCCGCTCCCAGCTTTAGCATCAGACAGGAGAGAGAAAAAAAAAAAAAAAAAAAGAAAAAAAGAAAAATCCCCAGCGCTGGCGGGCACCAGCCTTTTGGATTCCCCCCCACTCCCTCTTTCCGCCTGGGCCGCCAAGGTCAAAATCCCCTGAGGCCGGAGCGTGGAACGGGGCTGCACGAACTGCGGGCGTACGGGCTGCGGCGGGAAAGGGGGCTTCGTTAGAGCCAAAAATAAGGACAAAAAAAATACATATAGCAATAAAAAAGTATATATTTTAGCTGCGGTGGAAGGAGGTGCCTGGACAGCTCCAGAGCCGCTTCCCTGGGCTGGAAAGGGAGCGGGAAGCCCCTCGGCAGCCCCGGGGAGCCGCGGCCACTGCGAGGGACTCGTAGGCGACATCGCGGGGAGGGAGAGCTGCTGAAGTCGCCCTTTCTCAAAAGCCACTTCCCAATCTGCGCTCCTGCTTAGACATCTGTTAAGCGGAGAACGGTCCCCGAGCCCCTGCGGACGCGCAGAGGTCCCGGAGTCCCGGTGGCTCCTGCCGCCCGCGGCGGGAATGGGAGACTAACACGAAGGCGCTCAAGGAAAACCCTAATAGGCTATTTCGGGACTACCGGCTCTTAGCAAATCTATAGCACCTGAAGTGTTAGCACTCAATTAGTGACAGGGTTTCAAACCCCGCCGTTTACTGGGGAGGCATAAACAGAGTCCCCGGGAGATAGCGGGGAATTAGAGCGGGAGGGAGCCCGCACATCTTAACCGGCTGGGATTAAGAGCAGAACTTTTTAAAAGGCTCCATCTCCCTCTCTCTAAACAGTTCGAGGTGTCGAAATCTCAGGGGGGAGGATGTGCGCTCTGCGGCTAATTGAGGGGCAGGTTGGTTTTCAGCGAGAAAAGCCTTTTTTTTTTTTTTTTTTTTCCTAATGGCATTTAGCGACTCAGGCGAAAAGCAACGAAGAAGGGGTGTGAAAATCCACCAGGGACCCCGGCTGAGCCTCGAGCAGGCAGCGGGAGCGCCCTGCGGGTCCTTAAGAGCTGATTCTAATTTCACCCCTAATCAAAAGCCCCTTGGGGGCCCAAACGCCCCTATTTGGAGCCGATCCGCGGGTCCCGGAGCCGGTGCGGAAGGGATTGGGGGGGGGGGCGAGCCCCGACCCGCAGGGCCCGCGGGCTGCTCCGTGTCACTGGCTTATTCATCAATCAGCCGGACACAGAGCAGAGCCGGCCTCTCTTCGCGGAGTGTTTGCTTTTTCACCAATTATTGCGGCCCTGCAGCTCTTTTTGTTGATACAGTAGTTCTAAAAAGTGCTAATGTTCATTTATCAGGGGGCCGAGGCCGGGACTCCCACTAGTTGCGATTCTTCCAAAAATATAAACACGCGGAGAAGGGCCGAGGCTGAAGCCCCCATTTGTTTCTAAACCGCAGTATTAAAAGTGATGCAGTGTTGAAGATAAAGCGGAGATAACGGCGTCTGTCTCCCATGAATGTCTCCCCGGCGCATTAATGACATTCCAAATGATAGTCCCGGCTTATCGCTCAATTAATCACTTCCCCCTCTGCGGAATGAGCGGCCGCGAGGCTCGGGATCCGCGGGAAGCCCCTCGGGTTGCAACGGGGACCGATGTGTCCCGGTAGCTCCCGCTCCCCTGCCAGGATCGCCCTGTGCCTGGCCCGCTCCAGGTTTTTCCCGGGAAAGGCGTTTTGGGAGCCGGGAATAAGAGACACCCTGGGCTGGGTGAAGGAAGCGCTCCCGTCTGCACACATGCACCGACAAGGCGGGCCAGCAGAATATATATACTCTCTCTACGTATATAGTATATAAATTGCTAGTATAGTATAGTATAGTATAGTATAGTATAGTATAGTATAGTATATTATCCCCCCCACTCCCGAGGCGCTGCTCTGGCAGCGCGGCCGCAAGGGCCGCCTCGGCTCCCGCCTCCCCTCATTAAACCGCAATATTTCAAGCCGCCCCGTACACACTAATCGCTCCAACTGTCATCGCAAGATCCGGCTCCGATTCGCCAGCAGAGAAGCCCCCAGGACCCCGCAGCGTTGGCAGCGGGAGTTTTTAAGAGACTCGGATGCTGCTGCGGCCGCCGTTCGCGACAGCGGCAGCCAAAACCCTCAACTCGTCACCTCGGGAGGGAACACGAGTCTCCTCGGGGACAAGGGAGGGGGGTGCCAACGGGGGGCACAATCTAGAGGGGTGATTCCCGAGGGGCTGCGGGGGGGGCAGGTACCTCGAGCCCCGGCGAGGCGGCGGACCCGGGTTTGTTCCCCTCTTGGGAATTTTTGTTTCGCTCCTCCGGGGAGGGATGAAGCGCGCGCTGCCCCGGCCGCATCACAGCCACGCTGGGCTCCGAGCGCCCTGCAGCCCGGCCGAAGAGGCGCCAACTCACCGCATCCATGGAGGACTTTTCCGCTGCGTCACCCCCGGGGCCCCGTCCCTCTCCTTATCTCGTATCGGCCTCGCGGGGCGCACAGGGGGACAGGCCATTCCCCCCGTGCCCTTCGCAGCCGGCCGCTCCGCACCACAGAAGTCGCTCAAGGGGCAATTTTTGTTGTCCGCCTCCCCTCCCCAAGGCACAGAGCGCCGCGACGCCCCTCCTCAGAGCGGGACGTTGCCGCTCGAGTTGATTTTAGCGACTCCAAGTGCGTTAAACGAAGGAGCCCCCGCGAGCGGGCGAGGGGCCCGGCCCGGGCTCGCAGCAACCGCCTCTAATCGCGGCAAATCCAAAGTGCAGGTTTCGCAGCCACCCGTGTCCCTCCCGCATCTCTGTTTGCGAAGTTTTCACCCAAACCCATCAACATCCACCCCAAAACCCAAGCCGAGGCTCCGTAGGGACCCCTCTCCCATTAAGATTTTGCAGGCGCCGCATCAAACTAGGTGTTTAAACCTCAAGCACCGATTTCCCCGTTAACACGCTTCACGCCGCCGAGAAATCCCGTTTTCTGGTTCCTGCGATCGGATATTGTAGAACACTAAAAACGAAACCTCCGCTCCTTCTGGTTAAAAAAAAATAAAAGAGAGAGCAAGAAAAAAAGAAAGAAAAGGAAAGAAATCAGCACATATTTGGCTGACGGTTTCCTCCCGGCCTGTTTATTTAATCTGACTGTATGATAGATGGCATCAGATAGTGGCTTCGTACACACTGGGCCATTCTGTATTTTTTTTTTTAATGGATCAACAAAACTCAGCGGGGAAAGCTGGATAAATACAGTACCGCCCCTTTAAATGCACGGGGATGTTTTGGACATGTATTACTATATTAGGTGACACGCAACTTTGCATCTCTCCCACCATCACTGCAATGTTGGCCAATCGAAAGCTAAAGTCCCCCAAAAAGTGCCTAGTCCCTCCTTCCCCTCCCTTATGCTCCGCCGCTACCTGCGCGCCGCGCACAAGCGGGGGCTCCTCGGGGGCTGCTATGCGCCCCCCCGGCCAACGCCGGCTCCGCTCCGCTCCTCATCCCCCTGCCCACGACCGCGGCCTCCGCGATGTTCCCAAGCCCCGTGACGAGCACCCCCTTCTCGGTCAAGGACATCCTGAACCTGGAGCAGCAGCAGCAGGGCGGGCTGGCGCCCATGGAGCTGCCGCCGCTCGGTTCGCCCTCCTGCCTGCTCGCCGCCTGCAAGCAGGAGAGCTGCGGCACGGAGGCCCTGGCCGAGCCTCTGGCCGAGCCCCTGCCCCAGCCTCTGCCCCGCGGCGCCTTCCCCGGCGCCTGCTACGCCAAGAGCTACGTGGAGATGGGCCCAGCCAAGGACCCCGGGCTGGACAAGAAAGGTAAAACATGCGACGCACCTCGGGCCCGGGCGGCGCCGCTAAGGAGGGATGGAGGAAGGCGCGGAGGGAGCGAGCCCCGGGCCCTACGCGCCCGCGACAGGGCCCCGCTGGTGGCGAGGACCGAAGGGACTTGGAGGAGTCTCGGGCCCCCGCGACAGCTCGGCCGGGAAGGAGGAGCGGGGGGACGGAAGGCGCCTTCATCCTCTCCTGGCAGCAGTGGTGGGAACAGGCCGGGGACAGGGTAGGGATGAAGTGTCCTCACTCCCGGACTGTTCCCCGGGCCGGGGACGCGTCCCGAAAGGCACCGGCCGGGCCCGGGCAGAACGGAGAAACAAACCGCGTTTCTCGGAGAGGGGCGGGCAGCGCCAAGGCCGCCTGCCCCAGGCTGCGGCGGAGGGAGCGGGCTCGGAGCGGGGCACGGGCCCTGGTTTCGGTGAAAAACAGATCGAAGGAAAATCGCATCCGAGGAAGCAGCGAGGAGCGCGGCGGCACCGGGGCCGTGCTCAGGGACGGGGCGCACGGATCACGGTCACTGGTTTCTTTTAAGGGGAAGGGTTATTTTATATTACTTATTTTTGAACCTTTTTTTTTTCCTCTTGCCCGCTTGTTTCGCTGCAGAACTGTGCTCGCTGCACAGGAGCCTTGAGCAGGAGAAGAGTGAGCTGGACGATGCCGAGCGGCCCAGGCAGAGGAAACGGAGGAAACCGCGCGTGCTCTTCTCTCAAGCGCAGGTCTACGAACTGGAGAGGAGGTTCAAGCAGCAGAAGTACCTGTCGGCCCCCGAGAGAGACCACCTGGCAAACGTCCTAAAGCTCACCTCGACGCAGGTGAAAATTTGGTTCCAGAACAGAAGGTACAAGTGCAAAAGGCAGCGGCAGGACCAGACGCTGGAGCTGGTGGGGATGCCGCCGCCGCGGCGCATAGCGGTGCCCGTGCTGGTGCGCGACGGGAAGCCCTGCCTGGGGGACGCCTCTGCCTACAGCTCGCCCTACAACGTGAGCATCAGCCCCTACAGCTACAACGCCTACCCTGCCTACCCCAGCTACAACAGCCCTGCCTGCAACGGCAACTACAACTGCAGCTACCCGTCCGTGCAGGGCGTGCAGCCCGCGCCGGCCGCCAACGGCTTCGTGAACTTGGGCGTCGGGGACTTGAATTCGGTGCAGGCGCCGCTGGCGCAGAGCGGCGCGGGGCTGCCCACGCTGCACGGCATCCGCGCCTGGTAGGGCCGCGGGGACCTCCGCGCACCGCGGAGACATCCGCGCACCGCGGGCGGGTCGGGGCGGTGCGGAGCGGTTCGTGCGGCGGATCCGCTCCGGGCGGGCCGAGGGCAGACGGAACTCGGTGGCTGGGGAGCCCGGTCCCCCTCGGCCCCCCCCTGCACCGGGCCTTTCCCCTCTTTTTTCTTTTTTTTTTTTTTTTTTCTTTTTTTCTTTTTCTTTTTTTTTTTTTTTTTTTTTTTTTTTTTTTTTTTTTTTCCAAAGCATCCACTCGTTTTGCTAACCTCGTTCCGAATAACTGCCCAGCGCAAGCCAGGCCCTGCGGACTTTTTTTGTTTTGTTTTGTTTGTTTTCTACTACTCTAATAATTATTGTCGAGCTTCACGTGTAATGTTTGCACTTCCCTACGGTCACTGCTGTCCGGCCCTCTACGTCTCGCAGCCCCTCGGTCTCCCCTCGATGTTGCCCCCGGACCAGGGGGAGACCCGGCGGCCGCCGCGGTCCCTCCCCGGGCCGAGCAGGGCAGTCCCCCGGGTGCTGCCCCGAGGCAGCGCTGAGGGGCACGGGCTGCTCCCGGCCCGCCGCGCCCCGCGTTGCTGTACGAGCTGCTGGAGGCGGCGGCTTTTGGCATTAAAGAGTGGCAGAAAAGCGCGCGGCTCCCTCGCCTTCCTTCTGCACGCGGGGCCCTCCTGCGTCCCGGAAGCCTCGGGGGGTTTCACTTCTTTTCCATTTTCTTTTTCCACGTTTCGTTTCGCCCTCCCACCCGAATTTGGGCAATTCTCCTTCCGCGGAGCGTCAGGGGCGCTCGCGTTTTTAATGGAGATTTTCCCCCACCGAGGGCGTCTCCGGAGCTGCTTTCCCGGAGCGCGGGGCAGGTTGGACGCGGGCGAGGGGCGAGGTGCGGCCCTGACCGCCGCCGCCGGCCAGGACCCGTTTCTGCCCCGCGCCGCGAGGCGGGTGGGGGGGTGAAAAGCCGCTTTTTTTACAGTAGTCACTATCAAGTGTCACTTATTGAGAGCGAGGAACAACAAACACCGTAATTCAGCGCAGTCAAAACATCCTCCAAGCGTCTGAGAGGCTGATAAGGTGATGGGGGAACCTGCCGCCTCTCCTGCCTCGGCACTATCGGCCCCATCAGTAAACAGGGCTGGAGCCAGGGTGGCTGTGGCCCTGGGACACGGCAGGAAAGGCGCGGGAGCAGGAGGCATCCCAGGCCTCCATCCTCCTTCCTGAGGGATCACCCCCCGCAGCGAGTTGAGCTGTGCAGACATGGAGCTCCCAGCTCCTCCCGATCTCCGTACGCAGGAGTCTTGGGTGCACACGGGGACCTTCAGAAAAGGGCAAAGCCCAAGTTAACAACATGGGAGGTATCGTGCTCCCATATTAGCTAAACAGGCATCATTTGTGCTCAGAAAGCAGCCTGGATTGGGACCCTGCAGTAAGTGCTCACTCGGGATGAACTGTACTATGATCCAGAAGCAGCCACGGTAGCAATAACTCCACAGAGCAGCCCAGCACCCCTTTCACTCCACTATATTCTGAACATCCTTTCCCTCCTCTCAGATCCCACCACTTTTTCTTCCCATCCTATTTCTTTTCCATAAGATCTTGCAGTACAGCTCTCAGGGAATCTGACTGCCCAGCGGCACTCGGGCCGGTGGTTACTCTGCAAAGGCAGCTCAGGGCTCGGGATTTGAGTGCCCTTTCCAGGGCTTGTGCTACACATGGCTGGGCCAGGGATCCATGTGCACAGATCCTGCCTGAAAAGCACCTCACACTCCCCTTCTCCCTGCGCCTGCCGCTCCTGCAGGAACTGCAGCCTGAGCAGATGCTCAGCAGGATAACAGAGGGACTTGGGAGAGCAGCCGGAGCCTTGGAGACGGTTCAGGAAGTGATTCAGGCAGAGGACGCAACTGCAGCTGGCTGAAAGCTAGCGCAGCGCGAGGGACAGCTGCAGGCCTCGTATTAGGTGGACTGGGGGGAAAAGTGAGAGAAACAGAGCTCCCCCAGGCAGCTGCTCTAGCCCAGGGGTCTCACGGTGCCCATGGGCCTGGCCCAGCTTCGTGGCCGCTGGAGCCCACAGGATTGAGTTGTAGGAAAAGGTCCCTGGGAGTCACCAAGGCTGCCGTGCACCCCGGCACGGCTGGGCCTCCCTCCTGCATCAAAACCCTCCTCTGTGCGAGCCCCAGGCCTGTGCATCCATGGACTGCCGTGGAAAAACTGCAGCTACATTATCCCAGAGAAGAGCATAGGATACTGATATTGCCCTAGGGAACCTGCAATTCCAAGTCCTCCCAGGATGTGAGGACTTGCTAGGAGGTGTAGGAAAGAGATTGTGTGGATTTGTTAGATGTTAGGATTAGGATGCACATGAATATGGTCTCACTGTCCTTCCCTCAGCTTCTTGGATTAACATAACTCTCCGCAGACATTTGTGTCTCCGTTCTAGACCAGCTATTTATTTGTATTTGTTTGAGGGGAAGAGAGAAAAAAAAAAAAAAAAAAAAAGAGATTTCAGTGCTACCAACCGCAGCTGAATGCGCCAGGAGCAAGTGGGGCTCAGCATACTGTGGCTTTATACAAATACTCTGGAATTTACCTGTTTTTTTAAAGTAACAAGCTAAATAACAAGCAATCCCACCAGCTGTAGGAGACTGATATCAAATCCCCTGTCTCTAGCAGTTTTTGAAAATCTGAGATAATTTTTTTTTATTCCCCTCCTAGAAAATGCCTCTGCAATTCCTAAAGTTTCTCTGTGGCCAGAACTGGTCCTTAACTCAGTAAGTTTGTGCTTAGAAAGTTACTCCATGGAGACAAAAAACAAGGAGATTTGGTGCTGGCAGGAACTAGCTGAATAGTTCAGCGTTCTTGAGAGCCCAGCAGGAAAACAGCAGATAAACAAGCCTCTCTCCTAGCCCCCTGCTCCTAATTCATCTCACTGACAACAGTTTAGATCAGTATCAGCTGTAAGTGAGTTCTTGCTAATGGGGATTATTAAGAAGAATCAGCACCTTTAAAATGTGCTTCCCAGTTGCCTCCAGAGTAAGCAGAGAATGGGCTGGCAGAGGAGCCTGATGCTTCATTCCCAGACAGTTAGTTATTTACATCTTCTACTAAATCCATATTGTAGTAAATTTTGCTGCAGAAAGAGGGGAAGGGAGATTTCTCCCAGCAGAAGATGGGCCACAGCAAGACATTTGTGAGAGTTAATCAGTTCAAGTGACCCAGGATGAGTTACTGCCTCCTGCAATCATTTCAAATCCAGGAACCTCAGAATCTTTTGGTAAGAAAACCCCATTTAGTGGCAAATCAATCAGCCAAAGGCCTCTCCGAATCTCTGTTCCTCCTCCATTTCCATACTAAATCAAAAGTCACTGTTCTTAACTAGTTTCATCAGCTTTTCTCTGCCAAAATAACTTGCTTTACTAAAAAGTAAAACCAACTCCAGTTCTGCCATTGCAGAGGTCATGTCATACTGCTTCCTGCAGTTAACAGATAATACACCAGATCAATACATTTTTTCCCCCCTACAAGTACCAAAAAGGGATCTTTAAGGATCTCTTCCCCCTCTCCCCCTAGGCCTCGTGCAGAAGAAGAAGAAGGAAGCAGAGAGTGCTAGGGAAACTCACCGGCA
The DNA here is from genome assembly GCA_013389825.1 of Crypturellus undulatus. NCBI lineage: Eukaryota > Metazoa > Chordata > Aves > Tinamiformes > Tinamidae > Crypturellus > Crypturellus undulatus. Next base: position 517,294 of record VWPW01032634.1, on the reverse strand, counting down.
GGTTATTGCCATGGATTTTAGTGGCAGGGACAGCGGTACCTGCTGCGCCTCCTCCATCCCACACACGCCCCTGCTGCACAGACAAGTCCTATCACTGGAGCTTGCTTTAATACTCCACAAGGCAAACTAAGGCAATCAACTTTCCTGGAAACCAGCTGGCCAAAGCACCAGCAAAGAGCTGAAAATCCAGAGAAGCAAAAGCAGGGTGATTTTAAAAGATCCTGCGTGGTGCACAACTGATGTACCAGCTCCACCAAAACCATACAAATATTTGTTATGTCATTGCTGCTTACAACATTTGTGTGGAGCCAGTGGAGCTAAAACATAGGGCCACAATCCGGGAAGGGGGGCAGCTCTCCCGGCCCCGGGGCAGGTAGGCGCATCTTGCAGGCAGGCAGGCAGCGAGGCAGAGCCCGACACTGCCACGAGTGCCCCCACGGGACTTGCGGGAATCACCTGTTTAGTTGGATGAGCTGGAAAAATAAATCATCCAAAATAAGTGTTCAAAATTGATGGTGGCCCATGGAACTCTCCCCAGGTTAGATAACACTTGGTGGCCTTAGAGAGTCACCCTGGACTAATATTTGTGGAGATCTCTAGACTGGCAGCGAAAAATGTGTGGATGATATTTTTGCCTACCGGGTAAGGTTGGCATTAACAAGAAAAGGAAAGCAAACTTGTAAAGTATTTGAGTCTATGAGATGTTTACCTACTCATTACAAAGAAACACAAGGTATTTAGGCAACTATTTTACAGTTTCGGTCCCTAAAATCAATTTATTTGTTCAGCAATCAACTTCCACTGTTAAAAACAACTACTCTCAGAAATATTTTCTAGGTCTTCCTTGTTTTGCAAGTAGGAGACAGGATATACTCTGCTGACCCCCCAAATACAGCAGAGTTGATTCTAGCAGGGCAGACACCTCCCAGCAGGTTGTGTTGTCCTCTGTATGCTCCTGCATAAACTCCAATTAAGTCCCAGGAGCAACTCCTAGAAACTGGCCCCAAATCCCATTTTCCGGGCCAGGCATTTCTGTACCACTTGCTATCTGCAAGAAATAGAAGCTGCTTTCAGAGCAGCCTCAGCAGCCGCCAGAGGTGCAGCCCACAGACACGAGCAGTGCTGCCCGGCTGTCAGTGAGAGACACCGTTAAAAAACAGACTGCAAAAAAATAAAAAGCCCTACAGCCTCAGTTGAATCAGCAAGTTTCTTGCTTTTAAGTATTTCAAAGTTAGATCAGCAATTTTGCTTTAGCAGCAACAGTATCAGTGAGATGGGTTACGCATTGAAAGAGATGAACATTGAAATTTCGGTTGCCTTCAGGCTTCCTGCTCTGCCCGCTGCGCTCCTTTCCGCTGCAGTTGCCCACACGTTGCTTGCCAATGCCGCTCATCCCAGCAAAGCTTTTCCCAGCGACACAAACAGCGCAAGGGCTACGGTGGGAGTGGATGAACATGCTGACACCCGACTGCCTTTCTGACATCCTCCCATGCCGACGCTCCAGTATCTTTCTGCTATTTATTCCTGGTTATGAGGGCTAGAAGAGTTTCTATAGCTGCTCTGGGCTGTGGGGTATTTTTGCTTCCCATTTCAGAGTGTGTAAGTGCCTGGAAAGCAAGGCACCCCTGGGTATTAACAGGTATGGCGAGTCCTATCCTGGAGACACAGAGCATAGAGACCTGTGCACAGAGTTGTGCTCCGAGCGCAGGGTCCTCACAGGCATCCCTACGGCCAACAGTCCTCAAAGCAAGGCCAGAACAAACTGCTTTACCTAGCTCTGGTTTTGAAAGCACAGTTGCTGCTATTAAAACAGACTCTGCACTGTATCGCTCATCCAGAGCTCATCCTTTGGGACCTCAGGCTAAATTCTCCTTTTAGGCACATGCAGGCAGAGCCCTGAAGTGACTGCATTTGTCTGTTGTGACACCAGGTTGGAGACCACCCCTATTTAGTCCTGAGAATTTACATCTAAACAACTCCTTTCTAAGGACAGCATTAGAGCTAGAATCAAAGTTTCCCGTCCAGCCCTCAGCACTAACAACATATATCACATTTTGTCTCACACACTCAAGAATTAGCCTCCAAGCAATTGGCTGCAAGTAGTTACTGCTTTTTACAGAAGGTAGGAGGGCAAAAAAGAGTTACCTGTAGTGTAACACACTGAAATGACAGGGATAACTGTAGCTTCCAGATACTCCATTTGATTTTTTTTTTTTTTTTTTTTTACTTTCTTTCCCAGCCATGTTTTCAGCCCTATTGCTCCCAATGCTCTGGCTGTGAAAACACGGCGCCCTTGCTCTTTGATCAGCCAGCGCAAAGCCCTTTCATGTCTCGCTGTCTTCATTACCTTTCGTTTTAATTGCCGGCCTTGCAGGCAGCGGGCAGGTGGCCCAAGGTCACAGCGGGAGATGACGGATGGCTCCTGGCAGCGCACGGCCACTCGCGAGGCTGGAATCGCCCTGGAAGGCCGTGATCGCAGCACGGCTGTCGCTGCTCCCGATGGCTACAGCAGCAAGTGGCTCTTCCAGAGCCTCTTGGCAAATCCTCATGGGCATCACTTCAAAATACCGTGCAGGTGGCTTTGAACTGACACCACTACCCTTCGAGCTGCTAGGATTGCACTCGGATAAAGCAGCACACCCGGAGACACTGGGATTCACTCAGAAAGCCGTTGGGGTTGAATCTCCCCCAAGGTTTGGTGCTAACCCAAACTTTGGCATCAAACTTCAGCACCAAAGGCTGAGTCCTGTGGAATGAACGTTTCTGAATCAAGACAGAAAATGTTTCAGATGCCATTTTCACTCCGCATTCACAAGGGGAACAGTAAGATCGCTCTCAACACATGCAGAGCCTTCCTTCCCCATTTGGGATAACAGTTCTGTTGTCGGGACCACCAGGGTACAGTAACATTGGTCAGACGCTGGCTGCGCCCGCTTACTCTTGGCGAGTACGTAAGCCCGTCGCTGCCACGGTGCAGGTGAAGGTCTCTCCTCCCATGCATTGGGGCTGCTGCTCTTCCTTTTGTGACAGGAATTATTCAAGGCTCGCTGAAGGGTAGTTGCATTGACTATCAGGTGCCACATTGCCATTTTATACACTTGAGCAGGGAAGTTTTAAGACACCATAAAGAACTGGATACTCAACGCCGTGTTACATAAGAAATCAGGCTAGTTCACTGCACTAGTCCCATTAGCCTTAAAAATCCATAGATGGAGCAAGTGGGTTTCCAAATCAAAGTTTTGTCAACATAGATGCCAACATACTTCTAAACTCAATGCAATTCAAATCCAAACTTAAATTCAGCACCATGATCTCCATTTTGGTGACTCCCCTGCATTAAAAGATACCTTCTGGGGAAAGCCAACTGGTGTGTTTCATTCAGGTCTCAGTGTATAATCAGAATAGAGCAGGGAGGTCAACTTTGCTAAAACCACTTATTTGCTCCCAGCAGTAAAACACGTCCTTAAAATGAACGCAAAACCGATGGTTTTAAGGATTCCTCTCCAGCAGATTTGCTAAGCCAGCCCCCTAAGATCCATCCTGAAAGGCAGAGGGCCCATGAGCTGCGCAGCAGAGGGAAATGCCCCCCAGCTCTTCACTCCTGCTCCTTTTCCTGCCCAGAGCTCCCAGACGGCCCCATTCCTTTCATTTGCAGGGAGGTTCCCTGGCCCCACGCAGCTGTTCCCAAGGGCCACTGAAATGAAGACACCACAGCTCATTAGCTGCACTTGGCTCTTCTTCTTCCTTTCATTCCACCCCCCCTGTGAAATAACATCCTGCAGAAACTTGGCAGATTTTGGTGTGTGCCCAGTCAAGGAGCATCACTCTCTGCAAAAGGCGTTAGTCCAACGTGATCAAATCAAAGCACTCCTTTGAGTCTCCTTTGAGACTCTTCCCCTTCCTTTTGGATCAGCCAGAACAGCAGCATCCCTCACCTGGCCACTCAAGGAAAAATAGGAATGTTTAGAGGAGATTCAAAATTTGTTGAGGACACATGGGTCACATGATTTATTTTTTAGGCAGGTACTTATTTTCAAACAGAACCAGAGCCCCTTTCACTCAGGGACATCTTAAGGCACTGCTGAGATTTTGTGGAAAACTTTCTGAAGGGGGGAAAAAGATTTTTTTTTTTCATAAAACATTGTCTAGATAGATGGAAGAGTGCTGTTTACCTATGCTTCTTATTGCTGCACTTCTTGGTTAGCTTTGTTCAGTGAACTTAGAGCCAGGGAGATCTTGAAATCAGGAAATACCATTTTAACTCTAGGCTTGACATTCATTTGAGGCAGAGTTTTGAGTAGGTCACGTCACTTTGCACCTGCATCAGACAGAGGTTCGGGGCAGAAGGGGCTCCTCGACAGCCCCTTGGCTTCAGGCAGAGCTGTGCAGTGCCCAAGGCCTCAGCTCCAGCATTCCCACACACGAAGTGCACAGAGAAACGGACAGCACGGGGTGAGCGGGAAAGCCTCTCCCCAGGGAGCAGCTGCCATCTCCAAACGGAAAACGCTTCCCGATGACCAGAGCTAAAGATAGGATGAGTGCAACCAGCAGCTTTTTAAAGCAGCTGAGCCCGTCTTATCAGCACAGCCCTGGTAAAGAGCAGAGCTTTCCCCAAACGCGGCATTTTACAGAGTCTGTTCTTGGCGCGGCAGCCACCCCTGCTGCTGCCCAGTGTAAGATACCCACGTGGAGGTGCACAGGGCTTTAGGGCAGCCCAGTGACCCTTTCCCCGAGCTGCTGTCCTGGGGTCCCCACCAGCGGGTGCTGCATTTATGGTTTTGACTCTTGACCCCAGGCAGGACAGCAGGTCTACCCAGCTGCTGTCCCCTCCAACCTCCTTCCAACCCAGGAGTTGCTTTCGGAAAAGGGCGGCACAGTGATAGATTTGTCAAGACCAGGGGTCAAGTTTATGTTGATCTACAGGTGTCAGGAGTGTATTGATCCCAGGATTAAGGTCCCCCGGAGGTCACCATAAATCCTCATGGAGATGAAAATACCAAATAACTTACTTGCAGATGTTACAGGAGGAGCCAGATAAGGTAAAGCAGCCACCGCAGTGAGTGCTAACAGGCGCGGCCAGAGCAGCAGGTGCTGCCGTAACGTTTTTGCTTCCTAAGCCAGGGTGGCCCAAGGTATAAAAGGATGAAAACTTCAAGCTATTCAGGCCCTTGTCAAGGCGAAATAAGGATATTTGTTTCGGCTCAGCGTGGGATGCAACTACCACGCTCAAACAGGACAGAAGACAGAGTTCAGTGTAAACACCTGGCCCTTTTTGGTCAGCACTTTCTAGGCCTTTCCTTAACAGCAGTGGATTACACCCGGTGCAAAAATCCTTTTGTAGAGATAACCACTCAACAGTCGGAAAAACCATTACAAGCAGCAATGGAGATACAGGAAAATGATTGTCCCATTTTTTCCAAACCCTTAGCTAATGCCAGCACCAGCATTTTCCAACAGGTTTCATGACAGTGAGTGCAAATCACCACTCTGAAGCCAGGGGCCATGCAGACTTTCCAGGGTTTCTGTAACCCAAGTGTTTCGGCTGGGCAGGCACCACAGAGCAAGATGCTCCAGCCTTTTATCACATCTCCGCTGCCCGTGGCGGTTGGGGCGAGTTCTAATTTTAAAAAGCAGTGATATGTTCTGCCCACGCAAACATGCAGGAGTGGCTGCCGGGTTGAGCAAGATGCAAGAAGTTACCTTACCAGCTTGCTGAAAGTTAAAGCGGACAACTTGCCCGTTTTATCTTTAATTTCATGGATAGTGACCAAAAGTATTTCCGTCGTGGAGCTAAAATAATTTTAATAAAAACTAACATAATAATGAAGAGCAATTGTTACCCAATTCTCTCTCAGAAGGAAGACACTTACACAGAGTAAGTCAAAACAGCACATTCTCCTTTGTGGGATATGCTGGTGAAAATCAGAAATCAAATGAATCTTTGGGGAACTAATAAAACTGATTCATACAGAACAAACTCACATTTTAACCCAAGACTCTTAAGCATCAAACAACGAAGTAACATATTGGGCTTTGTTTATAGCATCTATATTTCAGTAAATAGAGTCCTTTTTATGAGAAGGAAAATACTTATTATAGAAACATTGTGCAGTAAGCAGGAATGCAGGACACCTTAGCCATATTATAGAGCTACCGCTATCAAAGCACAAAGATCAGTCATTTCAGGAAGGTTTGCAGCATCCATGTTGCAGAATGCAGTGGCAGTCAACACACAGCTGCGCGCAATACTGCAGGAAGGTTTACAGCTGCCCTCGCCAGCTTTTCTCCATTGTATTTAAGCCAAGCACCCGAGAATTCACATTTTCTTTGTCCCAATGAGCAGTGGCTGCTCCAGAAAGTGCCGGAATGGTGTGGGGATTGGTGGAACTTTATTTCACAGTGCTACCTAGTGGTGTCTGGGATAAGCCACCAGCGAGTCAAAGCGCAGTCTCAGTACAGGATCACACAGGGAATTATGCACAAGTAGGAAACAGTTCTCAATCTCCACAACCCGGAGGAAGAGCAGCAACCGTGTATTAAAGTAAAAAGGAAAGAAAAAAATAAAATCCCTTGCACATTCATCCTGACATTTCTGAACGGATATTCACGCATGCGCAACAGCTACCCTGGTTCACAGCCCCGCTGCTGCACGAGGTGCCAGGACAGCTGGTTCCTTCCTTAGACAACCCGTGGAGAGGGGCACAGGAAGACTCTCCCTAGGGTTATTTAAGACCCTTCAGCAAGTACCCTCCCCTTCCTATCATCTCTTGTACAGTGTGAAGATATTAATGACAGCAATTAGATTTTCATATAAGCATTTTTGCCTGGCCCCCAGATTTCCTGCCAGCTTGCGGCACTCATTGCATCGAGCCTGCCTGTTTTGCAAAAGTTTTCCAGCCCCCTCCTCAAGTTTCCAACGCTCCCTGGGAGCCCGGCACCCACTGCTGCTGCCTCTGTGCCACCTTCCGTCATCCCCTCCATCCTTCGCGCGCCTCCATCCGCCACCAAGAGCGCAGCCGCGTGTGGGGCTGCCAGGCTGCAAAGTAGCAAAATGCTGTTAAAAACTGCTGGGTGGATGGGGAGCCAAGTCTGGCAGGGCGTGACAGCAGGTCTGTAACCTTGAGCCTGAAACCAGCGCTCGCCAGGACGCTTTTCCCATATTTAGACAGGGGAGAAGGGCCCTTGTTTCCCTGGGCACTGCCACTGCCAGATGAAAGGAGCCATGTAAGTACTAAGTAGTATTTAGTCACACGTGTAATATATATTTATGAGAATAATACAGTCAAACAATACTTAACAGTTTTTTCCAATAGCAACATTTGTATAATGCCATTGACACTCAACTGCTGATAAGTCAGACACACTTGAGGAATTTTAATAAGCCTTTGAAAAGGTTTAACTGATGTGAATTAAGCCTGGAGATAACTTAGACACAAGGCCATCATTCTTCAGTTAAAAATAATTGATCTTGAATTTAAACGTCACATCTTATGCCCTACTACACAAACGCGAAGAAAATGTTATTTGTCACCAGCAGCATCTGGGGCTGATGGACGTGTTCCCGGCACAAGCAGCAGTTAATCGGAGCTGGGTACGGACCATACAGGAAGCAGAACAGCTCCGCTTCCTTCAAGGTTTTTTTTTTTTTTTTTCCCCCCACCCCCTCTCCATCAGGGTTATAGACAAAGGATCTCATAGGACAAGGATTCAGATATTTCATTTAACGATATTTTCAGTTATTATCGCTACAACATTAAATTCAATACCCTATGCTTTGTGGTGGAGGCTTGGAAGTGAGTGTGGAAAGGACTTAATATTGTTTTGCTCTAATACATCTATTTTTGTGGATCATTCCATTCTCACGTATGTAGAATCAAAGCATTAGAGTTTACTACTGAATATAGAATTCTTGTTTTGTTTCTGCTTTCAGAAAGGAACGTTATATATGCAGTGCTTGTTATTTAAGTATTACGTTTTTATTCAGCAATTTCTCTTCTAAACCATGCTAAATTTTGTAGAACCCCCCAACAGAAGTGTAATTTAATGTCTTTTTGCCACAGTGATAAGACCAGATGCTTTTCTGAAAAATCCGCAGAATCTATCCTCCATCTTTATAGAAATTAACTAACTTGCAGTAGTCAGAGAACACAAATTCCCTTTTGCTGCCTTGAGGAATAAGTATCACCCCAGCATCTATGAAGCTGCTTACCCCTAAGTCTATCCAAAAGTGGGAGCTAAAGTCTGTTGTCACCAAAGATATTGGCGTGCAGACCAGATTACTTTAAATGAATGAAAAAATAAAAGAAATGAAGATTTTTTTTTTGACAGTTTTGAATGAGCAAACAGATTACTGGCACAAACCATTCACTCGGGGAAAGCTGGGATTTGCTGCCATTTAGCTACCTGCCTTTTTAGCTCAGCAATTCTCAAAAACCATCTCTGATTCCTAAACAAACATGAGTAACTTTCCGAACCTTAGCAGCATTTGCAGAGCTTTGCAAGCAAAGAAAAGCAGAAGAACAGGTTGAAGAATAGATTGGGCTCCAGGAGGAAATTCTTCCTTTATTTAATCCTAAAAACCAAGCTCTGTACCCTGGTACAGATTGGTAGCCGAGGCAGCCTCGCTTCTCTTGGAAGTACCAACTATTTGCTATCATCGCAGGCAGGACAGGAGGCCAACTGGATCAATAGACTTGCTCAATATAGAAAATCTTATCTGTGCTGCTGTTCGGCCAGCAATAACGTCAGCACCTCAGTGCCACGGGCAGAGCTATTTCGGATCAGCACAAGCACTGCTTGCTTCGGAGCGGGGCGCCCGCCTACAATAACCTAAGCAGAAAAATCTTCACCCCACTGCCCATTTCGAAGATAAAAAGAAACCAGCCCATTTCCCCGCTTTGTGTGTTTATCAGGGCTACAAAATCTCTCTCCTTGCTGCAGCGGGTTCAGTTTCCAGCCTCAGTTCCTGCTGGGATGCCACAAACTGAATAACCCATGGGGACAGCGAGACCAGCCCCCCGGAGGGGTCAAGTCGGAAAACTTCCCCGTATGTGATACTAAGCCATCACGCTGTTGAAAAGAAGAAAGCAAAAAGCTTTCATGTTGTTCTATATATATGCGCTTCTATCTATAGGGCCGGGTGTGCGCTGATCCCCGGGGAGACGTTCTCCCTGCCTGCCCTCGGGGCGCTTATCGCAGCGGCAGTGGGACACATGCGGCTTTATCGCCTGGGCAGGCTCAGCGCAGCCGAGTGGCATTTTCCTTTCATGCCGAAAGCGACACCAAACGCAGGGCTGAGCGCTCCATGGCCCCGCGGCGCAGCCTGCGACCCTGGCCGGCAGCCTCTCGGAGCAGCAGATAAGTCGGATGCGCCGGGCAGCTCTGATGTGGTAGCAGAAGACAAAGGTCAGGTGCGATACCATCTGCTCGGGTTCACGTTGCGGGGGTAAAAATAAAAGGAAGTTGAAAGGGAAGGAGAGGACCATGGTGGTCCGAGTCATGCAGAAACGTCCCAGCAACCCAGGGAGACAAATCTGCCAGGTCTGCTTTCCTCAGTTCCCCTCAAATCAGTTTTAGTGATTTGCCCATCTGCAGAAGCCAAAGGATTCACGCCGTGCTCTGGGGCGATGGATGGACATGCAGTGGCTGCTCTGCTGCATAGGGGGACCCGCAGGGAAAAGGCGTTGCTGTGCGCGTGCTGCGAGTACAGGCAGAGCGGGCTGCAAACAGGGAGGGGAGATGCCCAGAAAAAAAAACCAGAAACAGCCGTACTAATAAGTCTTCGTGGAGAAGGAAAAAAATGTGAACAGGTAAATGGTGTATAAGCAAGTGCCTGGATCTGTTCCTCCTTTTTTTCATTCTAATTTCACACTGGTTGTGTCACTGTTAAATTCATCAGAGATTGCGCTATAAAGCATGTGAAGGGCCAGCACCCAAAGTGAATTGAGTCCATAAAGATTCCCAGTCCCTTCCACAGATTTTCTTTACACGGGAGCACATCAAGCTGGCAGGGCACCCCTGTGGAGCCTGCTTGGATCACAGCACTTCTCCGCAGAGCTTTGCCCAACATCTTCCGCGGGGCATAACTACAAGAAAACCAAGATTTCAGCTCAGGGGGACTGTTGTCTTTTTGCACAGAGCAGCCCAGCTCCGCTCTGTTCTGTTACATACAGCTTACCAAGTAATAATAAAATCTAGTTTATTCAGTGCAACAGCCTTGGCCCAACAAAGTAAACAGCCAGCTGCAGGGACAAGCACCTGTGTTAAGCCCTTACACGAGTCCACGCAACTGCTCTGTGTAGCTGTAAAGTGATACAAGAGCCCCTGGATGTATTTATATCACTGAACCCCACCATGGTATGATGGGAAAGAGGGAGCAGAACGAGCAATATCCAGTTAGGGAAGTCCTGGTTGCGATTTGATTGAGAGAGACATTAGTGCTTTCAGTGCCATTTTTCCTCTTTCAAGTTTTGAGCAATGCAGTACACAGCAAGGCTATGTAAGAGGTCAGGCTCCGCCATCAGGTAGCACTTCAGGTTATGTTAGCCTACTGATAGGTTTATAGATCAGCAATGCATGCTACAGCTGTCAAATCTTGAAAAACAAAACAAGAACCAAAAAAAACAAAACAAAAAAACACCAAAAAAAAACTACACATTTTCAGCAACCGAAATGCATTATTCTGTAATAAACTGATGTTAAAATTCCTATGCTCAAGAAATGCTGTGTGTTATCATGAACCTATTTATTCTCAGCAGCCACCCCAAAGAAAGATCTACTTCAGTCTTTCAGCAACGGAAGGGAACTGGGCAGGGGCTGGACGACATTTATACCTCGGGGCTCAGGACCTGCCCACGCTGCGGCTGTCACGGCGGTTTGGCAGTGCTGCGGTGCCTTTAGTTGGGGTACGAAGCACGTGCTGTTTTTTGGGGATAAGTGACCTCACTTTTAAGGACCAGAAACGAAGCAAACAGGCACACACCTTGCAAAGGGCTGGCTGCATGCCACAGCAGCATAGAACCGCAAAGACACAACGTCTTGTTAAAATACTTGTGTAAGATTCCTAACCTTGTGAGACGGCACCATTGAAGATAGGGATGCAAGGCAAAACATTCGGCCAGCTCTGCCCAGAGAGCCCGCGGCCGGGCCGCACGTGCCCCCGGCTATTCTGAGCCGCAGCCGTCCCGCCTGGCTCGCGCGGGACCACGTGGTGGTGGCAGCAGCCGCGCGCTCGGCGGAGGCATTTTTAGAAGCTCCCGAGCTGTGAATTCACCCTCCTGTTTCGGTAAAGTCAGTTATGTGGAAAGCATTTCCAAAGGAGAAATGGAAACAGGCACTTCCTCTTGATTCTTAGAAAGAGGGAAGGAAAAAAAAAAAAAAAAGGGGGAAAGCCACACATTTATTTCCCTACAAAGAATCCTCCTGTAATATTTCCATACCTGCCAACATTATAACAAATGCCAAATAACTACAAATCAAGTAAAATATGTCTCTTTCACCCAATTATGCTTGAACGTTAAGACCATTTCCATTTTTTCCCCCAGGTTACATTTAACTGCAACCTCCACGAGGTGACCCCACTTGAGAGCACGGTGGCCCTCCTCAGCATGGCCCAGCACCAGATACATCTCCAGGGCCCCTTCTTCCCTTGTTTTTGACACGAGGGGTCTCAAACACCTCCTGCTCCTGCCCGGCCTCAGCGCCGAGCCCGGCCACGCAGCCAGCGAGGCCACCATCTTGTCTCCTTGGTAGCGCCCGCTGCTCTCGCCAGAGCAGACCCAGAGGGTGCCGGGACTCGGGCACCACTTCCAACACATCCCTGAGGTGCCACTTCTTACTTTTTACCTCACAAAACTCAGATGCTGAGATACACTGTCCTACATGGTTCAAATGCCTCCTTTGCCCTCAGAGAGGGTCACCAGAGCCACCAGGCTACCCAGGCAGCAGCAACCTCCCAAAAGGCAGAAAACACAAAAAACATCCCCGGTATCAGACACAAAAAATAAACATAGCCCCCTCCACGCCCAACCACTCCTGTTATAGGAAAGACTAAACGCAAGCACCTACCTCTGAGACGGGAGCCGCAGGCAGCAGATCACCATTGAGCTGCCTCCTCCACCTGCCCCAGGTGCAGCCCGTGTCTGGCCCAGGCCCCCAGCCCCAGCTCCCCTTCTCCCCACACCAGCAGCTGGTGCCTCCCGCTCTGCTCCTTTGTGCTGGGGCCTGCGGGTGAATCCACGGCACCTGTGGCAGGAGCCGCTCTGGGGCCAAAGCACCTGCTGGGGCTGGGGGAAGCTTCCTGCTCTTCCTCTCTCCTAGGTTGTTCTCAGCCTTTTTTTTTTAATTATTTCCCCTGCCTCTAAGGACTGTAAATTTAAAGTCAGCTCATGCATAAGCTATGGTCACAGAAGACTTTTTTTTTTTTTTTTTCTAATTAAGTCCTGACATGACAGAAAATTTGGTCCTTGAAGGCCCCTGACAGGTGCTTTTTGTTCTTGGAGTTTCCAGACGGTCAAGGTCTGAAAGCTAAAATTTCAGTAACAAGATGAGAAAAGCGCAAAAAAACAAGATGTTCTGCAAAGGGTCCTTTTCTTTTTCCCCTCCCAATTGCTACATTGTAATCCCCATTCAAAAAGACCAATCCTTAAAAGCAAAATTCACTGAAATTCCCACCACGGCGAGAAGGCTGCTTCTGTTTTTAGGGGCTGTCCATGTTCTGCACGGAGCTCGTGGCAGAGAGCGCAAGGGAACCTTCCTGCAGGGGGGTGTCCTGCATCGCTGCTTCCAGCGTTGCCATCATCCACCCGGTGTTCCAGCATCTCTGGGATTAGTGGAGATCTATTTTTAAACTGCATCCCCGCGAGGGAGGAAATACTGAAGCCGCTCCTGTTTGAGCACCTGGAGGTTCTGCATTTCAAAAAGACAAGCTGTTTTTCTCAAAACTTGCTGAATAAATAAAACAAGGCTGCTACGGCTGGCCTAGGAACAGGATTCTGCAAGGAATTGTTCCTGACTGCTCCGAAGCTGCATGAAGCAGCACTGCATTGCTGTTGTGGAAATCTGCCGCACAGCGAGTGATTTGAAATGTGTTTATGTGCCAAAAAAGTCTTGATGTTCTAAATATTATTTGTATTTAAAATCATCCCGGAGGGGGGCAGAGCAGGCCACACATCTGATTGCTGCGCTGTGTTTTACACACCTGTGTGCTCTGGCTGGGCAGCCGCAGCGATCGTGCCAGGGCTCAGGGGCAGGCAGAGATTTCCAGAGCTTCCTTGGGAAACAGGGCATAGGGGAGACGGCTCCAGCGAGGGCAGGAGCCAGCCCATATGCAGACCCTTTAGGGAGCCCAACGCTGAATCGGTGCAGCCCTCACTCACAGGATACAACTGCTGCTTTGCTGGTAGTCCGCTCCTGAAGCAAGTATTGTGGAGCAGGGTTTCTGTTAACATGTTGCCTCTCGGTAGCACCTTTTCTTAGGGAGAAAAATTCCTATGATATTCAACAATGTAACAGGCACATTCTCGATATATTTCAATTTCCCTGTAATTCGATGTGCGAGGAGTCACTGAGGAAGGATGCACTCCAATGCCACAAATAAGTGGTAGAGAAAAAGCCACATCAGTTCTCTCTAATCTGGGTATTCCTGGATTCCCAGAGCAAGAAAAACTCGTGACACGTTTGCACTGCTGCCCTCTGCGGGCCAGAGGGGCCGTGCTGGAAGCCCTCCTAGTCCCTTCCTGCTATGCCAGGAGGAATGGACAAATGCTCTTCAGGGAAACGATTTGATTTTTGGAGCTAGATGAAAAACTCCAGCTTTCTTGTTTAGGTGCACAGTTACCTGCACAGACAGCAAAACAGTAAATTGTGCCTATTGCCAAGATGGGAAAGGAATACTACAAGGATGACCTAATCCACGGGAGGTAGCGTCATCTCTCCTCTCCAGATATACCAGTGGGAACCTAGACTTGTCCTCCAATTTCTCATGAATTTAAATATTGCTACTTGATGACATATTTCTTTAGATCTGTTCCAGAATGTCTTTAGAAAAATTACTTGTCATTATTAATTAAGAATATTTCTAATCCTTCTGTCAGAATTTCATCAAAAGAACCAGTCAACTTGAATGTCAATCTGTCAACTTCCTTCCTAGGAGGCAACAACAGTTTTAAGAACACTGCAGTCCATTTTTGGTACATGCAGGGTGCTACATGAATGTGGCACGTTACCATTCAGGTTATTAAAGCAAAACAGGCACTCATCACTTCAGCACAAAAGGCAGACAAAGCAATCACTGCAGAAGATTTTACTAACTGCAAGAAGAGCATCTGTGTAAATAAGAAAAGATTTCAAGCATGCAAATTGTCATCATTCTGCAAATATGAAGCGTTAACTGGAATAAAAAAAAAAAACACATCAAAAGGACTAAAAATTATAAGATATCAATAGTGTAGTTTTCATAAATATATTGCATGAATTGACAGTGGCAGATGAGGTTTCCATTTTTCCTTTGGTCAGAGCCCTCCAAGGCCAGGCACAAGCACAGCCAGGCTCCGTGCATGCTACCACCTTAGAAAAAACGTTTCATAGCACCTGCTGCTACAAGCGCTTAACAGAACTTACAAAAGTTATTCAGACTCCGTCAGCCCACTGTATTTTTTTAAACAAAACTGAGTTTACGTTGATACAATAGTTTATTAGTGGAATGCACATGAGTTTGTCTCCTGTCCTTCCTTTAGTTCTCAGCACCTTCCAGTTACTCACAGACGTCTATGCAACTTCCAGCCCAAGCCAAAGGCGAAAGTGCATCGCGAAAGGGAAGAAAGGGAGAAGTTTAAGACTGGCACCTCTGAGTGCCTACTTCATCAGGTGCGTGTCCAGTTCCCCAAGCCTGCAGTAGACGGCTATTTCTTCCTTCCACATCTTGATTTACTGCTCCTCCCTGATTTGTGTTCAAGTTCTTCTAAGCAGGTTCCATACTCCATTTAGTCAGTATAAAGTCATGCCTGCTCTAATGCTCTTCCAGCTATTGCCATGTCCCTTTTACTGTAAGCCTTACCATTATTAGACAATCCCTGATATTTCAGACCAGTTCAGTAAGAGCTTGGACTTTTATAAAAATGGAAAGAGTCTTTTCTTCAAGATATAGAGCACGGTGGCCAGGAATAAGGCAAGGGCGAGAAAGATGAGAAGCTTGTCTGTCAGTTCCCTGCGGTTGTACTTCGTTATTAGCTTTCTTCCCAACTGAATTGTCCCAGACATGGACTTAAATTCTTCATTTGCTTCCAGGATGGTTCGTGAAGAATTGGCTGAAATGAGGGGAAAAAAAAAAAACTTCAAAAATACCTGACAAATGAAATAAGCACACAGCATTTGTTGATGTGGACAGTGCTAGTGAGATCCTAGTGAGTCAGGCTAACTTATGGGCAAGACAAACGTAGACCAAGCTCTGGCAGAATCTTTCACCACTCACTAGTCCTGATGTGGCATGAAAGAAAACGTAAAGCAAATTAAAAGCACCGAATGGATTAAAGTTCCCTGTCTTGTTACCAAATTTTTATTTCTTTAGCTTATTTGATCAAACCTAGTTCACGTCTTTTATGAAGTTAGGGTTACTTAGCAGCTCTGTAGAACCGAGTGAAGTAAACAGAGCTAGAATCACCACTGTAAGAAATCAGCCTGGTTTTGGCAGCAGCAAGGCAGGTCAGTACCTGACCACAACTGAAATGCTCACCGCAAGCCAGAACTCTAAATCAGTGTGACCTGGGGGCTTTACAGAGCTTGAAAAGGCAGCAAGCAGTACTATGAGCCCCTTAACTGTCAGGTTCAAGACTTTTTTTTTTCTTACCGTTAATATTTTTGACAAGTACAACTCATAGTTCTTTTGACTCTTCCAAGTGAACAAAATGAAATCAACTAGTGGAAAAATGTATTAACGGGTGTCAACTAAAGAAAGAATTTGAGAATATGCCAAAAAGCAGCATGGAAGACGGATCTCTGCCAACTTTGTTTTCTAAAAAATAAAACCAACACCTAGCAACCCCTGCCTTCCCTCTTTCAAACTACTAAATGACAAAAAGCAAAACTCCAGGAATAGCCTTTGTCTTTCATTACAGAATGTATATTCTGAATGGGAGTGAACGCAGGCAAATCACTCTCTATTGAACTGAATGACTAAAGAATGGTTAAACTCCAAGTTAAGTTGTCTTGTTCACAAAGACAAGTATAGTGGAAATACTTATGTAAAGCTTTTGCAAACCACGACATCCCATTTTAGAGAGAGATTTTGAATATTTAAATATTCTCCAAAATAGAAAACCTTTTTCTTCTCATTGTTGAAGCAGAGCTTTGTTGCTTCCCAGCTGTATGTATTCACTGCATCCTGAGAAAAGACCCCCTCTAAAAAAGGAGAATTCGAACTACTGACTTAGAAGCCACAGCTGGATTCTGTAAATGATTTTTGATAGTTCTTTCCTTGATAAACTGCAAGTGCTGTTCAGCCAGAAACTCAGTGATGAAGTGACTGCCAAACTGTCATTTTTAATGGGAGAAGAAACATGCTACTTCTCCATGAACAAACTGTGCCCAGCTGCCATCCTCAGAAGGGTGCAGGAGCTGGCGGGGGAGGAGGGTTGGGAAAAAAAAAAAGGTGGGGGGGAAGGGAGGGAACTGCTTTACTTATACTTCATACTATTTTCTCTCTTACCCAGCAGCACAGCTAGTAAGAGGCCTAAGCAACACAGATCTAAATGGTTCATGAATCACCAATTTTGACAGGCCCCTTGATTTATTATCCTAGGAGTCTAAGCTAAAGCACAGGGCAGAATCTGGACTGCCAGTCCCTGATGCTCTGCTGACAGAGCAAGTGACCTTAGGCTCAAGTCACTTGATCCCCACATCTCAGTCACCCCAGCTGCAGACAGGGTGAAGACAGTCTTCCACGCATACTAAGTTTCCTCCATGTGCAGGCTTGTAGTTCGGTTTTTATCGTCTTTTCTACTGCCACATGCCTGCCAGGACAAGAGCACAGAGCAAGTGCACTCTTTGCACTGCAGAAAGTCACTCTGCTTTTACACTTTTATGTGGAACTAAAACCAGAGCTGTTCTTCCTGTCCCCTCTTGTTTACTTCAGAGCCAAGAAAACACATCATGAAACAGAAAGACAGTCCAGCAAACACTTCTAGGCAATATGCCATTGCTATTTTCTGTTTCTAGACAAGTGTTAGAGGAGTTCTGCTGGACACTTCTTTGATTATCATCCCATTAAGTTTGGAATTAGGAATGCAACTTTTCATTGTGCTCTACACCTTGATAGTGTGTCTCTGCCCATCCTAATAGAACTAGTGAGGGCCAATTCCAAGATTCAATCCATAACCAAACACCCAAATTGCACCAGTACCTAGGGTCTGCACAGTTTCCTCGCTCTGCTGGACCTGCTGGGACATCATCCTGCTAATGCCCATCAGACTCTCCGTGATGTTGCTTGCACTCTCTGCCAGACTCTCCTTTGTGGTCTTTCTGAAAGAGGAAGGGAAACATAAAGGAGGAGAGAATAAAATTATGTCTCTGGGTATTGCAGAAAAGTGCTGCTGACAGGGAGCTAAGAATACAGCTTGGTACAACACATCTCCACCAATGTAAAAAAGACAGAATTAGGTTTTACTAGTGCATGAGAAACTAAGATCAAGGTATGTATTCATTATTGTCATTAAGCACTAAAATGTTAAAGTCATGACCCAAAAGAACTGTTAGGCAGCGGCTGAGAGTCTCATGGACTCATATTTCACTAGTTATTAATCCTTCACTATACTGCTTCATATAGCACCACAAAAGCCTTGATATCACTTTTGTTTTATTGGACTTCTGCTGCTTCAAATAAGACAACTTTTCAATATGCAAGCTTTATAAATTTAATCCAGCTCTGCATGTGAAAACAGACTGAAAAATGATCTCTTGCTTACCTATCTGGTTGGATTTAATGTAAAAAGCTGTCAGAAACAACTTTAAGTCAATAACACTTTAAAACCTACACAAAAGTCACATGCACTCAAAAAAAATGTACAAATACAATCAGATAACTTCAAAATAACACTTTTTTTTCTTAGTAGAAGCAGTATTCACTAACTCTATTTAAATCTGTTATCAATTTATAAAGGGCAGATGTTCCGTACCTTTGTCTTAGGGTGTCTCTTCCCTGCAGCAGCTGATCCTTCTCAGAGTTGTCAATAGCAATTTTGCATGCTAGATTTGCCTTTCTCCAAGCTGCCTGGTTGCTGAAATCATAAGAGTATGATCTGGTAAGTAAAATTTTGCAAGCTAAGATGGAGCAAAAGCAACGGAACAAAAGATACTATGTGAGTTGTCAACAAATCGGCTCTCAAGCCAGTGCCTTAGATGCCTGCACTGCTCCAAGGAGATCCAACCAACAGACCATGACTAGGGTCATGGGCAGGAGAGAAGGAAGGAGGAGAACCAAGTCCCACCCCTTCTGTTGCTGAACCGCTCCCATGATCCTGGGCAGGAGGGCTTCGTGCCAGTGACCGCGGTTGAAAAACGGGATGCAAAAGATGCTGTGTGAGAGCCCGGTGCCTCTAGACTTACTTTCCCGAGAAGGGCCCCGTAAGCAGCACCTGCTGCCTGACGCACCTGAGCATTTGCTTTTTATGGTTCTCCACCTCCTGCAGCAAGGCTTGCTTCTCTGATTCTTTATCTTGCTCCTTTGCCATCTGCTCAAGCTCCTTGGAGAGAAAGCAGAAACGTGGAAACCTGATCAAATGCTGTCACCACCTGCGAGTCAGCCCCGTCCCCTCTTTGGTGTGGGAAGGAGCCCACACCAAAATTAGCACCGCCACGGCCTTGCCTGCAACCCCTACGGCTCTCCCCGAGGGGCGACAAACGCCCCCCAAACAGCTCGCGGTGCCTCGGGGAGCAGGGCAGGGCCGCGGGAGCCTCACCTGGAGGCGGCCGCGGAGCTGCTGGAACTTCTCCTTCACGGCGGCGTTGAGCTCCGTGAGGGCGCTCAGCGGCCCCGGGCAGTCCCGGATGTCCTGCAAGGCAACGGCACGGTCAGCGGGGCCCGGCGGCGGGCGCAGGGCAGCGGGGCCCGCCGCCGCCGCGGTTACCTGCACGGCCGCCTTGATCTCCAGGTCGAACCTGACGATCTCCTGGTTGCAGACCCGCAGCGGCACCGAGGCGGCCGCCGCCATGTTGGGAGCAGAGGCCGCGGCGCCGTGGCAGCCGCTCGGGCGCCGCCTGCTGGGCCNGCGGCGGGGCCGGGCCGGGCCGGGCCACGGAGGCGGCACCGCGGAGCCGTGTCCGCCCGGCGCCTTCGGCCTCGCCCCGCGCGGGAGCCGCGTGGCAGATCCAGCCCCACACGGGGACCGAGAGGAGCAGTCGTCGCAGGGCTAAAATGGCGCCGGTAGCTAAATGGCTCGGCTGCCGCGCTGGGACTTTCCAGTACTGCGATGTTGTGGAGAGTTTCTTTTTTTTTTTTTTTTTTTCTTTCCTTCTCAGCATTCGTGATTAACTTTTAGATTGCTAACACCACTTAATAAATGATTCCTGTCGTGCTCCTTGCACATGGAAAATGCAGGACCCACAAACACCCTCCATTCTGCCCCTGCCCTGCTCCTGCCCTGGGCTCGCGCTGGAGACCGACCGCGTTGGCAGCCGCTGCCAGAAGCCTCTGGACCTGCTGGGGCTCAGTCCGGGCTCCAACACTGACCCAGCAGCTCTGTGCATTGGCCATTCCTACGAGCTGGGAGAAACACAGAACAAAACCAGGTAGTTTTCTTATCGAAGGCCAAGGACAGTCATTACCGCGCACAGAAAGGGGCACCTCGAGCTTCCCGCCCAGGCGCGCGGCCGGCGCACGCAGAGCCCCGCGGCCCGGGGTGCTCCCCGCCGTGCCAGACCACCCGTACAATCACTGGAGACTGCTCTTTTTTCCTCCACGATTTTTATTTTAAATTACAAAGGATGTTGCATACATTGATGAATTTGTATCTGAATAGAAGTGCTAGGGATCAAGGGTGACAGAGTAAACAAAGTCAATAGTTAAATTGTGCCTCTTTTCAGAAAAAATAAAAAAAAGAAAAACTGCACGACTATTAACCAACATTAAACATTGCAACTCTTTAACAGGTCATGCTTTTAACAAGGTAAATTTATTTTCTAACAGAGAAAAGACTTTTGGTAAGTTTTTCTGAGCTCCAGTTGGAAGCTGATTACAGAGTATCCAGGACAGCATTGCAGTCATGACTCAACATGGGCAGAGCAGGCTGCCGTGTGCTGTTTAAAATGCCTTTTTTTTTAAATTTTCCCTCACCTTTCAGCCACCTATGTCAGCATGTGCCATCAGCCTTAGAGTTCACTTGACCACAATACTGAGCAATGAGAAATTTTACTCACATGAAATATTCTAGGATAGGTGATTCAGACTAGATCCTGCTTTTTTGACCAGAAGATTGTGTCGGGCTGCTGCTGTTAGTCCCAAAGCCAATGCAGTCCCAAAGCCAATTTTCTTACTGTAGCCAGTTGACTTATCTAAATTTGGGTTAGTACAGGTACCTAAGTGTCAAATATTCTTAACTGACAAAAAAACCCCTAAAGATTTTACTTTTTTTAAAAAAAATAAATGATTAAAAACATGTGGCTTAAAACAGCTCTTCACTTTTAGCTTTAAAATAGCTGCTTTGCTTTTAGCTTCGCTGCTCACTAGAAAAACAATAAATATGTAGTCAGGATTTGCTCTTGTGGAGGTTTGTGAATGTCTAAAAGGCTGAGGATTATTAATTCAGTGCGCACACACCTTCTTACCATGCTAGAAGCACTGGGGGTAAAAACATGGCATATGGTGAAATGTAAATCGGAGGAGAGAGACATTTTTGTAGGCTGTGAAGAAGACAGAACCTAGAATGCCATTTCGTATTCACGACATTTAAGAACCCCAGTTTATATTAGGAGATGTTCAGAAGTGGTGTTTTCTCAACAGACTAATGCCCTTAGTACAGTTACAAGAAGCAGTCACCGAAGCCGTAACTGTTTGAAATGCACTTCACACCATCCCTGGGGTACGCAGAACAAACCTCAGCTCTGCACGGCTGCGCCAACAAGCCAAGACCACGTCTAGCAGCACACTGAACCAGATGATTCCAACTGAAGCCTATAACTTAAAGATAAATTCAAATCATGATTAGATGCAGTCTCACAATTCAGGTCTCAAGGCCAAATACAGATCCTAACATTCATGTCACATAATGGAGTTATGCCTCAACAGAGTTTCAGGAAGACTAGCAAGCACGTTTGAGGAGTAGATTTGCATTTGCTATTTCTGCTGAAGGCAACTTGTATACAACCCTTTAAAATTCTCCGGATAAAGCCTTTTGCAGTTTTAAAAAAATAGCTACATCTAAGTGATTTATGGAAAAGAAAAGCACATCCATTCTTTACATTTTGTGAATAAGCTGTTTTATTAATGAAGGCAAGTACTGGATAATAGTTTTAGGGGAGGCATCTTGTTTTTCAGACAAAATCCAGATTGACATCACTGTAGTTCAGAAGCACCTGCTTCCTTTTAAGTTAGTTAAAAAGACCCTTCATTCAGTCTACATCTTTTAACATTTTCCTGGCCCACTTTTCTCAGTATGAAAAAAGTCTGCTCTATGTAAAAATTAGGAAATGAACACATCAGAACCTGACTCTCACATCAGCTTTACAGTAATGCAGCTTCATTAAATCACAATGATTTAATCTATAAGAAAATCCAGCCCACTCACACCTAAACAGAGCTTTAGTTACAACTAACTAACTCACTTTCATCCAAAAAAGTACTCAACAAGTATCAGCAAATGTGTTCACTGAATCACGGAAGTGAAAGTGTTAGCAAAAGGGGTTCAGGGCTTAAAAATACCCTCCATGAGCACCCCTAGATTTTGCAAGGCCATTCAAAAACTGGTCTTCCATATAAATACAAAATAACTACTATTGAGAGGAACTGAAATCAAATCCATCCAAACTTTCTTCAGGATGCTTTTATCAGTTCAGATTCGCATTCAGAGGGGTTAGGGTCGAAGAGTTCAAGGGGAATGAGAAACATTTAGTTCTAGATGTACAAGTAAGGCACAATATAAAGCCACATCATAATCCATCATGAAGGAAAGAGGAAAGGACAAGAATCATACATGGTACAGCAGAACAAGCAGTCCATCGATTGAAAAAGTGTGGCACCTAAATTCAGACTGACGAGATCTCGACAAGAGCAGTTAGGACAGCATGCTTTTAATATGGAAACAAACTCTAGAGAATCCAGTGTATCAGATAAAGGAAGAGCTTTTGTTTGTATTAAATCAAAAACGTGTAATTGTTTTCGGATACAGGAGTAAAAGTGAATATCCACAATGCCTACACTCAAAAACAAACAAAAAATCCAGGACTTCATTAAGATCCACAGACCATGTATGAACACTGAAAATCTTTAGGAAATGGTCTTCTCTAAAGATCATCCAAAAATGCATGCCACAATTGCCAAAAAACAGAACATGTACATTTGCTGTTTTTATACCCTTATAAGATTTTTGTTTGTGATAAGTATACACTAAATGTATATATTTTATGACACTAGAGGAAGCAGATTGTTACTGGCATTAAAGTACAACCATTTCTAGACGGTTTAAATGCCACAGAGTCCCCTGGTTAAAATGTAAAGCTGCACAGCTTGCCTATGTCACCTTTATGATAAAGTTAAACCAGCAAAAGGTCTTATCTTTACTCTACATTTTACTGCCAGGTTTTATTTATATCAAGTATCGCTGCAGCATTCTGACCAGCCCAGAGTTAGCAGCAAGTGGCAGGAATCATATAAAACGCAGTTTCTTTTTTTTTTCTTTTTAACAAAGTGCTTTTCTAAGATATACATACATATAAATAGGTACAAAATAAAGTGTCAACATTAAAAAGCTCAACTATTTCAAAGCTTTAACTTAAAATAATACATAGAAAACACTGAAATGCAAGGTATGGAATTCACTAAAGGTTCAAAGTCTACCTTGAAATGCTAGACCAAAATCATATTCTGGTTTTCAGACAAAAATAAAAAGCTATAAAGTTATATTTGCTCAGTATTCCTGAGCAGTAAAAAGGGGGCTTTTTAATACTTTTGTCAGTTTAATTTGTCACAAAAGTTTTTACCTGATTGCAAAACTGCTTTCGTAACATTTAGAAAAGCTGCCTTGTCTATCCGGGTTTGATAGAACATAAGGATCTCTCTTATCTGAGCAGGGTGCTGCCACCATTCCTAAGAAAGGAGCAACAGTGCTCAGACCTCGGGACAGACACGGCTTTAACCTCAGCAGAGACACTCACTCCTCACCGAGGTTTTACGGGCTGTTTGCTCGTCTGGAATCGCTGCAGTAGCGGCAGCGCCTACGAGCACAACACATCTGACCCACTACGGAGAGCAGCAGCCAACTCTCACCTCACTCCAAGAACAACAACAAAAACACCCAAATTCCACTCGGATTTTGCATGTCTTAAGTGGATTTTCAAAGTTTTGCCTAAATTGCCCTGGGTATTTGCTCAGTCTCTTGAAGGAAAACCTTTCCGTACAGCTCAGTAGTGGTATTTTGGCCTCCTCGTCCCTTCTGAGATTTGCAGACTGTTCAGACGCCGCAGGCTGTGCGCACACTCGCAGGGAGGCGCAGGACTGCCCCTCGCCTCGCACTCTCACTGCACTATCACCGACTCAGACGCTCTTATAGTACAAGCTCGGATACAAAAATAATCTACATATAAACAAAAAGATATCACAGTACAAACAGACAAACTAGAAATGGAGAAATACCCCAAAGGGAGTGGGGAGAAAGCCTTCATAGACTTTGCACTTTTTCAGCAGCTACATTTGAAAATATTTGGTATTTCTATTTTCAGTAAACAGTGTTCTGTCATTTTTAAATAGGGCGAGAAAAAACAGGGAGGAAAGGGGGGTCCATGAAACCAGAGAATGATCTTGCCTTGAGATAAAGGACTTTCTCATCAAGGGCTAAAGCTTTAATCTGTACTTTAACACTGACTACAAAGCCAACTCTTATTAGCAGAAGAGCAAATAAGAACTGTGTGTTAATATTCCCCAATCATAGAAACTACTGAATTAACAAGAATAAGTCACATATAAGTTTGAAGAAGCTAGTTTTGAAATACCTGTACAAAAATATAAAAGTCTATAAATTTTTTTTTGTTTTGTTTTTAGCCTGTGTTGATCCTTGGAAACATCACATGCATAATAATACATCAACTGGAAAAGTGGCAACTAAGGAATTAGATATTTGTAGCTCTTTTTTTTTTTTCTCTTTACATATATACACATTACAATAAAAATAATTTTATTTTGGTTGTTTGGTGGAAGTATACTACAACAAGCTAAATATTTTTTTTAATTCTCAAAGTTGAAAACTATTTTACCAATAGCTTACTAAAATCCAAATATATTAAAATCTCCTACATTAAGTGCAGAGAAAAAAGATTTAAAGACTCCGAGATGGCCACCAACTTATCTACCATGGAAGCGTACTACAAGAACAGCAAAATAATATTGTTATGTATGAATGCTCCTTCTGTAGATAATTGGACCCAAACAAAAAAATTCACAGTTCAGTAAGATCCCTAACCCTGACCTTTAATTTTTTTTTCATTTTTTTTCTTTTGTTTTTACATTCAGTACAGTATCATATAAGCTGTGCAAAACTTTACTTAGACTGGCAGTTCGCCATATCAGTTGCATTTGTCTTTGGTACAAAAATAAACAATCGCATTAATGTGCAAGTATTTGTTTTCTTCCGGCCAAAGTACCGAAATTAAGTTTTCTAGAGCCATCTTTTATACAATACATAGACTCTGTGGCATATATCTACATTTTCAACATATTCCTATATACATTCAAAAATTTTAAGAGCTGGAACAAATACATTAAAATCTATAATCTTACCAGCTATACATCTTGTTTTTCCCTCAGGGTTTTCTTCATACAAAAACTTTACCAGCTTATACTGATAGCTCTCCCTCCAAAATACAAGGCACAAAGAATATACTTTTTTTTTTTCTCTTACTTGCACAGACATTTAAATACTATATTAAGCTCAGAAAATTAAATTCTTATATGGCACACTAGCTCTAATGCCACGTGTGCTATGTACAAGTTAATGGATGCAATGAAAGCTTACTGTATATTCTTCTTTTAGAATAACAAAGAAAATTCGATAATTCTAAAAAAAAAATCCTTAAATTGACAGCTTTACAAAAAAATGCTTCCTCTTATTTTAATTGGAGCATAAACCTGCTACAATGTCTGGCATATGCTAAAAATTTTCACTAGCAAAAACATGTTTTTGCTTCTAAAACAAAAGTGATACAGACTGGTCCTAGATGACTTAAAAAGAGTCCTAATCTCTGTAGTTAAGCCTAAAGCAGCTTTCAAACTATCTGGTTTATGCTCCAAAAATGCTAATAAGCATTTTTTTAAATCATGCTTTGATTTCTTTTACCACATTGTTATTTAAAACAATGGAACCTAATTGTAAGTGTTCAGGTAATGCTAGGCTGACGTGCAGACCAGAATGCAATTTACAATGAAGTATTTGACAATACAGGTAAAATCTGACCGATGAGAATGGGTGAAGGGATGTCTTAAACTTTTGACATTGGTATTCGTAGCCCTACAAGGCCACCAGTGGGGTCTCCTTCTGCGGTCTTCTCTAAAACTTGGTTCACAAATTCTGATGTTTGTCCAGCTACAGGTAGTCCTTAAAAGGAAAGTTAATAACATTATAAGACTGCTATTATTTGCAGGTTCCTCTGAGTATAAAGACAATGAACATTTTGGTCAGTGAAAAACTAAAAGGCCTAGAAAGCTTATAAATTGGCAGCGCTTCTTTTTTTCTATTTCAAAAATAGTTCTTGATCTAACACTCCATAAATTACATGCCTCTTCGTATACATGCAACTACCTTAAGTTTATTGCTTACCAAGAGTATCTTTAATAAGCACATTCAATTTTTGTTCCATGTTGACTCCTCTATCGTCTTTAGGAAACTGCACGCGATTAACAATTTCTTGTTTAATAGAGTTGATCACAAATAGTAAATTATCTGCAAAGAAAGAAAAAAAAAAAAAAAACATAGGTGAGGACTATACTGTGTTCCCTCAGGAACAAAAGAGATATTCAGTTGTCCACACACTGTCATCTAGAAGAAGTGTTAAACATGTCCTAGCTTACTTACTGTAATATCATAGACAATCCAAACAAAAGCATTACATTATTATCTGTAAAGTAGCTCAACACTGCAGGTAACCCAATTTATATTCACTCTATGAAGCAGTCATCAGCACTGCTTTCTCTATAAGCTGCCAATTATGACCCAGGTTACATGAAGATGCAAATCAGAGCCTTGCATTACGAATGTAAGAAAAACTAACAAGTGAAGAGTCATATTTACCATATTCTGTGTTGAGACCCCAGAGTTTTACTTTGTTAGCTTCATACTGGGCTTTCTTCTTTAGTCTACAAGCCCTATAGTAAGAAGAATTAGAACATTTTTCAAAACTTCCAGAATACTAAGAGCATCTGTTTCCATTAGCCACATGAACTTACTATTAACCAATACTTGCAGAGCTTTGATGTACAAAATCATCTACTCAATCAGGCTCACTGAAAGCATGCTGCTACCTATATTTGATTACATTTCACATTTTCTCACTGCATCAAGCATTTGCCCTGCAGCCAAGTATGCCAGTTTCTAATGTAAATAACTCATTAGCTAGGGAGCAGACAAACTAGCTCTCAAAGGCACAGTTGCCCTGCTTTTTGATAAACAGGTAATAAACCTGCCATGGGGGATGCGGAGATGAAGCAGGTTCTCTTGAGACAAAAAAAGTAGTTAGGTCTTATTTGTACACCTGAAGTAATCCAAATTTGCTCATCCAAGTAGTGCTAACTAGGATTTACCTGGAAGCCAGTTTGTTCTTCTCTTTTCGTGACCTTGGTCTGGCGGTTAAGGGCAGTTCACTGACCGGTGTCAGGTCACTGATCACCTTATTCAGTTTCCTCAGCTCATTCCCAATCTGTAGAAGTTTTCTGGGGTTGGGAGTCAGGTCTTCTACATCAGTCCTCCTTGACTTCTTTGCTGCATATTTTCCTGTTTTGAATATGCAGAAAATTGGGTTGGGAAGTAACAGAATGTGTATACAAAACTGTTAAATAAAATATGTATTATATTTTGGAGTAGGTTCCTTTGTTCATCACAGAGCAACAGAATTGAATTGTATGATCTCTATGCCTTTCACAGTAGCATTTCCAGACAAATAACTTTGTACAATTCATGTTATATCCAGATCAGATAAGAGCAAATACTGCTGGCCAGGACAGAAATGAATTGGAAGTGATGAACTATGCACAAAACAGGGCTGAAAAAGAGTTTTGTCACAAGTTCCAACACACTTGTTTTGCCCCAACCCCGACTTGCTAATGGCGTTCAGACAGTAAATTCTCTCTCACACAAGTTGCTTAAATTTCTAAATAATTTTATTCTTAAAACTCTTCACTGAGAAAGCGCATAAAGACCTGGCACTGCAATGACCTTTAGAGATAATAATCTTAAGTAACCCAAGTAAAGGCTAACCGAACCTGTTTAATTGCGTTTGAAGCTATTTTGGGCCTAGATTTCCTGAGGAGACACACACATTCTGGATACAATTTGTGTTCCATACGATATTCTGCCACTGGTCCATGTTGCTGTCTGGATCTTCACTGAAAAATGCCAACTATCACAGATACTTTGATGGAATAGGTAACAAGAAAATAAGCATAATTCCTGTGAGGGGCTTGTTCTCAATGCCGTTACTCATGCTGGAAGTACAGTATGGCTGGCCATCAAAAAGTTACAGTGATAAAATAGAGTTACAAGATCAATAGGTTTAAGTTCCTAAAAGAGTATTTAAAAGATGTGGTTTATTTGCAGAAGAGGAAGTGCTTCTCTGAGTTGCATTTGCATTGGTGAGAGAAATAAGTAGGGAGGAGCAAATAAAACAGTTATGCCTCATTGCCCATCCTTCACTTTGTATTGCAGATAAAGTGAACTTGGCGTATGAGATCACTTGCAGCTTATTTCTAATATAAACAATGCTGAAACCATCTAACAGCTTCCAGGAGTACATATCAGTCGTATGACCCACCTGTGATGTTTAGAATAGCACAACTGTAAAAAAAAAAAATTCCCTTGGGGCTCCCAGCAAGAACCTTGGCAGTTACAATCCTCAGTTCATCTCCCTTCCTCTGAAGGAGCCACAAAGACAGGGGGAACTCCTGTGCGCTCCCTGTGCCTTCCTTGGCCGCAGAGCTGCTCTCCTGACGGAGTAGCAGAGTTGTCAGCGGTTTAAGGATTTATTTGCATGGCAAAAACACAACTTCTCAGCAGTGTCAAGTGTGGCAATTTGGCTACACAGGCATCAGACTTCAGTGAAGACACCCACTTGTAACCTGGACTCTGTCCTTACCATGGTGGAGACCGTTCTTCTGATACATGTTGCTTGGTAGCGTGTCCCGATCCCACTCGGACGGCCTCAGCATCCTCTCTTGCTGCGATGGTGTTAGTTGCTCACTGTACTCCCAAAAGTATCTTCGTTTGCCTCTTTTCCGACAGGATATTGCAGTCATTTCTTTTAAATCCTCCACAGAATCATTTTCATATCCTAAAAGAATGCATTGTATTGTTTTTTTTTTAATGTTTACAAGACTGTTTCTAACCTTTTAATTATGGGCTGAGTTTTTAAGAAATTAAGAGAAAAAAGACAAGACAATGGCCTGTTTCACATTATCTTAAGGACTCAGATTTAGTCTCAACTGTTACCAAGTATTTGCTTTAAATACAGGAATAGACATTCAGCCAGTGATGGTTCTTCATCTGCTGAATGGAGACAAATTATTTATGCATTGAAAGCCCCTTTCTGTTGTTTGACCCCTTAAGACCCATTGCTTTTCTCCCCCACAGTCTCAGTACTGCGGAGGAGAGATGGCAGCTGTTGGACAGTGTTCTTCCACCTTCAACATATGTTCCTTTAGTTTGTGGGAAGATAATCCTAACTCCTCCACATCTTTAATTACTATTCAATCACAATGTGCACAACAGAAAAGGATAATCGAAACAGAGATGGATTAGCAAAAGATTCATAAGAAAAGGCAAAATTATTGCTGCATCTTGCATTTAAACAGCTTTGGGAAATAAGTCTAACTATCCATCTTACATACTAAAGAAGACCAAATCCCAGTAGAGGAGGCTCTGCTATCAGGACTATGCACTGAAGTTTGCGAGTAAAGAACATATAAACCAAAGGGACACAAACTGCTCCTTCTCTTTCCTCTTTCCTTCTTCTTTAGTGGAATGAAAAGAAACAATCTACAGTAAAACTACACAGGATTTTAGAGTTACATTATGATGTACTTGGTTTAACTGTTCTTGAAAATACATTGAAACTAGAAGGCCACTATGCAGATTGCAAGAAAATGTTTAAACCACATTTAAGGAAACACCCTTTCCCCCTTAATTCTTACATATCCTTTATAAAAAGAAAGCAAGATAACCTGTAGTAAGGGATAAAAGCACTACACTGTCTTTTGTGCTGAAATATTGTATATAATATGTTACATTTAATAAAAAACAATATATTTTAAAACAACACACATTACTGAAGCTTAAAGCTAGCCCAACCTCTACATGGGCTGCAAGCTTAACAAGCCTTGGCCCCATGTGCAAAGCTCTGCATTGCTTTTTTCCAACAGCACAAAAAAACACATTCTTCATTCCCTCCGATTCCATTAGTCTGTTTGCACTCGAGCAACAAGTTGAAAGAGGAAAAACAAACTTTCTTGTTTGGGTCTGGCTCTCTCTCACCTCATACTCCAAAGTTAGGAATAAAAGTTAGGTACAGAAGGATGAAATCCATTCTAAATCTCTGTTTCTAATCATTATATCAGTATCTTTACTTTGATTCACTATTTTACGTAGAAGAAAAGATATTTTAAACTAAATAAACAAAACAGAATTGAACAATAAAACATGCTTACTGAGAAAAATTCTCTTGCAAGGTTAAAGGGATCAAAATCACAACATCTGTTTTGTTTATCATGATAATAAAAGAAATGCTGCCCAAACTTGGCCAATAACCAGTTACACACAAACTTGCTACAGAAATTCAGTGCCAAAAGGAGAGTTCGTGTACAGCCCTATACAGCTCTTCAAACAACAGTTACAGAGAGCAAATTGACTTTGGTGAAGCAGTGTTTCATGTACTCTCAAAAACACGCAAAGAAGAGTAAACAAAAGCAAACTATGTATAAAATATGTACATCAGAGGGTCAGTAACGACCAAGTAAGTTTTTGTCCTTTTAATAAAATATATCTTCACTTTAAATTTTTGACTCGACTTTGGTTTCACTATCACAAGGTTAAATCTTCCAATGCCACCTTTATTTTTAGAACATATTTCCACAGTATTCACCTCAATTCTGAAGATACTAACAGCAAAACAAAGTTCTGGTGCAATGTAATTAAAATCTTTGGAGACACTATTTTCCAACACATAAAAACATACAGTGAAACCATCTTTTAGTATCACCACACTCAAGGTGAACGGCTTCATTTGCTAAAGCTCTCACCAGCCTGTGCTGGCCACGCTCCTCACTTCCTGCACTGCACCACGCTGGGGCGTGTAGGTGCTGGGGGCGATTGCTCAGCAGTAAAATTTCAAAGACCACAAACAGTTAATACAATTCCACCAACTGAAACCCCACCACTTTAATAGGATGTCTCTTTTTCAAGGTTCCCAGCCTTTCCGCGGCTCTGTGGGCTGCAAGGCACTGTGTAGGTCAGCAACTGTGTTTTATTAGAGAGCTGTAATAGCGACTCAAAGGCTCATGTAAGAATAAGTATAGGGAGCTCAATGCAGCAGAAAGGAGGAAAAGATTTTTAAATACTAGTAAAATATGTTAGGCACACATAAAAGTAACATGAGGGGCATTAAATACTTAACAAGTTTAATGCCTACTCAGGAAATCTCCTTTATAAAATAACAAATCTGATTTTAAGAGTTCAACATGGCAAATATCAGTGTGCCTTAGAGAAGCTGCCGTTTGAAAAAGGGAAAATTTAAACTGCCCTTTTTTCACTCTGAAAGTTATGCATTACCAAATGTTTGAATACGTTAATTCTTCTATTCTACTAGAGAGCATTTATAAAATCTGAATATTATGTCCTCTATAATTAAACTAATGCTTGGTTACAGTCCTGTCCCTTTCCACCATAGATTTTGTTTTTACAGAATGCCTTGTTACTTTCTGGGTGAAGGTTAGCTCTTCTTTTTGTTGTTAATGTTCCTTTTCTACATTCAAAATAGGAAAATTCAGAATAGGAAAAAAATAGTATCCCACTGAGTAATACTGCTGAAAACCACCAAGAAACCATTCCACTGGTTTCAACGACATGTATTCTTTGGATTCTGTAGAAAACCATATGTACAGTAGGACTTACATAAATTATGGAATTATTTTACCCAGGCCTTCATAACAGCTATTAAGAGTTACAGCTCTGAATATATTCAAGGTTGCAGCCTACGAAAGCACTAGAAAGTTCTGCACATTCTATCATCAAGCCACCAAAAAGCAGACAACAATTGCAGGTAGTTGCTTTAATGACCTTGGGCCACAAGCTAGGTTTCTATAATCTCTATTATCATTTTTGTTTTATGACCACAGTTTATCTAATTTTGCTAGAAACAGGAAAAACACTTCTCTTGCAAAGCTTTCATTAATTACATTTTACAAAACACTCTGTAAGTCTAGAATGAAAGCTGGTACCTTAAGACCAGGTGGTTCACCTGTAAAATAAAGCATTCCAAAGCATTTTTCCACTCAGCAGACATAGATTTATTAACCTTAACAAACCCCAACATTGCCGGTACCTGGTTCTGAGAAAGTATCACTGATGTCATCATCTTTATCATCTTCATAATCTTCTTCCTCATCATCATTTTCAGACAGCTCATGCTCACTACCAAATCCTTCATCATGGTCCTCATCTTCAATATCTTCCTCATCCTCCTCCTCTTCTTCAGGGTCTCCTTTGGTTGACTGCTCACCCAAACTGTCTGTGACAAAAAGAGAATAATTGTGCTCCTCTTTCTTCTGTGAAGAATCTGACACTGACGTGCCCGCAGAAAGACTGCTCTCTCCTACAGTGAGTCCTGCGGTTTCTTGGGGTGGGCTGATGAGCAGCTCTTGAGTTTCTTTAAAAGGCAAAACATTAGGAGTACTGTGACTGTGTGGGGACTCTATTCCTTTTCTTTCTTGTCTCTTTGCTACAGCACCACAATAGCAGGTGTTTTCCTTTGCTGCATCCACATGTGTCTGGCTCAGCACGGGTCTGCTCTGTGGTAAAGGATTGATCTTTACTTTCGCCTTTTTAACATAGTCTTTACATTCCACATGAACGTTCACCTTCTCGTTGCTGTAGACGCTGGTCTTCACCATGATTTGCGTGCTGGAGGCAGGCTGGGTTGCAGCTTTGCTCGCCTTCTGAACACAGTCCGACAAAGGGGCCTCAGCGTGAACGTTCTTGGAGGAACAGACTGGGGCTGCAGCTCTGCTTGCAATTTTTTTGCCAGATAACAGAGAATTTAAAGGGTTTTGCTTTATGCTAAAGAGTGAATCCGGGTAATAGAGTGAATCAGAAACAGGCTGGGAGTCCTCACTGTTAAGCTGAGCCAGAGTTGGCGTTTTGCTGATCACTTCTTCATCTTGATATGGGCTTGAAAAGTCATCAAGGCCCAGATAATCCACCTCTTTTGTTCCCCAGATATCACAACTAGTTAGCTTAGTGTACTTAGTTAAGTCTTCACAGTACGTATCCCACTGCTCCCACTTGGAGGTGAGAGCAGCTTCTTTGTCCAGGATATCTGTAAAAGACTCCAAGCTCTCAAGATCTTTGCAGTCCTCCATGGAAAGTAAGTTGTCTCTGGAGCTTTGTTGATAGTCCATTTCTCTGTCCTGGGTACAATAAGACAAGTCAAAAATCAATATTAAAAAAAAAAAAAGTCATCTGTGTTCTCTACCTAAATGGTAAACTTAATTGCAATGAAGTATGAAAGACTGGTAACACATGAAGACACCTAATCTATCAACTACAACTTTATTTTGATAGCCCGACTGAAATCTAATTTTCAGGTTCCAGCTACAGATCCTTCTGAAGACGCAGATAAAGACACAAATCAAGGACTGATGATTTTCCTTCTGTTATTGCAGATTTACCTGATCACTAGGACCTAAACTAGGACCAATCTACATGCATTTCAAATACAAAAGACAAACCATTCTCATCTCCACTAATCCAAGTCAACCTTTCCTGTGTGAGGAACAGGATATGCTCAACTTTACTAGTCCCTGGAAAGCCTCATTCTAGGCAGATGGGTTAACAGGCATGAGCTTACTTTCTCCTTTTACATAGGGAAAACAAATTAATGCTAATGCAAGTAATTCACAAGTCAACTTTTGGTTTGCTTCTCTTGCATTCACAGCTTGGCTGAAGTAGCATTAACTGCCCTTGCAGAAAGAGATTGTTGCAACTAAGAGTCTTAAGCTCCACTACATAAAATCAACAGAGCTCCAATTTGAGAGCTGTATGTCAAGCCTTTCCTATTGCCCAGCTTAAACATGCGTCCATTAATGAAGCATTTTCTGGACAAGCAGTTATGCTTTTCCCTGATCAGTAATAAGCACTAAGAAGTCATCATTTATCATTCTGGAACAGATATTCTTTGTTGCTACATGAATTCAGGTCGTTAATCAAGAACAGGGAGTTATGTGTGCACGTGAACACACCTGCACACACAGATGACCTACCAGTTCATACATGAAGTCCGGATCTGAACTGCTTGCCAAGAGGTCTGTGCTCATCAGAGTCTGCTCTGAAAACACATGGCTCCGAAAGGCGTCCCCAAAAGGAGGGTCCATTCCGCTCACACTGGGCTACAATAAAATTAATACTGAATTTTGACACCAGCTATAAGAAGGCCTATTCTTCACTTAAGCAGAACATAAAAGATTGTCATTTCATTCAGCTCTGAAGCCATGCTTGCACTTGGAGTGCTTTTACCTGTGCAGATAAGCATGTCATTTCTCAGAGTGAGAGAATATGCTTCGAGAGCCAGCTAGGCACATTCACCACTTTAATCACAAAGGACACATTTGTATTCATCATGTAACTTCAAGAGCACTGCTCATTCACTCCTTTTTGTCGGTTTACAATTCTCATGCTTTTGGCAAGTCTCAGGGTTTGTCAGCACTGTAGAAGGCAGCGGTGAGTAGTGGCAAGACCTGGGAGTATCAGCAGGCACCACACGCTTCCAGGACCTTCATCCTCACGTACACTAAAGCAGTGTTGGCTGCTCTCAGAACTATTAGAATTTGTAAAACCTACCACACGCTTCCAGGACCTTCATCCTCACGTACACTAAAGCAGTGTTGGCTGCTCTCAGAACTATTAGAATTTGTAAAACCTTTATCTGAGAGTGTAACTATAGCAAAATTTACTATAACTAAGTTGTTTTACATCACCTGAGAACTAAGTGGAACTTGCAAAGAAACATTATGTAGCACGACTGGATGCACAAGGAACAGGCTGCCAGGCTTTCTGCTACTTCTAATTTCAGAGCTTCATTTCCCTTCCAGACACACTTGCCCTGAGGGCTGGGAAGGCAGAAATATTTCACTGCTCATTCAGTCTGCGTGCTGCCTGTGAATCACTGCAGTAATAAAAGACTTTTCCAGGCATCCACCCTCATCAAGAAGACAACTTTGCTGAATTCTGCTGTGTGAACAGAGTAACAGGAGCAGCAACATAGATTCACCCTAGGTACCACCAGGGCATCACTTATGTTCTTCTAAATTCTCCCAGTTGATGACAACCAAACATGCTCTTACACTTTCTTTATTTTTATTCAGAGAGCAAAATTACTTTCAGAAGGAAGTAAGATCAGAAGACATAAGGCTTACCTGAGGCATCTCCAAGCCCAGATTCCCCAAATCCAATTCCAAACTTCTTGTTTTATTCAGTTGTAGATTCCTTTCCAGCTTTAATTCAGTCTCAATGAATTTACACAATCCACGCAATGATTTTTTTCCCTAGGATGACTTCAGTTCACCAACAGGGAGCTCTTCTACTTGTAGACTTCTGTATAAAATAAGCACAGTAACCCCCGCAGGAGATAAGCATCCCATCATCAAAAAGGTAGCGCTTAAAAAAAAACAACCAAAATAAAGTAAGGACAAAAATTTCTCTTGAAAACTGCATATACCTCATGCTGGAACCTATAATGATTTTCATACACTGCTGTCCTACATCCAGTGAAAATTTACAGATGCTACAGAAGAGAGTTCCTGTGCAAAGCTTTTCGGCTCTCTGAGCTACATTTCGCCGCCTTTCTTCCTTACTACGTAGACTATAGACAGATGGGGGTCTAGTTCCCAGCTCTGTAGACATACGAAAACGCTGCATAATTGGAAAAATGACTAGCATACGGCTGAGCACAAAAGAGAAACAGTCTTTGTGACTAATGTAACAGAGCCAATAGACTCTAAAAATATCCCAAACAAATGTCTCAAATATTAATTTCAGAATAGACAGCAATGCCGCTTCAGCAATGCCACCTCCTTTTCTTAGAGTTCAAACCACTGAGGCGCAGAGAAGACTCTATCCCTCACTCACACAGCAACATCTAGTGGTAGAGGGATCTCAGCACCTCACTCGCTGCCCAGTAAGAGGGAAGGAAACGCCTCCCTAATGGAAGGAACTAAAAACTGTGCCAAACTCAGAGGTACAAAATAAAAGTTCTCTGTTAACTCTTCTATTAATGTCAAGTAAGGCACAGGCTAACCTGAATGCATTAAAATTACTAAGAGACAAATTGGACTGATTTATCAGTGCAGTAGCTGCTACGGACCCATTGCTACTTTGGAAGTAGACCTGAAGACTTTCAGAGCTCCATATACTGCTTAATCTTGCATTTGACACAGCACAGCTGAAGTGCAGAACAGCCACCATCCTAGCACAAACAGCAGCAACCACAGCTCCGCTAGACACAAATGACCAAGACGCTCATAAGCAGCAGGAAGTGAAAAGCACAGTGTGTTATATTGAAAATAACCCATTTACGCATCGTATCAAACCCGAGCCCTTGAGGCTGCTGCGCTGCAGCAGAGAGGCCGCTTTGCTGCAGCCCATTCTGCCGCGAGCCCCTCTCCCGCACGAAGGGGCTCCGAGCGACGCAGGCCAGGGAGCAGCGCAGATGCGGAGCCGAATGCGACGGCTGCATCTCCTGCTCTGGAGAGTAAGCAGCCTCGGAAAAGTGCTCTCCTGCAGCGGAGATGCTCGGAGCCCCCTGCCACAGGCACCCGGCAGCGGACTAGTCCTGCATTTTGACAAGTACCTCTTCTATTTGGTTATATTCAGAATGAATACCTTGAGACCGAGGTAAAAACAGAAATCAGAGATTATGAAAACAATAACAATGACAACACTTATCAAAGCGTACTAGTTTTCAAGTACCAGTTAAAATAGCAAGGAAACAGAAACTGCTAGTCCAGTTCCACACAAGTCACTGTTCTGGATAAAACCCTGCCAGCAATTCTGAACAACGCAGATCCCTTCAGGGTTTGTGTCAAACAGAAGCCAGTTCTTTCTGAGGAAAATTTCCTTCTGCCCTGAAACTTCTCAGAAACTCCTTCTACCTGCACTAAAGTGACACTTGCTGTGAAGTTTGCGTCAGCCCCAAGAGGACACATGCCCCAAGAATGGGTGGTCCCTTCCCACAGCACCCATGAGCAGCACCGGGACTAGCTCTGCCTGCGCTATTAAACTTTGTATAAATAACAAATTCACTTCAAAACCTGGCCTGATCTAGGAGAAAAGGGCTGTTCTGTAAAAGAACTAACCAGTGCGGATCCTTGATTCTCACAGTGTGAGGAAAAAGGGCTATCACCTTTAACACGAAGCATGACTAGGAGTCGCTTTGCACGCGGGGCTGCAGAGACCGCTGACTTTCCGTATACAAGAGCCGCTACTTCCTGGCACCTGCAGCAGCTGCACCCGTGCGCACGGGCCACCACGCTGGGTCACTGCGCGCACTCGGGGAAGGCCGAGTGGGCTGCTCCTTCAGCGGCCGCTCTGACGTTCTGCGCTGCGTTTTGGCTGGAACACGCACCTCAGGCAACTGCACTGACCTCCGCATGCAGCGGGAAAGGACTGTGAGACTTAACCCACACCGTCACCAATGTCAACAACTGACCAATGCTGCGGGAGCAGGAACCTCTGGGATCACTCACAAACCCTCAAAACAGACATTCAAGGTTTGATACATTTTTACTAGCTCGAAGACTGAAGTAACCTTCAGCTATAAACTTAGAGCAGCAGTTCAGAATGATGGGATATGTCCATTCAAAGAAGAATATCTGATAATCCAGTTTTCCCCAAACCCCTTTAGAGTTCTTTAGCCTTGACATTTCCTAGCATTAATATTTAAATATTATTTAAATCTCATTAGAATCAATGGCAGTGTTCTACAAGATAAGGTTTTTAATGGTAGCTCTGTGGAGGGAAAAAATGTGGAAGATGCAAGATGCAACACGCTGGTTCTTTAGAGACACTCCATGTCCACCCCCATCTATGAGTATTTTTTCACAAACTAGTAAATTAAGAGGTATAGCACCCGCCAACCACAAATATGGAAACACTGACGCAAAATCTGAACCAGTTGCAAATGAAAGTAACTTTGTAGACCTCCCAGCTGGAAGTCCTGTGTTTTCACAGAATTCATTGTTATTGGCAATGTTAGCTCAGGACGGAATTAGACCAGAACAGTACAGATGTTACAGATCTGTAACAAATGCAAGTCTGGAAGAACTGAGAGATCTGTGGCAGAGCTCAAGAACAGCAGCGCAGGAACCACTGCTGCAGAAATACTGCAGCCAGCGCTACAAAGAGCATCTGCTTTCGGACCCTTTAGTGCCTCACACTAATGGAGATTGGGGGTGAAACCCCGGGGCAGCCTCAGGCGCACGCGAGCAGGGCGCTCCTTTTGGAAGCCCTGCACTTAAATCGGATTACAGTGATTATGGAACTCTGAGTTTTGGGTTGTTTTGTTTTTGTCCTTTTCTTTCCCTTTAGATACTTGAGCCAAAACCATGCACAGCTGTATCCCTATTTGTGAAAGAAGTTGGCTCACCGGGAGCATGAGACATCTCAGGACCTAGCCCTTTCACTGAGCCTTTAAGAATTTACTGTACTGATGACAGGATACATAAATATATTGTTCATGTTTTGCTAAAATCCCGAGGGGCCATCAATAAGTAACCAAAAACTGTGCAACAGAGTCAATAATTTATTAATCTAAGACCAAACCCTACAAAAATATTCCCAGCATTTATATTTACCTTTGGAAAGCACACTTTTAAAACAGTTTAATCGAGGTCCCAGGCAACGCAGGAAGTCTGACCTTCAAACACGCGGCCGGCCGGCGCGTTGCCCAGCACGAGCGGGGCAGCCGTGCGTTTAAACACAGCCAGGATCTCCGCTCTGACCGTGCGGCGTGAGAGGAGGGACAGGTGGCCATTACCACATGCGTACCCCTCCTTAGGCCACTAAAACACCCCTCTGCGATAACCTGGCGCCTCCACAGAAGTCCCCAGGAGAGGGGAACACGAGGTGCCAGTTTTGGGGTGACCATTCGGAAACCCCTTCCCCACTCACCTGTATGAATCACTCCTACCATCGCTATAACTAAGGTACTATTTCTGTCTGGGTTTAGATGTATAGTTTGGACAACCTGAAGAGCACGGCGAGCATAGCTACACCACTTCAGTGATTGCACAGTAGCTATTAGCACAGCAGTAAGTGCTCGTTACAGCTAAAGAACATTTCACGAGCAATTACACTGTCGTGATGGTGACTCCGCATCACACAGCGGAATTCTTCCAAGCTACATTTTCAATGCAGAGAAAGAAAAAGCACCACTGCGAGCTCCTGCCAACGCTAGGCCTAGAAATCCAGGCGGAGAGGCTCAAAAAGCCGTGCCCGGTTCGAAGGTGGCCTGAAAGCCACGGCCTGTTTTACCAGAGCAAGCGCGCTCCTCGCCGCACACACTGTTTGATGAAGCAGCACAGCTAGGGATGCGAGAGCGTCTCCTCTGCTTCTGCTGGAACTTTTTTTTCCTTCTATAGTTTGTGCCAATTTGCTTCCTATTACAGAACATGCTCTGCTCAGTGCTGTTTTCAAGTGCAGAACATGTTTTTCTTATTGTTTCTGAGCGCGATGTTTTTGTTTTTCCCTTCTTTCTGCATTACTCTTCAATTGTTACGCAGTTAGAAAAAAAATAGTTTACTTCTTCGTCCCCACAACAAAGTTGGTCTTTATTTATTTATTTATTCATGTCGCTGGTAGGCAAAGCCACTCTGGTAGGTCTTCCAGAGGAAGACTCTGGTAGGGCTTCCTCTACTTTCACCCACAATAGCCTCTTTCACCTCCGGTGCAAAGAAACCAAGTCCCTCTTCCTTCGCTGGGACGCATTTGTATTAAAATGCCAGCTTAAGCACCCAGGACTCCCCCTTTGCCTTTTCTATCCCAAGGACACACAGCTTAGGACATCCAGACCCATGCTTTGACAGATTGCTGCCCTTAAAAAGAACTAACAATTTGAATACCGTTTCACTTCTCTTACTCTCTTCCTTTCCCAGGAGGCAAACTGCTCTTTCACTGACTTTGCTCCTGTTTCTCTACTAATTTGTTCCCCCATATCTTCCTCCAACCTCTCTTCTTAATTCTATCTGCAGACAGGCTTCAAAATTTGGAAGTGCCACCACCGAATAAGACATCCGCCCTGGACGCAGATACAGAACACCAGGTACTAATGTTTTATCCAAAAGAACATGACACTACTTTTTTTTTCTCTCTGTTGAGTTACTAAATAAACATACGAATTAGGGTAGAGTCAAAGCAGAGATCGAAAACAAAAGTAAAACGAGACAAGAATTTCGCTTGTGGAATCCAGGCATAGCCCTAAATGATGTCTCTTTCTGGAAGCATTTTTTCCTAATGGTACCATTCTTTCATGATAAGAAAAATTATCTAATTCCATAGCGCTCTGAAAACCTCTTTAGATGAAGGAATGGCACAATCTATTCTACTTTTTGTAGTGCAGAATTATGTTTTGTTGCTCTTTTGTTGGAAACAAGTTATCAGTATGAGATACTTCAAGCCAGCCAAGCAGATCATTCCACTAGTAAAGTGGTAAACTAGTAAGAGAGGCAAAGTCAAAAGAAAAGTCATAAACAGCATCAGGCAAAAAAACCCAGAAAGTTAGAAACAAATGTAAAAGTTCAAAATCAGAAGTAAGATTTTTTTTTCTTATGTAACAATGTAAATGATTACAACTAACCTATAAAATCTAAGACTTTCCAAACTTTTTTGCCTGACAGAACAAGGCCAACTTTCAAGCTTTACTTATAAATTGCAAAAGATGCTTTTAGTTTAAAACATAATTTAATTAGGTTTTGCAACCTGTTTCTCACGGACAGACAAATCACAGGAATCTAAGCCTGCACATTCACTTATTTATATCCCTCATCAACGTATTAGTTGGACAGAATCTTCTGTCCCTAGTTGCGGTTAACATTAAAGAGCAAGCACTGGGAGCCCCTTCAAAGACCTCTTTTGTCTCTCTGGTTGTTTATTTAGAAAAAAAAAAAAAAGAAAAAGAAAAAGAAAACAGGGATATTCAACAGCTTGATACCTCTGCAGCAGATTTCTGATGAGCAGGTAACACCCTCCATGACAGCAGAGCAAATCCTTCCTTGCTCAGGTAAACTAAAGGCTGCAATGCTCTGTTTGACCTCTCTGACTATCATTCATGCCTCACGCCAAGCACTATCGCTGAACACTGATATTTCTACACCACAGCTTTCCTGCAAAAACAGAAATGGGAAATATTTTCTGTATACAAATTCTGACTCCTCATTTAGGTTGTCAACGACACAAAAGAGCAAGTTTCTAAAACAGCTGCGTTTAACCCTGTGGAGTTCTTGCATGTAAAGACATAAGTGTAATAACAATTAAAAAAATGCTTAGAAGCCACTTAATCACTTAGCCACTTAGCTTAAAGACCGGGCAACTTTTTATTACTCTATTTAAAATATTTTGAAATGTTTGAAGAACAACTTCATCAGCAGCCGATTCTGCCCTGCAGCCTCCCCACCACTTGGCGTCGGCGAGTCCGTCCCGCGCGGCGCCGCCGGCAGCCCGGGCTCGCGGCACCCGGAGCGGGGCCGTCCGAGCCCCCGGTGCCGCCGTCCGA
>VWPW01032634.1:464707-474840 GCA_013389825.1 Crypturellus undulatus | reverse complement strand
GGGGCCCCGGCCCCGCGCGCCCCCTCCCCGGCCGCGGCACCGCGAGCGGCGGGCAGCGCCTGCCCTGTTGTGTCTGCAGCAGCTTACCGTGCCGAGCGCTCCTGCATCTGCCCCATTTCCCTCTGGAAATACACAGCTCTCATCACCACGCGTGCGACGAGACCCTTTTCCCTTCACTTCCAGTCCCTCCTTCAGTCTTGAACCTCAGGAACCGTTTCTAAAATATCTTCTTCTTCTCTCCTGTTGCCACAAGGCAAGAAGATGCTGCTAAAAATCCAATACCTGCATGTCCGTAAGGCACCAGTGACTGAATCTGTCTGCTCCTAGTTCCTGACATCACACAAAATAAAAATAATAATAATAAATCCATAACCTGGAGCAGTTCCTGGTTCTTGTGTAGCAGCCCGTTCCATAACTGTGATGCAGACACTCTGCCACGCGACATTCAGCAAAACTGAAACAAAACGTTATCATCCTTTATTTTCTCCAATTATATTATTACCTGACATCTGTTTCAGAGAAAATATGAAGCATTCAGATAAAGAAAAATCCCTTGATCTGGAAAGCACAAAACTGCGTGTGCCTGTGGCTTGTTTAGCCAGGCTTTCAATACCTGTTTGCATCAAGTTCACCCCAGGTGAAACATGCACTTTGAACTTTGTTTTATTTCTTCCATATCTTCTATAATAAGCAATAACTCACAACCTAAAAGAGAAAGCTTGTTAGAAAATTTCATAATCAATATACTCATAGCAATTTCTCTGGCACTCGATATTTTCTTTTCCTGTTTACTTTCCAGTTTAGATCATCTATCTTGTTAACCTAATTTTAAAAACAGTTTCACAGTCGCTATTCCCAAGGATACAAGAAGCATTTCTCCTCCCCATACCATGCGAGGGATAACTTACCTTCTCACTGCACTCATTTAAAAACTTTATAGACGTTTATGTGAATTGAATCTTTTTTGTGACTTATTTGCCACATAGTCAATATAGCACTATGCTGTACAAGTTTTTACATGTGAAAACACTACTGTCAGTAGTAGATAACTTGGGGAAAAAAAACAGAATTTCCAGTCCCAACATTCATCCTTCTTATCTACAGTAGCGGAAGTGTTCTTATTCCTTCTGCAGTTGACACTACCCTTTTTTGATTTCTGCAAGTTTTAGCTTTTTGCCCGGAGCTAAGTTTCTTCAGCAGCACCAAATACTATCCCAGTAAACGAGCTAGCAATATTGTCCAAAAGGAAACGGGGAAAACAAACTGCTCCTTCAGAGCTCCACACATAACAACAGGGCATAGTTATACAGTTTTAGAGAAATTATTGCAGGCAGTTTATATGGACATGATTTAACAAGGTAAGAAAATATACATGATTCACGTGTATTCTTTATATAAGCTTCATTCGTATTTCTTACATGAGCTTCATGTAAGGAATAACCTTTGAAGTTACTCCTTAAACAATTATTTCTTTTTTCCCCAACTGCTATTAGATTCCTGCCCCTAAGGACTTCACTGATACTGAGGAGCCTCAGCAAGTTTTCATCTCTGCCTACACCGTCTTGTGCTTCATGCTCTGATTTCCACGAAGCATCAAAAAGTATAAAATAGTTGTCATTTTCTGATCAAATTGCTTCTTACTATCTGTATCCTTCAAGGCAGCCAGGTAGTAAATCAGTCTTTCAGGATCACTATTTAGGCCTCATTCGAACCAGTCCTGCCATTTGTGCTACCCTCTCGTATCAGCTCACGGAGAAGAGAATCTGCAGTTTAGCACTCGCTTCCACTCACAGCCCTTCCAGCAACGCTATTACTGTTCTAGAACCACCTGAGAGATCTTGATGTGGGCAGCAGCTGGTCTCATCTTATTACACCACTGGATGCTACCAGAGTTCATGGGCACCAGATAAGATTCTTCAGCTCAGCCTTGGCTAACCACTGTTGGATTAAAACCACAGAAGAGCCCATCTAAACTGTTACATATGGCACAAGAACATTTTTTATGAAGTAAAGGATTAGTTTTATTTCCAGGTATGAGAAATTGAAGACTAAGTTTTCCAAGGACACATCTCATTTTAAAAAATAAATGCCATCAAAACGTGGCAGCACTGTTTCCTTTCTCCTTGTGCAGTGTCATTGCATACATTTTTTTCAAGTGCAGTCAAACAGAACAGGGGTGTAACAGCCCAGCAACAGGCAACCCGGGATCTCCGAGATCTACAGTACTCATATAGCCTGTGCAAAGTGAACAAAGATGACTCCACATATCCATAAAAATTTTAGAAATTTCCTTCCCATAGGCAGTTCATTAATAGACAAAAAAAATACAGACGAGGAGTTCTAAACTGTATAGGCACAGTGTTAAATTTTATAGTAGGAAAATAGGAAAAAATATAGGGCTTTAAACAAGCCATTTTGAAGCACAATATAAACATTAAGGCTTTAAAGCAGCTTGGTATCCAACCAGCTATGTTAAGGGCATCTTTGGGTCAGTGGAGTTTTTCATCTGGAAGAAATCTCTTCTTTACCTGTAAAGCAAGAGGCAATTTAATTATTCCTTTCCATGGACACAAATTATTAGTTAAACAGTTGGTTGTTAACTACAACTACTTCCATTCCACAAACACAATGAGAAATGTTGAAGAATTGTAGAGAATTCATCTACATGGAGCTTGAAGAGTAATTTCTGAAGTTAGATCCCACTGCTTAAGAGAGGCTACAAGCCCTATTTACCACAGCTACAGAAATGTCCGTGTTCTGAGAACTAGGATGTCTATGTATATCCATACTGCCCTCCAAGTCATTAACTTGATTATATAGACAAGTTATCATTACTTGAATTAGAGGGACACCAAACAGTAACAAAGCAGAAAGGCCAAACCTTCCTAATTGTGCACAGATTAATCAAGCCAGCACCTGCAGAAGCTCCTCTCCTGTCAACTAAAATGCAATAACCATC
Source organism: Crypturellus undulatus (assembly GCA_013389825.1). Taxonomy (NCBI): domain Eukaryota; kingdom Metazoa; phylum Chordata; class Aves; order Tinamiformes; family Tinamidae; genus Crypturellus; species Crypturellus undulatus. Next base: position 471,881 of record VWPW01032634.1, on the reverse strand, counting down.
TGGGTGCATTTTCAGCCTGTTCCACTGGTAAAGTAAAATCAATTTGCTTAGACAGTCTTCATTTTTAAAATAATGTCTCTCAACTCTGGGAATATTTCATTCTGTAACCCTTTGCATTCTGTTTATGGCAATCTACCTCAAACTCAATTGAAAGAGAAATTAGGGGAAAAGCACCCAAGCAAAACATAGTGCACGTTGAACTCTGGAAAAGCACGTCTTAAAAGCAGGAAATACTCAGGCAAACGAGGAACAGTAGCTATACTTCTGTGCAAGGCCAGAGAGATGTATCCTGAGACCTTGAGGTGGGACCTAACTCAGAGCTGGTAGGAAATTCAGCAGGAGGCTCTCGGGACACAGGTGCGCAGCAGTGAGAGGAAGGGCACGAGAGCCTCTGGGTAGGCAGGCTCCTGCTGCAAGGCTCACCCAGCACAGCAGGAGTTCTTCCAACAAGGCAGTGCAGAATCTTACGCATTCTAACAGCACATTCTATCTAAATGCAAGAAAGAATGTAACATCCTACCATGATATTTAGTCCTTTTTTTTTTTTTTTTTAAGAAAACTTTCCCAAAGATGAGAACTTTAATTTTGTTCCAAAATTAAGTCAATGAAATTAGATCAAAGATTAAAATAAATTGCTTTGCGTAACAATGATGTGTGCTATATACGTGAATTCTCCATTAAGCAATGTCACCTCACATAAAATTCCTGACCATCCCAGAAAGCATCAAGTCCCTCTCATCCTCAGTTCAAATTTACTACCAGTCCTCCAAAAAACCCTTCTCTGATTCTTTTAGCAACTTCCTAGAGAGCAAGAACCACTTCTCATCTACAGTTTGTTCTTGCTAGTAGCAGCATATAGTTCATTTGTTAGTCAAAAATCAGTCCTGTCTTATAGTAATAACAGCAAGGGGTGATAAAAGGGTGACATGATTTAATCCAAAAGATAGAAAACAGGTAAAAAGATCTCAGTGTTTCACATATCTACTTTTCATTTGAATCCACATCTCCAAATTCTGCCCTTGCACAGACCCTCAAGCCATCACACTACTCCTAGTGCAGATTATAGTCTAGTCGTTAACACTCAGATGAATGAAGGTACCATACATTGCCTTGGACATCTGGACAACTCTTCAATAAAGCATTGCAAGGTTGAAAAAAGAGGCTCAACAAGTAGATTAGAATACCCACTTATTACCCACTTATGCTAGCTGTAAAAATAAGAGAGAAAAAAAAAAAAATCAAATCCCCCTAAACCCCAAGTAGGAAGAAGGAGCTCTTTTTTCCTTGCAAATTCTTGCTTACGGAAACATAGTAGCACATGACAACCAAAGGAACTAACTCGACAACAATTCAGTCCAAACTTTCGTGGTATTCAATCAGGCTCAACATCCAGAAAGTTTTTTTTGTTGCAGCCTATAGGAAGATAGCTTTATTTTCCAAACTTTTCAAATTTCTCCTATTTACATCATAGTTCAAGCTCTCCTGAACTCTTAACATACCAAATATATTTATAAATCAGATTATACTCACGTAAAATTGCAGTGGAGGACAGACATCTTTAAGGCCATTGATATTTTAGATACCAGATTGTTTCATTGCTTAACTGCGGCCCAAAGAGAGGGTTGAGTTGAGCCAGAATCGCAATCAGCCAACTGCAAGACAAACCCCCCAGCCCAAAAGAGAGATATCAGCCAAATCACAGTTTATGATATAGGGAAAGCCTGTCTAGAACACAGGTACTATTGAAAAGGGAAGGAGCATATCCAGGAAGTTCTACTATCAAATCGAAATCTTGCTCAAGCTCATATACAAGGTCTGCAAACCTGCAGAGAAGTTCTAGTACTTTGTCATTCTGCAGCTGGAATCATAATTTGTCCTACTCGATTCAAATCAGCACTGTCAAACCAGCAAGACAGAGTGTCTTTCATTTGCTGTCATTTTCAGCGTCTGATAGCCTCCCCTTGCAGACCAGGTATAATTTTCATAAGAGCTTGAACAAAGCAGGTTTAAATCTGAAACAGAGGTCAGAGAAACAGGGGTGTGAAGCAAAAGGGCACTAAACAACAACCACATCGATACCACAACAAATCCCAGACCATCATCATCATCGGTCTCCTCATCTGAGCAGCTGACAATCTAACCCTGCAGAAGCCACAGCCAGAACAAGAGGAATGTAGTTTGTGGAAAATATCCAGGAAAGCTAAACAGAAATAAATATTCCACTATTATAAGAGTCAGAAGAATAACATGGGTGCTTCCATGAATTTAAATCTATGTAAAAATGCTAACAATATAAACATATTTAGTGAACAGACTGGCTCATCCGCCTGCTATTTCCAGAATGCTTTGTAAGGAGGAGGAAAAGCAGAGCAGCTTTGTAATGGGAGCTGCCACAAATATATCAGAGTGCTTAGAGAGTCATGGAAAATTCCACATGAACCTAGAGACTTTGACCAGCAAATGCAGTGCAGGTCAACTGAGAAAAGCCTACGACAGCTATAGGCAAAAGATGTGGGTCAGCCTTAACAAGGTCAATCAATCCTCTTTAAATTTACAAAGACTATTTTCCAGACTACTTTCAGGTTGCTCAAAATTGGACTCTGTAGAGCCAAGTGTTCCGCCCATAGCAATCTATCAACCATGTGAGCCTTGAACTCACAAATTTAAGTGTGCACCAACAAATGAAACCAGTCACTCCATCTGAAACATGCATCAGATATCACAGAGCACCTAAAATACCAACAGGTCACCAACTAGAACAGCGAGTAACCCTTAAGCTGATATGCTTTATTTTGCTATCTAAAGTAAAGACAAAGTAATTTGAAATTATATGTTCATCTTTATGTTAAATTTACGTAAGGTCGAAGCAAAGTAGTCCCATGACATCTATTTTGCACGGGTTAGCTTTCAGATACAAAGGCAGGTAAAAGGGGTACCAGAGCACTGCACCATCTGCCTTGGACATCCTAGGCAAGCGGAGCAGGCGGCGGATGGGAATGTCGAACGCCTGCTGGAGCCCAGCGCTTGCCTTCCCAGCTTGCGGAAGGAGGGAATGACGCACACGAGCATCCCGCTTCCCCAGAGCGGCCCCAGCACGGCTGCGAGGGGGACAAGCTGCGCTCACGGCCGGGCACGGCCCCGCGGCACAGCCAGGCGTCAGGAAAACGTTGCTTTCAAAAACGCTTTGTTGGGACCCCGCGGGACGCCCAACTTCGGTGCCCTGGCAGCACTGCGGGAGCGACCTCCTGCCTGCACTCAGGCCTAATAATTAAAGCTGTCGTTAAGTGCTGAACTCTGTGACTCCCTGGCCCTCGAGGTAAGTCATGAAAAAGCTTCTCCCACACATTTTGCCTAACCGGGGCCACTTGATACAATAATCCATCATGAAAATGTGAAACAAAGTGGGACACAAAGTAAAACAAAGCAAGCCTCTACATCCCATGGGTAATTCTGTAGAGCTGCTAAAATCAGGTTTGGCATTCAAGCCACCCACGGATCCTTAAATTCTCCCGGATACCAGTTGCAACAGTTAGCGTTAATTATCCAGCTCACACAAGGAAATTAAAGTCCCTTATGTTCTACCAGGAAGATTTTAAAAGGTCTTTCTGCCATAACTGCCATCTGTCTCTATGCTGCATGTTGCAAATTAAGGTCCTGATATCTGCTTAAATGTCAATTTGGGCAACTATATTTTAATCCATTTAGAATTAGTGGCAAATTATACAACTTTTCAAGCATTCTGTTTTCTGTTAAGAATAACATGGTACTGTTTCATGACCTGCTTTGTAAACAGCAGAATAAATTTAGATTTTGACAATACCTTACAAAAATGGTATAACCTAGAATTTCAGTAGAAGCCATAACTCCACAAACACTGCTTTGTAGCCTGATCCCTTCCCGAGGCTCTATAATCTCCTTGAAAAAGCTTCTCCTTACAATATTTCTGCAAAAATTATGCATTTACCTATGCAAAAATTTACCAGAGAACAATTAATCAATCTGGTTATTCAAAATGAACAGTATTAAATCTAAATACAGAAGACACCGATTTAAGCTCTGTCACTGACCATTTTATATTTGAATTAATTGGCATAAACTCAGTTTGATGCAAATTGATTTTGCAACGAAGTTTTTAACAAAAAAAAAAAAAAAAAAAAAGGATTTTTTGTTTTGTTTCCACCAGAAGGCTAATACAGAAAGCACAGAAGTAGGTCCAACTACCAGAGTTCTGCATAATTCTACAAAGAGGTGGATGAGCAGCACCAGCCACTATCAAGGACACACAAGTTCTACGACTGCACCTGTTACAACAAAATGGATTATTTGAACCCTAACTATGTATCCACCAAAGAACCCTGTATAATCCATGGTTTTGGGCTTCAAATATGCAAGCACTGTATGATGAGGGAAGTTCTATCTTTGAATATTGGACAAAAACCTGCTGTTTGTTGTATTCTGTAAAGAAAAAGCTATACATATATTTTTGCATGGTTCAATATAATTCTCAATGGCTCAAGACTTTTAAGAGTCTGCTTCCTCTATTTTTCAACATGTAATTGGACAAGCAAAAGGCAATAATGAAAATGAGCTACAGCCCACATGATTAAGAGAAAAATCTACTCACTGGTCATGTCAAAAAAATTATAAATCATGTTACAGTCCACCAGAATTATAATAGATTGGTTTCAGTGCAAAGATCGCAACTCACAGGTAAAATTTCACTAAGCACTTGAAGAGTTCAAAGCACTCAGTAAAACTTAAGGAATTCTGTAATAAATACACTCCACTTTTTAATCCAGAGAATGCTGAAGATGCTATGTGGCCTTGACATCAAGGAAACTATCCATCTTCAAACATTATTAAAAAAAACCTCCCTAAGCTTAAGGTATACTGGAAGAGTAGAACATTGAAGTTTTTTTAAACCCTGTTTTAAAACAAGTAATAAGAATTCCTTTAAACTTAACACTCCTCCAATCAACACATCCCCTAACTGCAACCTAAGTGCAGTAACTTAGTAAAATTTGGCATCCAGTCGACCTCTACTACCCAACCATTTGTAACTCAGCCATAAGTTTGGGCTGCTACCTAGTTTATTTGCAAAGGGGAAGGCCTTCACAGCACTAAATTCCTGCATTTCAATCCCAAATTCACATTTAAGAAAATTATTTTTATATCTTTTATATCTAAGTAAAGGGGAAAAAAACTCACAGAACCCAAGTTGGCTATGCAGTTATCAAGAGGATGACTTCAAAACTTCATGTCAAACACCCTAAACTAGAAGTATGTCTCAAGGTTTAGAGAACCCAAATATCACATGATTAAACTGAAACCTGTGCCACAGGCCAACCCAAGCCAAAACCACGAAGGCTTTTCCTGAAACAGGACAACACTGGAAACCTGTTCCTTAGCTGCCAGTTCCTGAGACTACGTGTCTCAATATTTGAGGTATATCTCTCTAAACATTCATATTAAGCTCCTTGAGGTGGTACGAATAATGCCTAAATATTCAGACATTTCTACTGTTGTATTAAGTATCTGTTACTATTTGAGGGGAAATCTGGATGATAACTTTATTTCAAAAAAGATGATTTGATTATTTACCACAGAAGTTCTACCTAGATTTTTATTAGTTTACTCTCCATAGCAAAATCATTCCAATCATCTTTTAAGTTATTTTTGCACAGCACTTTGATAATATCAGTCCACTTTTTTTTTCTCCCTTCCCTGCCGCAGAAGACAGAGGGAAAAAACAAAAACAAAAACAACAACAACAACAACAACAAACAAACAAAAAACAACAACAAAAAAAAACAACCTAAAGAAATAAGTTTAAATTCTGGTGCACACTCTGTCTACAACTGGCTCGGCTCTTCATAAAAACACATTGTATGAGAAATGCATCGAGAAGTTTTTCTTTTTTTTTTCCCTACTAATTCTCCTAATAAAGGAGCATCAAAGCATATTATGCATATCTAAACAGGAACAGCCTTACTATGTCAAAGAATCACCAGTCTGCCACAGACATTATGTGCTGCACATACATATATCTTACATATAAAACATTTTCATTTTCTACTTTGACACATTTAAAGACTACATTGAAAAAGACCAAAACTAAGAAAGCAGACGCCATTAGTAGCCTTAAACTAGTATCACCTTACAAGCAAGTGTAAGAGTGTAAAGAAATAAGAAAGAAAAAGTTATTGCCTGACTGTGAATCAGCAAAATTTTGGATTCAACCATTATTTTACTTGAATCAGCTATCAATTGGTAAGTAATAATGAAAGGTCAAAACAGTGCAGTATTCAGAAACTTAATTCAAAGGAATTCAGGTTCTACCTAAATGTATTATCCACTGCAGAAAATGTCTTCTATGGTGGGTTGAAGGCTTTTTCTAGAAGCAAAAATTAAGGGTTGTGAAAGGACACCACACTTCTAAATCTCTGACACTTTTGAAAAGCTTCCTCCTACGCATCATGAGAATATAAAAAAGGACCTTGTGATTACAGCAAAACTGGTTATGCTTTGATTAACAGGTAAAGATTATATTTATACTTACAACAAGTAGCAACAAACAGCACACGTCACCAGCATTGTGTTGATAACACTGCAAGAAGATGCAGATGATTAGATGTCATGTTATGACTGACCACAAGGCTCACAGAAAAAAATTCCAGGAACGTGTTCGACTTCAGTCATGTGCAAGGTGACTCAAGATGAATGTTTTTAACTTATTCTAGCTGAGTAAAAGCCTTATGTAACAAACATCCTCTTTGCATTTCACGTTGCAGTAGTTAGTGAACTACGAGGGCTGGATATTCAAGCATAATTCTAACACTAAGCTCTTCAAACTGGAAATGTAAAGCTGCAGCTATATACGAAGTATATTTTATACAGAATGAAAGGAAATTAGATTCTCTAGCAAGCAGTGATCTGTGCAACTGAAGGAACTTGGTAGCGAATTGATTCTTTTTCTGTTTAACTAGAGAACAAAATCTGCACGTTTGTCTCGAGCGGGATAAGCGCGAACCTCAGCGGAGGCCCCTTCTCACCTTCCTGCCGCAGAGCAGCCTCCCCCCGCCCGCAGCACGAGCAGCTCCCTCGGCTGCAGCTCAGGCCGCGGCAGAGCGGCCTGCGGCGCCGGGAGGCCGCTGCGCCCGCGGGCCGCGCACGG